>OY997592.1:60521330-60952102 GCA_963921825.1 Erodium maritimum | reverse complement strand
TTATGGACAAGTGTCCAAGTAGAGACCACAAATCTCCAAATTAAAATCCAGCACAATAATTAACTAGGTCTTAGTCGATAAAAAGTCCAATTTTGACCACAGTTGACTTTCCCCAATATTATACTCAAACGAAAGGAAACGGCCCAATTAAGCCAATCGTGATGACGGCTAAGCTTTTTGGGCCCCGGAAAAGCCCTGAGTGACCTCCTGAGTCATCGGTTGACTTTTCCGGCAGAAAGTCAAACTTGTCTTAAAAGTCACCGGTTCGACCGGGATCGACCAAGAGCGGTTCTTACACAAGACAAAAATAGGAAACACAACTTCTCCCTCCTCTCCATGGCAATTTCGGGTTTGGCTAGTTCCCACCTCCATTTTTGTGTTCTTGAGTCATTAAAGAGAAGAACTACGTGGATTTGATTCCCATGTGGATACGTAGGCGTCTTGGAGACTCAAGCCAATCATTCGTTAACCGGTGTTCTTGTTTTGGTAAGAAATAGTGCTGAATTTTTCTCTTGTGAATCCATTCTTTGTTAGTTGTTTCATGGTTTTAATCGTCTCTTGGTTTTCATTGATTTTCCGCTGCGAGTTGGTTCATCTCCAGCCCTACCTCGAGACCCAACACGGTCTTCTCTTCGATCGAAGCCGAACTCTAATTTAACACGAAAGCCATAAATTTAAAAACAGTTTCAACGTTAATTTAAAGGTTACGATTAGTCCAGTTTAAGTACGACATTTGTCTTTTAAACTCGAGCGGGCTAAAAGAGGGATTACGACGAATTGGGTTCGAGCACCCGAGCATAGAACCCGGTGCACGTTTTTCGAGGCACGGTTCCCAATGCACGGATCCCTAGGCACGAATCCCGAGGCACATGTTTCGAGGCATGCACCCCGAGGCCCGATCCAACGTTCCACTTTTAGTCCGTTCTAAGTCCGATTAACAGTCCGGTTGTTCAAAATCCCGACGCTCCTCAGATTTGTTCCAAAGTCTAGTTAAGGCCATTTTTAATTAAAAAACGTTTTTGAAACCCTTTTTTTAATTGAACTCTGATTCTATTTTAAATCCAGTTCTTTTCTGTTATTTTGAAAGCTCTTTGATTCAAGTCCATCTTTAAACATATCTGCCCAGAATTGTCCAGATTGTCCAGATTTCAAAGTGAAAAGCTCGGGACAGAATAACAAAGGGAAGAAGAAGAAGCTCGGGTTTTGAGTCCGGCCGGCCAAAGCCTCACGGTTTTGCGTTTCTCACCGTGGGAAAAGACGGCGACGAGTGGGTGAGTGCGGTGTCAGGCGTGGCGGCTGAGCACGGTGGGGATTCTGCCTCAGATCCGGACGAGACCGACGAGGATCTCGGATCTGTGAGCGCGCCGACGAGCTCACCTCGCCTCTGGACGTGCACGGCGACGACGAGGGCTCGACTACGCGCGGTTAAAGGCGGCGGTGGTGGTCGGAGACGAGCGTGAGGGGCGGTTGGGAGCTAGGGACGAGGGAGAGGGCGGCGGGCTCGAGCTGGAGAGGATGGAGAGAAGGTCGGAGACGGAGGCTGGAGGCAGGGTCGTGGCCGGAACGGTGAGGAGAGAGAGAGGGAGGGTACGGGAGAGACGAGTGAGAGAGAGGAGGCGTGCAGAGAGAGAGGCAACGATATTAGGGTTTCAGCCCCTAATTTCAGCTTTTATACCCAAGCCTCAAACAGGCTTGTTTTAAACCATATATGGATTTCTTAAGTTTGTACACCAAAATGTTCATCAGCATCAGAGGAAAAACCTTAAGTTTGTTTCATGTATACATCTTCCTCTAGATCACCATTGAGAAATGTTGTTTTCATATCCATTTGATGAATTTCCAAGTCAAAATGTGCAACCAATGCCAAAATAATATGAAAAGAATCTTTCTTAGATACAGGTGAAAATGTTTCACTGTAATCGATTCCTTCCCTTTAGGTGATTCCTTTATAAACGAGTCTAGCTTCATCTCTTTTGATGTGTCCTAATGAGTAGTCTTTCTTTGTTTTGAAGACTCATTTCCACCCAATGAGTTATGAATCAAATGAAAAATCGAAAAGATCCCAAATTCCATTAGATCACATGGAATTCAACTCATCCTTTATAGCATTGTACCATAAATTTGACTTTTCACAACTCATGGCTTGTGAAAATGTTTCAAGATCATCTTCGGTTCCAATATTGTAGTCATATTCTTGTAAATACACTAAAAACGCTGAATTCTTTATTCTAGTAGAACTCCTAAATGGTTGATCAAAAATCTCTTGAGAATCATGTTGTACAACCGGCTGCTCAATGTTTTCAAGTAAAACCTGAATAACTGGATCTACTGGATTGTCAGCAATTTGTGGAATTCTTTGATTATCATCAACTGCTATTGAATCCTGATTAGCTTGCTGTTCTACACTCATTTGAGGTGCATCACTTAATACAATCACTTGACTAGTTGAAATGAGAGGTTGATTAACTGAATGATTTTTCTTAGGAACATTGTATTGAGATTGATCCCTCATACTCATCAAGTCCTTCTCAATAACTTTTGCATTTCTTGATTCCACAAATATAGTGTGATATGATGGATAATAAAACTTGTATCCCTTGGACCGTTCAACATATCCAACGAAATACCCACTAATGGTCTAGGGATCAAGTTTCTTTCCTTGCGGATTATAGTTTCTTATTTCAGACAGACATCCGTAAATGCATACATGGCACAAGCTCAGTTTCCAACCTTTAAATAACTCAAATGACGTTTTAAAACACACTTGGTTGGACCACGGTTTAATATGTATGGGACCGTCTTAAGAGCTTCTATCCATAAAGACTTAGGAAGACGAGAGTTACACATCATGCTCCTGACCATGTCCATTCAAGTTTAATTCCTTTTTTCTGCAACATCATTTTGGTCAGGTGAACCGGGCTTAGTATAATGGGAAACTATCCCTTATTCTTGAAGGATCCTTGCAAATGGACCAACCATTTGTCCATCTTTAGTGTATCTATCATAATATTCACCATCATGATATGGTATTTTCCATATTAATTTGCAAAACAATGACATGGAAGATTGGTACATATCTCCATTGATAGAATTAAGACATCGGTAAAAGATGAAGTACTTAGTACTTTAGATTTTACTGATTTTGAGATTAGTGTTGACTGCATTAAAGAAAAGTAGAAAAACAAATCAAAGGAAAGTGTCAAGAGGAGTTTAGGCATATTGGAGATCATACATACGAGTATATGTAGTCCATATATGGATTCGTATGGTCGAAAATGTTTCATCATCTCTACAAATAATACTCATGATACATGTATCTCTACATATTTCATAACAAAAACGAAGCATTGAATGCCTTTAAAACATTTAGAGAGTTTAATTTCGGGGCTTAAAATTATGGATCATATATCTAAGGGATAACTCTGGTTCCTAACCTTCTTGAACGTTTCGTTTTCACGTCCTAACCCAGACCAATGTTTCGTTACAGTTCCATACACGAAAGGTTGGAACTTTTACAAAACCTGACATGAACCGTTTAAATTAACGATTTCGTTAACATGGGAAGTTAAAAGTCGAAACTACAATTCCATTCACGTTAACCTTTCAGCTCATATTTCCCAAAATAATGCATTATTTTGAAATTCAGTGTTGAAAAATTGTTGGATGTGTATACTAAGTGTTCTAATTGCATGTTGAACGGGCATGGGGAGCTGAAAGGTTAACGTGAATGGAGTTGTAGTTTCGACTTTTCCCTTCCCATGTTAACGAAATCGTTAATTTAAACGGTTCATATCAGGTTTTGTAAAAGTTCCAACCTTTCGTGTATGGAACTGTAACGAAACGTTGGTCTGGGTTAGGACGTGAAAACGAAACGTTCAAGAAGGTTAGGAACCAGAGTTATCCCTATATCTAAGACATGAAGATATACAGTGATAATTCAGATGTAGTATTTATGGCTAAAAATCATAAGAGTGGTAGTCGAAGTAAACACATCGACATAAAGTATTTAGCCATAAGAGGACGTGTTAAAGATAAATCAGTGGTCATTGAACATGTGAATATTGAATTGATCATTGTAGATCCGTTGACAAAAGGCATGACACCACTAAAGTTCAAGGATCACGTGGACAGTATGGGACTTGGATCCCTAATGTAGTTTACGTTGTAAGAACAAACAGAACTCTGATTTTTGGATATTTCTCATTTCAGTTTTGTGTACACATTTGGCTGAGAAATATCATTATGTTTTGGACAAGAATAAACATAGGGTTTATTCATTAAGTTATATGAGAAGCATTAAGAAAGACATGATGCATTGTGATAGTTGGAAGATAACTCTAATTACTGAGAGAGATTGTTGTCACTATTCGTGTATTTGTTTTCATGTTTTGGCAAATGATGAAATTTGGAACAAGTGAGAGAATGTTGGCAATTAATTGTGTTGACAATTATTTTCATGAAGTCAACTTTGTGGTCATTCATGAGTCTATTCCCATGATTTATGCACAACTCCCACAAGTCAATTGCAAGCATAAGGTGATCCTATTCCATCATATTTTTATAGCCCATATTCATGTAATATGTTCTATGATGGCTAGACTCATGCACTATAAGTACATGTCCTTGCTCCCTAAGCTCAAACAACACACAACACTAAAAAAACACTCTTCATATCTGATTCTAGAGAGATACACTATCATTAAGAGAGTTGTGGGAGAGCTTTGGAGCACCAAGAGCCCAAGTTACTATAATTCATAGTTATGGCGGGCGGTTAGTGATTCTTGAAAAATTCCACAACTATCGATTTAGTTATGATATTAAGGTAATGTGAAACATGCTAAGTCGACTAAAACATCTTACATTTTCGTTGAGACAAAACTTTGCAACTAACTGGGTCAAGACGCCACACCACCTGGTGCCCTATAAGATTTGAGCATGTGACACCAAACATCTTATCTAAGGCCTCACCACATCAAGGGAGGGAATCCTTAGTAACACCAAACATCCTACCTAACTCACAAGTAGGAAGGGTGCGTGAGACTTGAGATTGATTACTTCTCCATTTCGAAGGGACAAGGGGTCCTATAGGGGGGCCTTACACCCATTAGTGGCTTCCCTGGTCTGAGATGTGGCCTGGAAGAGGCTATCTGTAGATGAACCACTCGAGTCTCGTCAGATCTAATGATTGGTGAGTAGAGATTCAGGGACCTAAATAAGAAGGGGACCCTGAATCTAACCAAAATTCCTCCACTTTCTGTTGAGACATTAATTCGATCGCACCTCTTACGAGAAACGAATTCTCATAATGTAATGAGATCAAGCAATGTTTAGACACCATTCTGGACATAGGTTTTTACGTTTTTTCTTTTATCATAGTTTTGGTTTTAGTTTCAAAACCGAATTTATTTGCAACAATTATTTCAGAGCTTATAGACGAAAAATGACAATCACTAGTTATATATATATTTGATCAACGAGGTTTTATAAATTCTACAGTTCCAAAGACGGAACCAAAGAAGTTGCAAAAAGTAGTTTAAGATACAAAGCTCCAAAAAGGAAGAGACAAATGAAAACCAATACAATGAGATACTACGAAATGCATACTACTGAAAAAACAAACAAAAATAACAATGAAGCCATGAAACACTTGTTTTATATATTGGCTCTCTCCCTTTTGATTAATAGTATAACTATCCTTTTGGTTATAAAAAACGGATGACTCTAGTTCCTAACTTTTTTGAACGTTTCGTTTTGACGTCCTAACCCAGACCAACGTTTCGTTACAGTTCCATACGCGAAAGGTTGGAACTTTTACAAAGCCTGATATGAACCGTTCAAATTAACGATTTCGTTAACATAGGAAGTGAAAAGTCGAAACTACAATTCCATTCACGTTAACCTTTCAGCTCCTCTTTCCCAAAATAATGCATTATTTTGAAATTCAGTGTTGAATTTTTTTTTGGATATGTATGCTAAGTGTTCTAATTGCATGTGGAGCTGAAAGGTTTACGTGAATGGAGTCGTAGTTTCGACTTTTCACTTCCTATGTTAACGAAATCATTAATTTGAACGGTTCATATCAGGCTTTGTAAAAGTTCCAACCTTTCGTGTATGGAACTGTAACGAAACGTTGGTCTGGGTTTGAACGTCAAAACGAAACGTTTTAGGACCCAGAGTTTCCCCCCCCCCCCCCCCCCCCCCAAAAAAAAAACGAAGCTTGAACTGTCTATTTCAACTCCATAGCGGGTCAATTTCGTTTATAGCTTTATTAGAAGATGGAATTTGAAAAAAATCCTCCTCTTTAATGAATTCCCTATTTTACCCTTTTTCAGATTTTGATTTCCCCCCAAATTTTCAAAATTCGAAAATCCCCAAATTTTGAAATTCCGGCCCATTTTTTCGGGACAAAATTTGGCCAATCGGCCAGCCAATCCGCCGCGGAATGGGCCAATCCGCCGATCGGCCAATTCGTCGATCCGCCGGCGGATTGGCCAATCCGCCATACAAAAAAGAAGAAGAGAAGTTGAGAGAAAGAAGAAGAGAAGTTGAGAGAAAGAAGAAGAGAAGCTCGACGGGACGACGGTGGTTTCGTGACAAACTCAACGGGACGGCGACGGATGGAGGTAGGAGAAGTAAGAAAAAGAAGAAGATGGAAGTTTGAAGAGAAAGAAGAAAGAAAAAAAAGAGAAGTTGAGAGAAAGAAGATGAAGAATGGTGATTGTGTTGGTGTTATGAAATCACAAGGTTTTAAAAGAAAAAATGAATTGTATTTTCATAAGGGAAGAAAAGACGAATACTACCCCTCAAATTCCACTTCACGTACGGCTCTCAGTACAATTTCCTCCTCCATAGCCTCAAACTTGACCTTGACTGAATCATTCTCGATTCTCCCGTGTTCTTCCGGTCCATGGTTAACCCAATTTGAGGTTCGATCCAAGGTGGTTTAGATTCTCTACGATTGCCCCAAACCCAAATGGCGGGTTCTGAAGCTCACTGTAACTCCGCCGGGAAGCTCGCCGTCATCTAGCCGACGCCTCTCGCTGGAACCACCAAGGCTGATCTTCTTCACTCCAACATGGAACTACAAAAGTGAGTTTTGAATTACACTCGCCTGAGATTTCGTTTTGCTGGAAATGCAATGGTGATTTTGCTTCTTTTTTTTACCACTTTTTCTTCCTGTTTTTTTGGCTGATTTTGAGTCCCCAAAGTAACTGAGGGAACGAATTCACAAATTCCTTCAACAGAAATGGAAATAAGCACAAACCAAGTTCTTATGCTAATCCTATATTAAAGCTTAGTAGAAGTTCCAAGATGCTTATCAATGAGATTGGATTTACTTATTTTAGATGTGAGTAAAATAAGTAAATTGTGGTTATCAATGGGTTAGAGCTAACATTGACCTCTTAGGGTGATACAATGTTCTTACTTGTTGAGTTTTCTTAAATGCTGAATGTGGATTATAGAACAAGAGCTGTTTTGATCAAACTCGTATACATTGACTATAAACGACACTTGCAACTACATAATGTACATAGTGCTACTCTTTAGCGCTCTACTTTCATCTAAGATCTCTGCCGTGATAGTTAACAAGAAAAAGGAAAGGAAAATAGAACTGAGCTTGGCGTAGTTCATTACTAGGAGTTTCTTCAGACAACTCAATAATCCCGGGCATTTTACACTAAGCTGTCTCCATCTTCCTCGGTCGCCCTTTTGCTTTTTCTGTAGCTGGACAGGTGAGTGCCACCGCCAAGAAGAGGAGCAACATCAAACTCGCTTCCCATCTTCTTCTTCTCCCCGTAGTTAGGACTGCACTCCCTAAGGATCTGCAGAACCTCCTTCATGGTAGGCCGATTGGAAGGTACTGTGCTTGTGCATACAAGTCCTACTTTGAACACGGTTTTCATTTCTTCCAAGTAACAAGGTTCCTTGATTTCCTCATCCAGGGCTTCCGTGATCGATTTCCCTTCTAGATGGTGCTGCCATGCCCACTCTGCCAGGTTCATACTCTCATCTCCACTGTTGGGTTCTTTTCCTGTTGCTAGCTCCAATAGTACAACCCCGAAGCTGAACACATCAATCTTCTCGTTCACTTTTGTCGTGTAAGCATACTCTGAAAATGCAAATCAACAATGTATTTGTTATGTTATACTGGATAGCTATATCAGTAACTGTGCTATAAGCCTACTCTGAAATTCAAATCAATAAATTATGTTAGGGTTAATTTCATACTATACGTATTTTGGAAAAAAAAGAGTTGTCTGCATTTTTTTTTTGAAAATTTAGGTTGCTGTAAATAATGTTTTTAAGTTAGGGACAGTTACATGCAAAAGACGTATAATACGCAATAACTATATGCAATTAACCCGTTTTGTTATGTGTTAAATTGATAGTGAATACTGAATATCAATGTGTTATTTCAGATTGGTTATTACCTGGGGCTAAGTATCCGAAAGATCCTGCAATAGCGGACATGGTGTAGGCCTCTCCTTGCTTCACCAAGATCTTGGCTAACCCGAAATCTGCTATCCTTGCCTTGAACTCTGAATCCAACAGGATGTTACTTGACTTCACATCTCTGTGGATGATTGGAGGAGAGCAGTCATGGTGCATATAGCATAGACCTTGAGCAGCTCCTATGGCAATCTCCAATCTTCTTGGCCAATTTAATGCAATATCATGAACCAAATTCGTACCCAATTGTGCTGCTTTCCTCTTCTTCCCATGAAGCCATCTATCGAGGCTTTGATTCTCCATGTACTCGTAAACAAGAAGCTTTGATCTGTCGCTTGAAATGCAGCACATGAGCTTGACTATGTTGGCATGGCGGATTGAGCTCAAGATTTCAACTTCAGCAACGAACTCTTTCTCCAGGTTGTGATCCAGTTTGCTTGCACTCCAAATCTTCTTCACAGCAAGGCACTCACCGGAACGATTGATGGTGGTCCGGTAAACCTTCCCTGACCCTCCACTTCCGATCAAATTATTATCCGTCAAACTCGATAATATTGTTGCTTCTGTGAAATTCAATCTCTGAAATGAAGTTAGCTTCCATGCCGCGAGCTCTCGGGTCTTCTTCTTCTTCTGGTAGTCTCTTGCCAACAGAAGGGTCAAAAAGACCGTGACCAAGAAAGCAATCACTGCAAGAACAAGAACTATTGCAAGGTTCTTGGAGGACAATCTGTTTGAACCAGCTAATCTAGCAGAGCAGCTCGGAAGGCTTATTATTGGAGTATCAGCACAGAGATTTAAATTGTCCAAGAAGCTTTGCTCATATGCCATGCTATCAAGCTGGTCTGGGATCTTCCCGGAGAGACGATTGGAAGAGACATTGAGAAATGTAAGCCTCAGTTTTCCAACCTCCGGGGGTATTTTGCCGGAAAATTGATTTTCCGAGAGGTCTAAGTTGATCAGATCAGGAAGAGAACCTAGAGCTCCTGGGATTCTACCGGTGAATTGGTTTCTCGAGAGATTAAGTGTAACTAGAGAGTCCCAGGAGGCTATCTCCGATGGTAGCTCGCCAGAAAACTGATTGCCGTCAAGTAATAAGTTTATGAGACTGGGAAGCTTGGTTAGCTCCGGCGATAGCGTACCAGAAAAGAGGTTGTTGCTGGCCTCAAGATAAGCCAACTTCTGAGATTTGGAGATGCTAGCAGGTATTTCACCGGAGAACTTGTTGTTGCTGATCTCTATTCTGGACAGATTCCAAGCCAATCTCCTAGGGAACTCGCCTGTGAATGAGTTGGAGCTCAGCATCAAGCTGTATACATTTGTTGCCGTCCACAACCCAGCCGGAATCTCGCCGGAGAAGTTGTTCTGATAGAGCTGAACAGAGTGCAAACTATTGCAGTTTCCGAGTGATGCTGGTAAGGGACCGCTCAGATTGTTCTTGAAAGCAATCACTCCTTCCAGAACCCCACCGGCACAGATGTTTGCCGGTAACTGACCGAAGAATTGATTGTCTGACACCTCGAAAGCTTCAAGCTTGGAATTAGAACCCAGCTCTGGAGGCAAAATCCCGCTCAATCTGTTGCTGAAAACCCTAAAATCTGTCATCTTTGGAAGCAAGCCTATGCTCGCCGGAACCTCACCGGTTAACTGATTCATATACAGAATCAAAGAATCCAAGTTCTGTAAACTCCCGACGACCTCAGGTATGCTTCCAGTCAAATTGTTCATGGAGAGATCGATTTGAGCCAAATTGAGGGCTTCAATGGAGTCTGGGATGGAGCCGGAGAGATAGTTGTGGAAGAGATAAATTCCGGTCAAGTTCTTGAGCTGAAACAGGAACGGAGGAATTTCTCCGACCAAATTGTTCACCGCAAGATCCAATATCTCCATGCTTGACAGATTGGCGAAACTCATGGGAATTTCTCCGATCAGGTTCGTGTTTTTCATCCACAAACTCTTGAGCTTCTTCAGCTTCCCAAACCCCGGCGGGATCTCCCCCGGCGAGAACTTGTCGTTGAAGGCCAGATACAGAGTTTCAAGATTGGATAAGTCCCCAATCTCTTTCGGGATGGTTCCGTTGTACTCGCTCTGATGGAGATAAAGGGTTTTTAGCTCAGGAAGCCGGCCGATCGCAGGAGGAATTTGGCCGGAGAAGCTATTGCCGCTCAGGTCGAGGTACTGGAGAGAGGAAATCCGGTCAATATCGCCGGGTATTGGGCCGGAGAAGTAGTTCTGAGAGAGATTAAGAGCTTCGATCTTGGAGCAATTGTAGAGAGATTTGGGGAATTCACTGTAGATGTTGTTGTTGTAGAGATCTACAATGGTGAGGTTCTTGAGCTCGCAGATGGCCGCCGGGAAGCCTTCGACGGTGATGTTTTTGTCTCGGAGTGAAACCCCGGTTACCCCACCGCCTACGCAGGTGATCTCCGGCCAATCACACGGCGAGGAGCCGGACGAGTTCCAGGACGAGAGGGTGGTTGGATCGCCGAGTTGTTGCTTGACCGTCAAGAGAATGGCTAGCTCGGAGTCGGAGGATTGAGATATTACCTCAAAGGGCACGCAGAATAGTAGAAAGATGAGTAATGGTAGGGGCAGTTTAGACATCTTGTGGGGTTTCAGTTAGTTGCTCCGGTGGTGTTAGTCTTGCCGGGAAAAATCTAGAGACAAACGAGCCAGTTTTCAAATTTGGCAGGCTGAGTCGAAAATGGTGTTTATAGGATCTTTTATTGGGTGTGAGCAATGGCACTTGGGATGAGATCTATTTGCAAGTGTGCCACTCACTGAGTTGGCTCCAAAGTTTAAGTCAACTCAACAATCATTTTAGCTATTCTAAAAAAAAGAATAGACCAGTCTCAACTTGGAGAAGATTCATTAGATGACATTACATTTTTGTATAAACTACTCTTTTGTATAAATGAGTTAGATTGACACGATAAAAATCGATGGATTGACGTTGTCATATAATAACTAACTTTAACGATGAGTGTAAGTAGTTGTATTAATCAATTACATGAGTTTAGAGACTGGTTTTGAGTTTTCTCTTTAGAGATAATTAAGGTTTACAATTTACTCTCATGTAGCCGTTGCTATCACTGCTCTCTTCTTTCTTCGATAACGTACCATCACCCCCTTTTCCATGACTCCAATCCCACAGTGTTTTGATTGCGCATCTCCGGCCAGAGACACAAACAGAGCCACCATGTCACCGCGTCTCCTTTCGTGATAAGGGCGATTGCAACCGACCACTGAGCCGTATGTACTGACATTGTATGCAAGGGAAGGAAAGCCCATTCCGACTCAGGATGGTCTGATCTTGTCTCAAGAGGTTACTTGGTCGGGACCTCCTTTGACACTGGATCCAAACCTAGTGCCGCACTTCTAGACCAGATGAGGGCATTTTAACTAGACGCCAACGATAATGATGAAGACGAAGAGGTCGTCGTTCCTATCGAGGATGACGACTTTCAACAGGCGAGGACTGCAAAACATCCCCACAAGAGCCATGAGTTGGCCTGGGGCTGGGGTGGTAGATGATTGGTGGCCTACCCCATGATTCGGGGCCAGGCTCAATTGGCCGTTTTAGGCGGAGCAAGAGAGCATCATCGTATTTTTTTCTGCTTATTTGTTTGCTGCATTTTTGGTTGTTTTTTTTTTTTCTGTTTTGGATTTATGTTTTGTTGATGGTAGGACGTTGGAATTTTTTATGATTGTCTAAGATGAAAATTAGATGGTTTCTATGGGTCCAAGAGCACCGGGCACCTACGGGAGTCCCAGACCTAGTTTATGTTACTGTTGGTTGACAAGATTAACAAAATACATCGTCGCCTATTTTTAAAAAAAATTAGTCATATTAATCTCTACACCTTTTATATGGATATAGAGACATTTTAATGTAATATTAACTATACTAACTTTTATATCAATTGACACTATTGTCATGACGTATCAATTGACATCTTCCTGACGAGATACAAGTTCCTCAGACATAGAGCAAATGCTTTGTTTTGATCACAAAATCAAAACATATATATTGTAGGCCTTGAGCAAGGGTGAAAAGACATTTCGGGATAAGAACAAGTCCTCTCACCACGAGGGTAGTAAGACACTACGTGACCGAGGCCGAGACTAGTGTAAATGATCATCACTACTTCGACACTACGTCGCATACATCGAGGCTTACCACAAATTTGGTGACCTAAACATAACGAACGTTGAACGAGTGGTGTATATTGCTTTCATTAAATTTTATTGTTGTTTTAGTAATGTGGATAGAATTTTAGGTTTATTATATTATGTTTTCCTAAGTCTCATTCAAACTTCTCGTTGTATCTCAGGTAGAAGCCAAAATAATTGTGGAGGAAGCCCGAGAAAAGTACATGGCGTCACAGGTGACCGAGTGCGAGGATTCGTCCCCTTCTGTGACGTCGATGATTGTGGAGCAAGAGCTATCCCTCATCCAACAAGTCATGTAGAAAAGATATAAGAGACGATTAAAATCCGACCTCAAGAAGGCGGTGAAGCTCCCAACGGTAAGAGAGATGAAGGGTGGTGATTGTTATAGTGGGAGGTCTGTAAGATCCTTTGAGGAGATAGAAGTGTTGAATGCTCGCATTCTTAAACAGCAGACAAAAATCTCCTAGATTATGGAGGAGCAACATATAGTTGGAGGAAAGACTTGTCCTACAAAGGGCTACCTTGCAAGCATCTCAGCAAGCAATAATTGATTGACTGCTTACTGAAATGGTTGTGACATTTTCTGTTTATACAATGTTGTTGGATTTTTATAACATGTACATATAGGCAATATGTACGTTTGGGTGCTGTAGTTCAATTTTTTTTTATTCAGGTTATAATTTTCCTGACGGATGCAATTCATCGGTTAAGTGCACTCGACACAGAACTTTAACAACAGAAAGCATCCATCGGATGTGTCAAAACGTTAGCAACGGATAACATCCATTGAAAAGGTTAAATCCTTCAACAACAGATAACATCCGTCAGAAATGTGAAATAATTCCTTAACGGATAACATCCATCGGAAAGGTCAAATACTTCAACAACAAATATTATTCGTCGGAAAGGTGAGATACTTCAACAACCGAAGTCATTTGTGGCTGAAGAAATAACCTTCTCGACGCACACTTTGGTCCATTAGTCCAAATCTTAGGCCACGTAATATTACCGACGAGTCTTAAACGACGAATACATCCATTAGCATGAAATTTGACTGACGAATATGATGGTCTAAACAATGAATACTATCCGTCTGCCAAAATCAAATCAGCAGTAGTGGAAGTTATCATCGGTACTTCAACAAAAAGAAAGTAATTATCATCGGAAATACATTTACTGAATTGTGGGTAACATAAGAGCATGTACAATGGAAAGGCCCTGGGTGAGGCCCTGGCCCTGAGTCCCTTGTGCTGACTGGACAAAAGTGAGGCCCTATGGACTCAGAATAGTGGGTGTTTTGCAATGAGAGACCCTTGGTGAATCCCTAGGGCTGAGGCCCTTGTGTTGACTGGATGCTGAGTTGTTAATTAATTGATATTTTGTTGTTTTATTTAATTCTTCACGAGAAACCGTTTAAATTATTTAAAATATAAACAAATGTGAAAAAAGTAATTAATGACAATAAAAAAATAATAAATACATTTAACAAGAATAAAAATGAACTTGACCTTTTATTGACCCCCTTTTAATACAACCCACAAAAAAAATACATGCTCAAGAATCATTGTGGTGGTTCGACATCCGGAGGTAGTTGTTGTCGTCGAAGATCGTCAAGTTCACCTTCAAGAGCATCCAAGACTCTTCGCGTTCGGGCCTTGCACGCCTTGTGGTCTTCCAAATCTTCTTCGGTGTGGTTGGAGGTATCAATATTCCTCAATATCATGTAGAAGGCCATGTTTGCTTCCCACTTTTTAGTTATCTTATGTATCATGCGGGTCCTTTCTGCATGGCGTTCCTGCCATACACGTTCCATCTCCTTCCGTACACGTTCCATCTCCGCGAAGGCAGTCATTTGGGCCGTGAGGACACTCTCCTTTTTTGATGCCTTCACTGCCTTCTTTCCTTGCGGTCGCGTTCGACGAGTTGGTTGAGGGGGACTCTCATCGGCCTCATGAGAGGGGGGGTGTCGTTGAGAGGGACGTCAGTCCCCTCGTTGTGATCAGAAGCTCCCATTCTTGTTGTTGGGACTCGCCACTAAGGGGTGTGTAATCGTCCCCTGTGCTTGTGAGGGGGGGGGGGGGGGGGGGTTGAGCTATAAGCCCCATCCTCATCCAAGCGTTGTTGTTGTTGGCGTGCTTATAGTTGGCGGACATTACCCATTGTGCCTTCCTCAGCAGCGAACTTGTTATTTCCCTCGAGCTTCGCAACCCACTGATCCAGGTCAAAATTTGTTGGGTGGTCACTCGGTCTGTCTTCCTTCTTTATAGCTGCCCACATGTACTCGGCCTTGGAGGTCTTCAGATAACCGAGGAACCTCCTTGTCTGCGACTGGCCTCTGGCCCAACGTTTCTTAAGAGAAGTCCAGTCGTGATGGCGGTGACCTCCCCTCGAGTTGTACTTCCTCTCAATAGTGCACCAGCATGTGTTTCCGGCTTGAGAGTTTCCCTTGATCGCGTCTTTTGTAGTACTCAGCCAGCAGTCTATGAGGTGTATGTCTTCCTCCTTGGTGAATAACCGCGGATCCTGCTGTGCTACTCGGGGTCGTCGTTGTCATTGGGAAGATCCGTCAGAGGATGGTCGGGGGACGACTACGTCGGGTAGTGGGTGGTCGTCGTAGTTGAAGTATTGTGGTGGAAGCTGGAACCCTTGTGGCATCTGGAACCCTTGTGGGTTCATTCCAAATTGTGGCGGGATTTGGAACCCTGACGCCATTTGGAATTGTTGTGGACGGAATTGCCTTAAACAATAAATTAATACAATAAATGATTTAAATAAATACAATAAAAATGAATCAAAAGAAATACAATAAATGAATTAAATAAATACAATAAATTAATTAAATAAAATACAATCAATGAATTAAATAAATACAATAAATGACTTAAATAAAATACAATAAATGAATTAAATAAATACAACAAATTAATAAAAAAAGTACAATAAATAAAAAATTAGTTTGCACTTACTTGAGCTCGAACCCGGTTGCTAGTATGGCGTGTGAAAGCGGAGTTATCACGAGGGTCCGTTAGAATGTCTTGCAAATTCCGTGCTAGTTCGTCGGGGCTGAATCTGACTTCGTCACCAGCTGATTGTGCACAGGACCCTGCGTCGCCCGACATTTTTCACGAAAATATTTGAAATGAGAGAGTAGAATGTGGGAATGGGAGAGTGAAATTGAAAAATAGGTGTGGAAAAAATGAGGTTGGGGTTGGAGTATTTATAGGGTTTAAATTGTTTTAAATTTAATTAAAAAAAAGAGCCGTTACCGACCGTTGTCAAACGATCGGATTTGGGCTGCCACGTGTCGCCACGCGAGAGGACGGGAGCGAGCCAGGGACGAAGGGTGAGGGACGCGCGCCCGGCCCGCAAGCGAGGGACGAGGGCCGAGTCCTGCGGCCCGGCCCGCGTGAAAACCGTCCCACAGTGAGACGGCCCGCGTCCCACGGACCGCGAACGCGCGGATCGGGTCCGAGGGCCAGGCCGTTGTGTTTGCTCTAACACATTTGTATTACATCAAATCCAATGTTTTAGAATTACTACGGCTGGTATGGCATCATCAACAAGAGCATCAAATTAACATGATACATCGGATTTGGTGTGCAATAGCAATTTGAGGGGCAATTTAGTAGTTATGATGAAGAGAAGGCCCTTTTTGACTTTAGAGGATGTGGAATGGTCAAAGGTTAGAATAAGCCAAAAACAAAGCACGTGCATTAACAAATAGAAATGCAAGTTGCAAGAACCTTCCTGTAGTGTGTGTCACAGTGAGTGTGAGTGGTTGATTTAACCTTACTCATTTCTTCTTTTCAGTCAAACCTAATCTATTCAAACTTCGACTTTCACACAAAGATAGGTATCTTCCATCTCATTTCCAAGTTTTGGTTTATTGTTTTGGTATTGCTTTGAAGGCATTCCATGGATGAGGCTCTAGAAAGATGAGAGGGTGAGAAGGTGACATTGAAAACAAGATTAAATCTAACAAAAACAAACTACATAGATCAACATAACCTATTAAATTATGATTTTTTTTTTCATTGGAATTTTACATCACAAGAAATTATATGTTGTTATTTTTTAAATTCATATTTTAGAATAATATGAATAATAATTTTTATTAATTTGGTGGTGAAGATTATTCTAAATGAAGGTAAACAATTAATTTAAAGAACCCAAATGCAAATTTGCTCTGGTTATTTATAATAAAGTAAATTTGCATGTACAACAGAACGGCCCTGGGTGAGGCCCTGACCCTGAGGCTCTTGTGCTGACTGGACAAAAGTTAGGGAGTGGGAGTGCAGAAAAGTGGGTGTTCTACAACAAGGACCTCTGAGGCCCTGGGAGTGCAGAACAGTGATGACTGGATTATTATTTGATATTTTCCTGTTTTATTTAATTCGTTATCAGAAACTGTATAAATTGTTTATAATTTAAACAATTTTGGAAATAAAATAAGTATTGACAATCAATAATTAATAAATAAATTCAACACAAATATAAATGAACTTCTAATTTTATTCAACCCCTTTTAATACAACACCAAAAAAATCAGCTCTAAGAGCACAAACGACTACTCGTCGTCATGGAAACCAGCTCCATATAGACCCCATAAGTGCTCCATAAGATCATTTTGTAGTTGATGGTGGGTCTCAGGATTTAGGACACTTTGTTGACAATCAACTCGTTGCTGGTATTCCAATGACCCTCCGTGGTGCCATCGTTCCGGTGGTGTCCAATTCGGCATTTATGGAGGTTGCGCCCACAACAACTCCTCCTCCCCATACTCGTACCAGTCGCGCTCATCCTCTACAATCATGTTGTGTAGAATTATGCAAGTGTGCATGATATCAGCCAAAAAGTCTGCTCTCCAACACTGAGCGGGACGGGAAATGATGTGCCACCTTGCTTGAAGTACTCCAAAAGCCCTTTCAATATCTTTTCGAGCACCTTCTTGGCATTTAGCAAACAAACTCTCTTTGGGCTCGAAGGGATGCCGAATAGTCTTCACGAACCGTGCCCATGATGGGTAAATGCCGTCCACCAAGTAATAAGGTCGGTCGTACCGATGCCTGTTGATCTCGTACTCCACAGCTAGATCACGGTCGTAGTAAGCGTCTTGGAATAGGTGGTTGTGGTTGAGGACGTTGATGTCGTTGTTCGATCCAGCCATCCCGAAAAATGCATGCCAAATCCATAAATCACGGGACGCTACAACTTCAAGCATAATCGTCTTGTCCCCGTGGTGACTTCCCCGTCCATGGGCTCCCTGTTCTTCGGTTGGGCAGTTCTTCTACGTCCAATGCATACAGTCAAGACTCCCCGCCATTCCGGGAAACCCTCGGTTGTACCCTTCTCGGAGTAAGCGGTCCATGTCAGCCGGTGTGGGTGTACGCTCGTACTCGGCTTCGAATACCTCAATGATGGCCTTGCAAAACTTACGTAAACATTCAAGTATGGTGCTTACCCCAATGCGCAGAGTTTTGTCCAATGAATCGGCCGAGAACCCATACGCAAGCATCCGTATAGCGGCGGTGCACTTCTGCTCCGTTGATAAGCCCGACCGTGAGGCAGCGTCGCGCCTCCATCCAATGAAGTAAGGGTCGTGAGCCTTCACCGCGTTCATAATCCGTTGGAAAAGTGGTATGCACATACGGAACCGACGCCTGAACATTTCAGGGCCATATAGGGGTTGTTCGTCAAAATAGTTCGCCATCAATTGGATGTGGGCTTCCGCACGATTTCTGTTAATCTCTCGGCGCATTGGTTCCCCACGGATGGCCCTCTGGACCCTTGGCATTACTCTCTGCATGTGCCTCTCCATCATCCGCCAGAATCGTCGCTCAACTGGCCGCATTTGGGCTGCCATCTCCTCATATGTCGGCAGTTGGGCTGCCATCTCCGCATGCGTCGGCATCCGGGGAGCCAGCTCCTCGTACGTCATCTCCTCAGCGTCGGACATAACCTCGTCGTCGGACATTTTCAAAAATAGCAAGTAGGAAGTGATTATGAAAGAGTGAAAGTAGAGAATGGTGTGAGAAAAATGAGGAATGAGGTTGTGTATTTATAGGGTTAAAATTATCTGATTTTTGAATTAAAAAAAAAATAGCCGTTGCAAAAATAGCCGTTGGAGGGGCAGACTCGCCGGCGCCACGTGGCGACACAGGAGGCTGCCAGCGCAGCTCGGGCGCAACGGGGCGAGGACCGGCCAGCGGGTAGCAACCGGGGAGCGCAGCGCGCGTATCGGGGAGCGGGAGCGCGTTTCTGGGGAGCGGGAGCGCGTTTTTTCGCTCCTACAGCGGGACGGCCCGCGTTCCGCGATCCTCGCGCGCGCGGAGTGGGGCGCGGGTGCGATCCGTTGTACATGCTCTTAGAACCAATCTCTTATAGTCTTTGAAGGGTGGCTGTTGCTTGGTGGTGGGTTCTCCTAGTCTTTCCTATACTCGTTCAAGTTGAATTTTTGTTCCAAATCTTGTTGATTTTTCATTTTAGAATATATGCACTGAATCGAATGGAAGGTAAAGTTCTATTAGATGGGTGTGACCATGATTGACCTACCCTATTATAGGACCCTAAAATGGACTAACTAGAAAGATCGCCAACTTTTTAATGGTATCGAACCAGATTTCTCCAATACGATGATCTAGTCTTCTTCTTTCTGCTCCATTACCTAAACACTAGATTTGATTTTTATGTAAAACAGGTGAACACGGCCAATTTAATTGTTTTTATTGACACTATGCCTGTCAGGTCTGTTTTTTAATCGGTGTCATAGCAGTCCTGTATTTTTTTTTATCGGCAAAAGCAAATTTAGATTAACCTTAATTCCGAGGTGGAAAAGGTTACAAAAAAACGCAATCTCACTACAGATTGCTACGAACCAACAAAAGAACCAAGCAAAGCAAACAAGAGAAACAACAGGCAAAACTAATACAAAGATCAGTACAAGAGAAATAAGAGATGAAGTCCAGTGTTGGAGATGATCGTGAATGAGTCAATCTTCAAGATTTGAAGGAAGGACATTGGTTGTCCAAGCGAAATTAGCTGATGATCTGATGATCAGCACGTGAGAAGCTGCAGATTGAAGGACTTCTAAATGGGGAGTAAGGCTACCGAAAAGCCAGAGTCAAGATGAAACCTTGTGAAGATGAAAATGTGATGTGGTTGATCCACAATGGGATCAATGGAAGACTTGGCCAAGTCTTCAACTGAGTCCAAAAAGCCCAGCGGAGAGATCGATCTCTTGTACTGGCTCTCAGCAGAGAAATAAACAAGCCTGAAACCAACGGAAAAACAAGACAACGAGATCCAGCCACCAAAATCCTACCACCGGGACCGAGCAGAACCCCACCTCATCTACGAGTCGGGGCGCATCAAGGGAAGGAGAGACTAAGACCAAAGAAGCCCAACCGGTAGTGAAGTCCAGACGAAAGCCCTGAACCGCAACAATCCTCGACAACGTAGGGAGAAAATCGTCCCACTCGAGAACAAGACCAACGCCGGCGGGGAAAAGACTCCGCTACCAAACCCTTGGAGACCCAAGCACCGTAGGACCAAACTCTTCCGACCACAAAGACCTGCAGCCCAACCCAACCCGGAAGATCCGTCGAGAGCCAACCGGGGTCAACACCACCAGAGGCGAGAGGACACCAGATCTGGTTCCAGAGGACCAGATCCGCGCTCGACGGAAAGAGAACGAGAAGTAGATCCGCCCTTCACCGGATCACCTCAAGCAACTCTCGCCGGCAACCGAAGCTCGAAGGGTACATATCTGAGTCCTAAGGACTAAATCTGAGAAGAAACGAACCCAAACGGACAAGGGAACCAATAGCTCAACACAAAAGAGAGAGAAAGGGGAAAGAAGGGGGGAAAGCAAGAAGGAAGGGGAAAGGATAAAGGAAGGGGAGAGGTTCTCGCCGGTTACAACCAAGGCCGGAGCCCTGGCCGTGACCGACGAAAACCAGGGCACGGAACCGGCGGTTTAGAAGAAGGGTTAGAGAGAAGGGGGGCGTTCTCTCTCTAGAGACACGTTTTTTTCCAACAGTCCTGTATTAATATTACCAAATACAGATAATATGAAATAAAACCGTTATAGTTGAGATAATAGTTCAGGATCCCATCAAAGATAGATATATTTATATTCTAGGCCAACTAACGAACTCTTAGTAAACAACTTAGGAGGATACTAACGAAATCAACCGTCAAAAACAAATAAGCAGGGACAAGGAGTTAAAAATCGAAATCACTCGCTGTTCCGATTCATAAAATGTTAAAGGTCTATCGCGTTTGTTGGAATCATCCATCCATTCCAACTTGTGCTACACTGTCTTGCCTATTAGATCGTTTATTCGCTCACCTATTTCAATTTTCAGGTCGATATAAAAATAAAAATGTTGCAAATATGACAATGCCAAATTCATAAAATTAATTCATACAAAAACATAAATTACATTACATATAGAAGATGCGGCATGAATGACATATAAAGTAGGTTCAAATTAAATGTCTAGAGTAGATGTCCAATAAACAATCGCACACCACTTTCGTTCGTGTATCACTATCTTCCACCAATGCCATATGATGAATGTTCTTTAGGGTTTAGGGTTGAATTGGGAACTGCTTCCCTTTCCTATCTCTTAGCTTGCGTCGCACCTTCTCCTTTGTCGGTGACAGTCACGACCACCATGACTCTCACGCTCCAAATCCGGTTTCGACTGGATCTGAGACGCGAACTTAAAACAATGAGTAATAAAGTAATTTAAATAAGAAAAAGGGTCTCAATATCAATTTAAAACTCCAAACATCCACACAAGTCAACAGCTCGGTAAAAATAATAATAAACGAGTCAAAACAGTAATAAAAACTGTACGTCTATAGACACTAGCCAAAACCCTCGCCAGCTCCCAAGCTCCGAGAATCCTGCCAGTACTGGTCCCGCTCAACACCTGAAACACAACAAGGTAAGGGGTGAGCTTTCGCCCAGTAGAAAAAGTAGTTAAGGTAATGAACATCGGCTCACCACCACGAGTAACCGTCCAATTAGGGCATACTAGTACAACACAACTAACTGCCAAACCGGGTGTCATAACCAAACTTACCACGCACTCAAACGACCACTTACACACAATAAAACATTAACCAAACAGCAAACGTATCACACACAAAAGCAACCAGCACACGTCCCGTACCGCAGTCCCCGAACTCCGCCGACTGTACACAGCCCGACTCCATCATATCATACCGGAAGCGCACGTCGGCCTAGATATCTTCCCGAAAACATCCTCGTAGGGAAACATATCATCGGGGTTCCCGGAAACATCCCAAGGGACACATATCATCGGGTAGAAACACGACACCTAATGCCAAACACAACCGGTAGGCCCAATACGACCCGTAGGCCCAATCACAACCGTCGGCCTAGATGTCCTACACCGGCATACCCTCTCGATGTAGGCATCGTACCAGAATAACACACTGGGGGACCGAGCATACGTGGGACCACATCGTCGGCCTAGGTACTGCCCCACACCGGCACACCCCCTCAGTGCAGGTACCATACCGGAATACAACTCCTCTTGGAACACACATCAAGATAATATCACACATCGTAATTCCACAGATCAAACACGGCTCACCAAGCCCAACAATCTTACCACAATTACATGACATGTCGGTCTATCACTCACCCGACCATATCACAACCAATGATTCACATCATATCAGTCACGGCACACTTGCCCACACATAGCAACAACATGTTACACCGAATATAATATGCCTTGACTCTTAATCTTATCGACACTAAGTCACACAACATGCATCTCAATCAAGATCAGACATTTCAATCAGCACACAACCTAAGGCTCGACGTGGCCATTCTACCAGCACGGTAATTTCTCAGAATATTGAAAGCGGCTAAACTAGTGAATCACATCCTACATTCACACTAAGACTCGTCCGGTTATTATATAATTGAAAACGGTTATTCTAGTGGATCACATCCTATATGCCAACTAGGACCTTTCCGGTTATTATTATTCACCTAACATGCATACTAGTAACTTTCCGTAATTAAACCGGTATTCGCTACTTTCCCTACCTCAAGAAGAATACAACAACTACGTCTCCTAGCTGCTGACGTCTGGGCCTACCTCCGGTCTTCTCGGACGAAGTCAAAGTCTGATTTTAACAGGTAAAATTGATAATCAGTCCCGGTACAGTCTGAATCAGTCCTCTATTTTATCAGTTTAGTCCTTTAAAACATCCATTTTAAATTAATTAAATTAATTAAATAATTAATTAAACTGTCCGACCCGGATCCGACCCGGTCCAGAACCCAGACCCGACCTGACTTAGACCCGACCCGGACCCGGCCCCAGACCCGGGTCCAGACCCGACTTAGAACCCAAACCAGGGACCTGGGCCTGGCCCAAGGCCCGAATCCATCTGGAGGTCTAGTCTTGGCCCAAGGCCCGTCCTGACCCAAGGCCCGTCCTGACTCAAGGCATGTCCTGGCCCAAGGCCCGAGGTTATGGCTCGAGTCCAGCTCTGGCTCGAGGGTTACTCCAGCGAGGGTTCCGACCTCGATAGGGCGGCGGATGGCGGCAGGGCAGCTCGGAGAAGGAGCGACGATGGCTGGGAGAGGCGTCAGGACTCCGACGATACCGTGGCCATGACGTTGGTGGCTGACGCGCGGTCCAACGCCCTCCGTCTCAGATCTGGCGAGAGCTCGAGCTCTCGCCGGCGTGCGAGCGACGATGGCGTCCGGCTTCGTTCCAGCGAAGCTGGCCCAAATCGAGCTCGGCTCCGAGGGTTTTCAGGTGGGGCGTGGTCGGAGAGGATGAACGAGCGAAGAGGGAGCACGAACCGTGCTGCTCCTCCGTTGCCGGCGCGGTTCGAGCTCGGGAAGACGAACCAGAACCAGAGAAGCTCGGATCAGATCCCGTTTCAGTTGGCGGCGGGGTTCGATCCGCACGCGGAGGAGAGATGGCGAGGAAGCGTTGCGAGGGAGAAGAGAGGAAGAGAGAGAGAGAGAGAGAGAGAGAGAGAGAGAGAGAGAGAGAGAGAGAGAGAGAGAGAGAGAGAGAGAGAGAGAGAGACGGTCATCGGGATGCGTGTGCGGCTGCGTGAAGAAGACGCGTGAGTAGTAGTGTTTGAGGGGGTAGTGGGCTTGGGCACGGTGCTGGCTTGGGCTCAGCGTGCTGGGCTTGGGCCTGAGTCAGCCTGGCCCAAGTTTCTTCTTTCCTTTTTTTCTTTTCTTTTTCTTTTCCATTTGTTCCAAAATTCAACCCGTTTTCCAACAACGACATTCCAATCGAACAATTTAAATATTAATTCTTTTAACCGGGGCGGTCTATACAATGACTGTGGCTGTTGCCGGCGAGCCCTTCCCTCTCCCTCTCTACTCCAAAGTCCTGCTTCCCCCGCCTCTCTGTTTCTTCCACCGAAGCTGGTGTCCGCGTCTTGGCTGAGGATCCTTGAAGGCAGGAGGTTCTGTCCCAGGTGTCGGTTTGTGCCGGCGTGGCTCCCTCCTCCTCGGCGAGGTCTTAGGTGGTTCCCTTGCCCAGATCTGACTTGGCCTCTGTTTTGGCCGGTCTGGTGTGACGTCCGACGTCTTTCTTCCCCTGCCTATCTCGGTGAGAGCTCCTCTTCTTCTTCGAGCGTTGACCGGTGCCGACCTCGTCCTTCTCTTCCTTGACCGGTTAACTCGGACCTATGGAACCTGCGGTGGTCGTAGCCTCGCCAAAGTGGTGCCGTGTTAGGGTGGTCGGAGTTGTGCCTTGAGTTGCGCCGGTAGTTGCTAGGCCACCCTCCTTGCTGACCGAAGCGTTTCCGTCTTCATTGTCTTGCCGGAGACGGCCTCTTTAGCTCGGGTCTTGCAGCTGCTGGTTTGGGTCGGTCCCAGCCGCCAGATCTGGTGTGGGAGTTGTTCGAGAACCTTCACGGGCTCGTTCGTCCCACATCTGGTGGCCGGGAGCCCTTATTCAGGTCGTGGGATTCTCGGTCGGTCGCCGGAGCTCTTCTGATGGTGTTTCCGTAGCCCTTGCAGCGCCCAACCTGGCTCCACCGCCTTCCCTCATGCCAGTGGTCGAGCCCCCGCCTCGCCGTGGCGGCTCTCTTGTTTTGATCGTGGGACTTCCTTCTCCCGAGGAGATTGAACCAGTTCAGGTCGTCGTCCGGCGGTGCTTGCCGGCTCAGATCTCGGTGTCGTGGTGCTAGGCGGTTCCTCTCAAATCGGCTTGCTAGAGTGCTTCAGACCCCCGGAGTGCATGACTGTGTGGCATGCCTTGTGCTCGGTAGAAATGTCGGTTCCTCTTTTACCGCTTCTCGGTGTTGGCCGGTTTCGTTAAGAGGACCGGTGCGAGTGCTTGTCATGACGGTCAGTTCAGAGGTAATCCCTACTCTTTTCCTTGTTTGGTTTAGCATCTCCTATTCGTGCATGCTTCCCGTAGTATTTGGTTTCGTTTCTTCTCGACCCGGTGGTGGGTCGAGCTCGTCGGTTGAAGGCGTTGACCGTCGACGAGTTCTTGGGTGTTGTGTGCCCCTCAGAAGCCATCTGCTAGGGTTTTTATGGTAAATCGTGTTTGTCTCGGCCGTTAGCGGTGTTGGTCGTCGGCTTTATAGTTGTGATCCTTAGTTGGACAGCTCTATCGAGATGGGAGTTGGTTGACTAATTCAAGGTTAGGGTTTGGATTATAGCCGGTAAGGGTTGACAACTAGAATCTACTCCCCTCAATGCTTCATGGTGGTCACATTTGGGTACTCTAGACCCGTCTTTCAAATTTACAGCTTCATGGTAGTTATATTTGGATTCTGATCCTACTTTGTTTTTCTTGGGGTTAATTCCACCTCAGTACCTTAAATCTTTCATATTTCATTTAGAGTACCCTAAATCTTTTTTGTGTCATATCAGTACCCTAAATCTTTCATATTTCATTTAGAGTACCCTAAATCTTTTTTGTGTCACCTCAATACCCTAAACTTTTATTAATGCCATTTTAGTACCCCTAAACTTTCATTAAATTCATGTTAGTACCCACCGTTAACTTTACCATAATTTTGGTTGTTGGTGAGGGGTAGTATGGTCATTTTACCTGCTTTGGATGGAAAATCATATGTAAAGTTAAAGGTGGGTACTAAAATGGAATTAATGAAAGTTTAGGGTACCGAGGTGACACAAAAAAGATTTAAGGGACTCTAAATGAATTAATGAAAGTTTAGGGTACTGAGGTGACACAAAAAAGATTTAGGGTACTCTAAATGAAATATGAATGATTTAGGGTACTAAGGTGTAATTATCCCTTTTTCTTGGGAGTAACTCTTCTGTGTTAGGTTGCTGGTTGTATTTCTTGTCTACCCCGCTTGGGTATTCTGTGTTTCTGTGGTTTGTCTGAGTTTGTTGTTTTTTTGTTGTAGTTGATATCCCTTATAGATGTCATATGATCATCTTATGGAATCGCCCTTTTGTGCCCTTGTTGGTCTTTGTTCTTCCTCTTTTACCTCGAAAGAGGGATTTTCAATGAAAAAACTGCCTATTCAAAAAAAAAACAATCAAGAAAAAAGAGGAATGCGATGTACCCTAACAGGGAACTGACTTCAAAATTGAAAATATAGAAACGAAAACCATAGTAACGCAAAAAAGACCGATCGAAACCTAACCAAAAAATCGACAAGCTACTACGGGTCCACGATCTCACCACCCTTGGATCTTTGTAGGAAGCACCTCGAGTCCTTTAACCAATCATTTTACCTAACCTTTTGAAGAAGAAAATTCAAAATATTGAGCGAAGATTTTTGTTGCACTTATTTTTTTTGAAGAATAAACAAAAACCTTCATTATTATTGAAAAGTTAGAAAATCAAAATATTTAATTTGGATTACAATGACATTCTTTAAGTTCCAATCTCATTTCTTTTTTACTTTCAACTCCCCTTCTCTTTTAAATTATCTCAAGTACAAATTATCCCCTTTCTAAACCTAACTTTTGACTTATAAAGGGTGAAAAACGAGTGAAACGAAGTAGGAAAAGACCCAGTCACGCTTCGCGTTCTACGACTCAGGAGGTATCAGGTATGCGGGAAAAGGGGGTGATGACGGGCGGACAGCCAGTAAGCCTGCGGCGGACTAGGCCGCAGTCAGGTTCTGAGCACGCTGTGGGTTGAAGGACTGTCCGTCTCTGGGTCTTTTCGGCACCAGAATGTAGATCGTTAAATTCCCTTCAATTTGATATATTATATGAGGCGATTCGAAGTTCGTACGAGGGAGTTATGCTCTTCGCAAGATCAGCCCGCCTCCAAAACTCCTTAAAGCGATTTTCCCTTCATTTAAACCTTTTTTTTTCGATCAAAGCACATACAAAACAAAAAGAGAGATATAATACAAGTAACGAAAGAAAAGTGGATCGAATTATCCAACCTTAGGACTAAAAAGCTCAAGAATGTAGGCTAAAAATATTTAAAACCGATGCAATTTATGTCCACATAAGTGGGCTGGACTGTCCCTTGGCTTGTTTTAGCTTGAGTCGTATTTTAGTTGCTTGTGGTGTTTGTTTGTTTGTTCTTTTCTTCCGTGTTTTGGGAGGTTTAAGCTCTATTGAGAGTTGGTTGTTAGCTCTTTTGAGTTATGTTTTAGTCTTGAGGATGAGACCCTATTTCAGGTGCCTCTCTTTGTTTTTTTCTTTTCGTAGCTTTTTCTCGGCGTAGGGCTTCTCCTTCTGTTGTTCTGGCGTCGTTGACGGTTAGTGTACCAAAACAGAGATGCTCTATTTTTACTGGGTCTCAGAGTTCCGATTCAAGCCTGGTTAATCGGACATCTGAAGTACGGACAGTGAGCTTTGGCGCAATCACGGTTCATCAAGGTTATGCCCTTTAGCTTTATTGTGGGAGTTCTTTCTGTGATCGTTGTCTTGGTCTTTGACATTCGGATGCTTCCCTTTTCGGAAGTGTCTTAATTTTAATAAAAATCTGAGCTGATGAAAAAAACGCTTATAAAAAGAAAAAACTCTACTGCATGATCAGACGAAAAAAAATGAATTGAAAAGGCTCCACTCTAGTTCGAAACACCCCTTTATTACTATGGATCCACAGGCCTCAAAAGGTTGCATAACCCACATGTACCCACCCTTCCCACCATCGATTCGATCTTATACCTCTCCAGCTCAAAATGAAGTTTACAACATCAAATGACATAACCCATTCCAAATGCCACCATTGATGTATTTTCCCCTACAAGCTCCAAGAATATGGACAAAATAAGAACAAGTGATTTTGATCTTCAAAATGGTATACTCACAGAAGTAGCAATTTATGTACAAAATAATCTCATATATTATGAAGTATAAGAAAACAAAATTATTGTTACAATTATAACATAGATGAAAGTTAAGACATGAAATATGTAAAAATGTTTCACCCTGTATATATGGGTACTAACGTCATTTTCTCTGCTGTAATTCATTTCTTGGTATTTTCTACTTCATCTATGTCATACATATCCCCACCATACACATATTAATCAGCCTCCTTGACACAGTTTGAGACTCCAATTTCATGTACCATCTGAAAAAATACCAACAATATGTTTCGTGAGGTCCAAGTCCCAACGGATATATTTCAATACAAATATGTTTTCCTACTCCATCAACCCTTCAAAATAATAATTGTATTACATAATATATTGGGAAAGATTAGAATTTCAACCTCAAAATAGGATGCAAGCTTTGCCTGCAATTCCATATGCTCTCGCTTGAGTTGCTCAAAAGCCCTAAAACATCTGCACATTTATATCATCGATTAATGCTGTATCATCACTAATTATAATCCATCTCCAAGAAATTATATATGTACTACTCAATATATATTAAAATAAAACTCGTCTTTCACTTCTGTCACAGTTACAATAATTTTATTTATTTATTTATTTTAAGATAAAAGAACACGTACGATGTTCTAAGCACAAACTAGGTGATGCAAACTAGAGTTAATTCATACCCTTCACCATTTCTAAACTTGCAATACTCTTGGATAAGATGAGCTTCCTTCTGAACCTTTGTTGCTCCAATGCTGCAAAAATATATGATTGTCATTACTTTTTTTTAAAGAAGACTAGTACCTTTTATTTGAATTGAAGTAAGATGCAACCTAGTGCATCCAGGATTGTGAACCCAAACCAGGATTGGACAGAAACAGAACGGGCCTCCCGAGCTAACCAGTGGGTTGCACCGTTCGCTGTCTTAGAAATGTTCTCGAGCTTAACATCCTCGAGGAGAGATAAAACAGATCGACGATCATCAACTAACCGGCTTGATTGTCATTACTTGGTTCCCATATATCGCAAAATGTGTTAAGGTGAGTTATATATATACTATGTAAATGATATTTTAAAACCATTGCATAAATCACAAGGTCACAATAATGAAGATAACTTTATCGATTTGGTCGGATTAATGCAGGTGTTTAGTAATTATATTTTCGATAATTAATTATAGCTATTGAAATATTGTGGAGAATGGCTGAGTTGTACCTTGAGCTGCTACCCTTGAACTGGTGCATTAGATCATCCAACTTATTGAAATCCAAAGGGCTATTCATTCTACAAAAAGCAAATAAAAATGAATATACATGAATTCTCTATTAGTAATCTTTAAAGTATTAATTTATTCTACTTACAATGCAGTTTCTACCTTGCTGAGGAGCTTAGCTGAATCATTATAGAACAGTGTCACAATTTCCTCCACAAAATTAGGGTTAGTCTCATCTTCCAAATCCTCCAGCTGCATGAATTCTTCAAGGTATCCCTACAACAATACCCAACACAACTTAATTGAAATTAATCCGAGTGATCGATGTACCAAAAACTAGAAGAAGAAAAAACTGAGAATTTAATTGATAATTAGGGTTCTAAATTACATGAATAAATATACAAATGATGCAAAGAAGAGAGAAGATAGAGTAATATAGGACCTGAACAAAGAAGGATTTACTCATGGAGGCAATGTCATGCTGAAGCTGCTTTCTCATGTCCATTTTGGATGATCTGATTAATAATATGAAGAGATTCAAAGGAAAACAGAAATGCAAAATGGGATTATGTGAATAGGTTGTGAAGAAACAATCAGCATTTGTAGTGAAGATACGATTGAGATCTAAGATATATAGGATAGGATCAAAATGTTTTAATGTGAGTGTGGGAAAAAAAAAAGGAACAAAATCCAAGTGTTTCATAAAAATATCTCAAATTTAAGGCCACAAGATTCTGAACAAATAAACTTCCCTTTTAGGGTACAAGGCAAGGCAAGCTCAATGTATGAATATCTTTGTTTAACACGAACTCATTTAAAAACTCAAATTGATTATTGAATATTAAAAAAAATCATGTTAAGGTTAACCCTTATCCACGATGGCGTCTAAACGGCGAGTTGTTTGATCGTTGAATCCGACGTGACGTTAGAAATCTGTGTCGAATCTGAACGTGACGTTAGAAATCTGTGTCGAATCTGCGAAAGCGCAGATTCGATATCGAGGGTCTTGTAGACTCAGAGACCCGTCGAATCGACGGATTCGGAGCCTAGACGTACTATGACCAACGAACCAGAGTGTGTCGCGTGACACGATTCGAGCTTAAATGGAATCAGCACTTTGTCTTCCTCACTACTTCTTCTGCACTCATTTCTTCGACTTCCGAGTATCATCGTAGACCTTCTCTACCTCAGACCTTCTCTACCTCATGTTTCCAAGCCTCCGGCGTTTCTGCCACCACATTTCCCCTCGGAACGTCGACACCGTGTCTCCACCAAATGTCTGCCACCACCATTGCCACACCAACCTTACCTCGCCACTACCTCTTATCCACTTCCTGTGTATCTGTCGTCCGAATCTCCTCCAATGACCGACAACAATCCTCTCAAAAGATTTGAACATATTTTCGATTTTTATTCTACACAATACACTCGAAATAGACTGAATCGGTCTATTCCCACAGCGACAATGAAAACAACAGACTCACAAATCGGGTCTAATCCCCTTTCAATTTTCCACAAATATGACCTAATTAGACAGGAATTAGACAGAATCAGTCTAATTCCATTATTGATAGTCTAATGCTCCCAGTAATTCTTTAAAGACATCTACACTGGAAATCGGAGTTACTTGAAGCAAATACAATCCTCATAGGTTGGAAATTACAAAAGAATGAATATCAGCAACCTGAAAGGTTAAATAATGATTTGAATGTGGCTTCTCTAGCTTTTCTCTCGTAAACCCTATAAGCTTGAACGATAGTAGTAATAGCGACTTTCATGGAATCCGGCAACAAGCACACGTTAAGCGGCGAGGAAGCGGGCACAGGTTTGACGGGACTCTCCCGACCAGACTCCCCATCCATGGAGTCTCGTGGGGAGCGATCTCTGACGGCTCTTACAAGTTTGGGTGGGGCGGCGTCGGACGATCGCCACCATACTTTCTCCGCCATCAGAGCGGTAGAATAGCCTCCGGCGATCGCTAGAGGCAAGGGAGGACGACAGACTGGTGTGGCGCACGCTGATGGGGGAGTCCGAAACCACGACACCGTCGACCAAACTTGACGAGATTGGTGTCTCCGGTGATGGATCGGGAAGGTGATGAGTTAGGGAGCTTCTGGTGGGGTCGGGCTATGATTGAGGAACTAGGGTCAGAGGAGCATGACGTTTAGGGAGAACGGCTGACGGCGAACAATGTTGCACTGGCGCCGGACGATCCTCGGGAGCAGATGCAGGGGAGGCGACGCGAGGGGAGGAGTCGCGTAGGGTTTCTTTGGACGGGCCACATTTGTACGGCCTACATGCTTTTTCCCTAGGTCGGAGTTCTTGTAGAGTGGGCCAAAGAGCCCAAAAGGGACAAGCCCAGCCTGTTAGGGAGCTGGAGTGGACCAGGCCTAGACTGGGCCAAATGGGGGGGCCTCATGGATTCCACGTTGGTACCGGGTCCGATCCAGTCACACGGGTCGGACCCTCGGGGTTTCTTTTTGCTCCTGGTCCGATCCAGTCATATCATGGCCATCACCATGGTGATCGACTACTGCCTTGCTCCTTCAGTTCTTCATTGGTCGGTTCGAAGAATACCCGCTCATGGTGGTGGATCATCCTCCACAGGTAGGTTCTAAACAAAGGGAGAACCAGTCCCGCAAAGGATTTGAGATGGGTGGAGCTCATCCTCAGGAGACCAGTCAGCTCGAGTGGGTTCCTGGCGATGATTGAAGCAGATATGGTACGGGGTCCTCATCGGTAGGTATGGGGTTATTCCGAGGCCAAAGGTTGTGCTCGAATGGGACCACGAGCCCCGTCTCCCTCGGTAGGGATGGGGTTATTCCGAGGCCAAAGGTCGTGCTCGAATGGGACCACGAGCCTCGTCTCCCTTGGTAGCAACAAGTGGCGGCCATTGGAGGACGAGGTCGTCCTCTTCCTCCGCGTATCCTCTCTTGATCGGAGCCAACACCCGAGGAGCCATCATGGGTTGTCGGCTCCGTTGCGAAGAGTACATCATTTCATGTGGGCACAAGTGGTGGTATGTGGTGAGGGCGGTAATTTCTTCCCGTGGTGTCATCCACAGTCCCCATCACGTCGGTCGGGCTGAGGAACGGCGGTGGACAAGTAAGGGAGATGAAGAAACGTCTGTAAGACCCGCCCCCGGTCGATCCCGGTAGAACCGGTGAATCCTAGCTAAGTTTGACTTTCGGTCAGAAAAGTCAACCGATGACTCGGAAAGTCAGTCGGGACCTTTCTGAGGCCCAAAAAGCTTAGCCATTAGCACGGTTAGCTTAGTTGGGTCGTTTCCTTCAGTTTGACTGTAATATTGTTAAAGTCAACTGTCGGTCAAACTCGGGCTTACTATCGGTTATTTGTCGATAAATCTTGGAAAGCTGGAAATTTATTAAGTAGGAGTGACCACATGACACTTGTCATGCTTGGCTTGGAGGATGAGAGTAGAGGATTCAAATGACCCTCATACCCTCTTAAGTTACCTTTAAAGGGATAAGACTTTAAGGGCTTTTGAGTAAATTGGCATTTTAGGTCATTTAAAGGAAAGGGAGCAACAATTCAGCCTATTTCCTCTTGTTGCAGCCGAAAATCACTAGTAGAGAGGAGAGGAGGAGCTCACTTTCTTGAGGAAGAAGATAGAGAAGAAAGCTTGGATTTTGGAGCTTGTTCTTGGTCCTTTTGCCTTCATTTTCACTTCATCTTCTCCATCTCAACTACCTAGAGGTAAAGATACTCTCAACTCTCCATTTCTTCCACTTCCAATCCTTGGGTTTTGTGGGTTTTGGCTTAAAAGTTGAAGAACTTGCTTATTTGATTGTTGCTTGGAGAAGAAGTAGTGAAGTAGGTTGTTGGATTGTGTTTTTGGTTGAAGTTTGATGAACCCATTGAGGGTGTAGCTGCTGGGTATCTTTGATTGAATATTTTGGAGCTAAGAGAGTTTAGAAATGGAGTTTGTGTTGAGATTTTCGTGAAATTCGAGTTGGGGAAGAAAGGGGAAGGAGCTGGTCAGGTCTGATACGGAATCTGACCCGGACCGGGCCAGGTGCCGGCACGGCATGCCACACGGAACGGGCCTGGTACCGGCACGGCACACGGCACGGGACGGGCCTGGTACCGGCACGGCACACGGCACGGAACGGACGGGAGTCCGGCACGGAACCTGATACGGTCCGTGTCGCTCTCCGGGCCGGTCTGTGACGCGTTCCGCGCTGGATTCCGGGCCGGCCTATGACATGGTCCGTGCCATGTTCCGGCACGGCTAGCCACACGGTCCGTATGGCATTCCGGATCAGATCCCCAGAGCCCAAAACCCTTCCTTTTAGCTCAATTTGATTCCCACATTTCCTCTTCAAACCTTGATCCATTTCTGAACATTGTTGTGTGTTTTGAGGAGAAGAACACTTGGTTGAGGAAACTAATTTGTGGTCTTTTGGTGGTTCAAAACCGTGGAACCAAGCTAGGAAAGAAGGAAGAACGTGGACACGAGTTAGAGGAGCAAAGATCACGCTGGGACCCGAGTGAAGAACGGAGTGGTGACCACCGGGCTTATCATCAGAGTGTTGAGAGGAAGACCTCGAGGTAGGGAAAGCCTTAACCCCTCATTTATGATGCTTAGGATGCATGTTAGGCCAATAAAATCGGAAAGGTCCTAGAAATGCCTATAGGATGCGAATAACTAGAATAGTTGTCTTTCAATTACTAATAACCGGAAGTGTCTGGTTGTGAATGATTAGGATGCCAATCACTAGTGTAATTCTCTTTCAATACTTGGTAATTGTTTGTCTGGTAAAGGAGCCTTGGCAAAGCCCTCGGATTAGTTGCGTGTTAGGATCACATGCTTGGTTGTTGGTTGCTTAGTGGATAGGCTAAAGAGTCTAACGGAACTAGTGGAATTGCATGTGTGAATGCTCGTTTGAAGGTTTTTATGATTGGTTGATTAAACTCGTACTTGATCGTTGATTGTATTCGAATGATTACTTGATTTACTAAAATGGTTGCTTGGAGCATCGAGTTTGACTGGTTGTACCGAGCGGTGCAATCAGGTGATCGATGCCCCGTTGGTTCGAGACTGGTAAGTGAACGGTAAGTTGTGATTGTGTGATTGGTGTGCTGTGGTTATGTGATTCGTGTACTGTGTGTTGTGGTGAATTGGTGATGTGTGAGTTATGTGTGACAATGAATTGGTGGTTGTTGGAATTGGATTGTTTCGTGTTTCGGTTTGAGTGCGTTATTCAATTATTAACTGTTTATTATCGAATTGCCCAAGTGTACGCTTCCTATGGGAGTAGTGCCTTGGTTCCCGATGACATAAAATCCTTTGGAGACGTTTCTGAGAATCCCGATGATAAGCGCCCCGAAGGGTTGTTTCCGGTCGCCTCAATGTTATGCGTCTCCTCTGGATTTGAGGGAAAATCCGAGAGGACACATCATATGTGGATCGGAGGGTGGATACTTCATGTACCACGACATTGGTTGGTTTACCTATTACTCGTGTTTGTTGAAATCTATCTTGTTGACTTGCTGTTGATTTTACTGAGTTTAAGGTCCACCTTGTTATGTGTTTTCCCTACTGAGCGCAAGCTCACCCCTATGAATTTACTGTTGTGTTTACAGGCTTGATTGAGGAGTAGAAGCTCGGGAGCTTCTCGGTGTGGGTGCATTGTAGAGACTTCGTTCTTCTCACTTTTATGTTTTGAACAAACCTTGTGGAGGATTATTATTACACCCCTGGAGGGTTATTTGTGTTTTGAACTGAGTTTTGCGGATTCGTTTTTCTTATTGGAGATTTTCAGGAACTAGATGTTGAATTATCACCTTTTTAATCATTTATTACTATTCATGCCTCGGGTCCGGGCAAGAACCGGATTTGGGGCGTGACAACGTCGGCCCAAAAGCTCGTCTCCGGCTACCACACCTCCATCCCCAACCAAACCTCATCAATCTTCATTTTTGAAGGACCAATTTTTGGTGGTTTAGTCTTCGGGTGATACCACACTGACTTTGATCACGACCAAGGTGAAACGGGGTCGGCCTCTCAAGTTGCTCGGTCAAGCCGTATCACTGGGTTTCATAGGGGCTCCACATGCTCCCGTGAGTTCACCGGAGACGATCCCACCGCCTCCTTTGATAACCACAACGGTAGCAACTACTGCTAAGGTTGCAGAGCCTCCTACTTCTTTAGCGCCGAAAACCCCTCCTACTAGGGTTCTGACCCCACCTCCGGTGACCAAGGCGATGACCATCTTCGCTAGGATTCCGACTCCTCCGACCTCCAAACCACCTTTTCTGTTTGTTGCCTTACTAAGGAAGAGGCGATGAAGGTCGTGGTGTCGTACAACCCACTGGATCCTGAGGTGTTAGAACGGCTCCGCTTTGGTATGGTGGGCCATCTGGCGTCTCTTAACCCTCCCCGGAAACAAGTGTTGCTCTCGGTCATCACGCGTGCGTGGGGCCGTAGTGGTCAAGGATCTCAAGCCCAACACTTTCGCATTCTATTTCGTGTCCCTAGAGGCTCGGGTCTGGGTTCGCCATAATGAGTCGTGGTGCTTCCACGACCATGTACTGCCACTAGGGGATATCACCAACCCTTTTGCTCGAGACCTCCCGCGTCTTGACCGGCTTCAGCTTTGGGTGCATGCGAGGGGGATACCGCGCCTCGTCAAGACAAGGGTGAGCGGGGAGATTATAGGTGCTACATTGGGCGAGCACATGGACACCCCATGTGATCAATGGGGCTTCTATTGGGGTGGGACGGTGAAAGTACGATTTTGGATGGACATTCACCGACCCCTTCGGCGTACCATGATCATGCGCTTTCGGGAATACCCGGACCCGGTAAGGGTTAGTCTGACATATGAACGATTACCCGCCTTTTTGTTTTAATTGTGGGAGGATCGGTCACCTGGTTCGAGATTGTGACTTGAAGATGCCAGGGGTGCCCCGCTTTGATGACTTGATCTTGGAATTCAAGATTGCCAAGGTGGACAGACCGTACACTACAGATTGGGGAAGAGAAGAACCTCCACCACCATCGAGATTTGCACCACTGATCTAGGACACGCTACCTAAGGCTGGGTCATCTCGATGAAAGGATCCCCTTGTGACCCCGGACACGGTACCTAACCCGTTCCTCAGGTATCAAGGACGGTTCAGGGTGGCGCCTTACCCTCGAGGTCCTGGTCAGACTTTAGAGATAAGCCCCCATGTGTGTTCAGAGATAGACCCCCTGAGTTTGTCCCATCTGGGAAGCTGTAAGGCCCAATGATCCAGAAGAGGGATACATCGGGGGGAGTCGCGAGAAAACCAGGCGAGGGTGGGGAAACAACTCCGCCACGAGAGATGTTAGACAATTTAGGCTCCAGGGACTTACTCCGGGAGGAGTCCTTGAGACGAGCTGATACTCCCAGCTACACTACCAGGTTCAAGTTCGGTAACTCATTTGACAAAACGAGTCCTTGAAAAGTAGGGACCAAGCAGCGTTTAGGCTTTTCTTTGAACGGTTATTGACAGTTGACACCTTTTGGTTTTATCATCTGTTCTAGCTTTGTTTTCAATTATTGTTTAATTGCATTTCTTGTATTAGTTATGTTTGCTATAATCGTTTTCTATTAGATCGGTTTGTTTCCGAGAATTATTAAATCACTACCCTTCAAAAATAATGACTATTGTAGCGACTTTATTTTCTATTTAATAAAATCTACTTCTTATTCTACGATAAGAAGGATAGTTAATGAGTTTTTTTTTATTCAATGTGCAACTGTAAATAGAACATAGCTTTATTTAAGGTTGCTGTCTTAAAGGCCTATTGCCATAAAAAAAAATCTTTATGGCATCGGTTGTCCGAAGAATCCCACAGCTTGCGCTTGGCAGATATTATTGACCGTAGCATCCCCAATGTCACATTCCCTTCATCTTTCCATCCTACCGAATCCACAATAATTCAATCGCAATTAATTTGAAACTAAAATAAACCCAAAACAACAAGCAACATCTCACATTCAACATTATTGGTTCAAAAAGTTACAGTAAAATTGACCCTACATTTGACATGAATATTGAATCCATTGGTATAATATATGTCTATATTCCCAAGAGAGTTACTTTCAAACAAAACACAAACAACAACCTCAACTCTAACTGCAAAGACATGTGAAATGACAAAACCAATTATTTCCCACTAACAAACTACAGTTCAGATTTCAACGGTACGTGCGGTACTCTGGACTGTACATGCAGCTCTCCGCATACTTGACGAGATCCTGGGGTCGTGGGAGACGAGAAGCTAGACCTGCAAACGTCAAAGAAACAATGCTAAGTATGGGGTCACGAGAGTTCTAATATCTGTATGCCAAACAAGCAACTCACCGAGTTCATAGGCCTTAGCAGCAACTTTGGCAGCTATGTTTGCTGATATCTTCCTGATATTGGAGAAGGGTGGATATATGAGCCCGTTATCAAAGTTTTCTTGTGTCACTTGTTCGGCCAATGCTTCCGCTGTTCCATTGGAGAAAAATAGTAAAATATCGAATTGAAGACACACAACTCAAGTAACTAAAGATTTTGGAAATTTCTACCAAGAACCAATGTCTTTGTACTTACAAGCAGCCAGAAGCATGTCATCGTGCACCCGAATTGCTCCGGACATGATCAATCCCAGACCAAATCCCGGGAATATGTAAGCATTGTTGGCCTGAATGCATTAGTACAGAACAATGAGTGTGAAACTATGTTATCTGATTTTTTTTTAGTGCAAAGAGTGATTTGAAAGAGCATACCTGGCCAGGCACGAAAACCTTCCCGTTATATTCTACTGGGTCGAACGGGCTTCCACTTGCAAAGATTGCACGGCCCTCGCTCCATGTGTAGGCTTCTTCAGCTGTGCACTCGGATTGTGATGTTGGGTTTGAGAGGGCCAGTATGAGAGGTTTCTACATTCCAATTATCCATACCAGTGTTAGATATTGTACATCATATGTGTGAGTGTGTGTGAGAGAGAAAGAGAGAACCTCATTGAACAGAGCCATGGCTTCGACCACTTCCTTGGTAAAGGTTTTCCCAACTCCAGATGATCCTATGAGTACAGTTGGCTTGATTGCCTGATAATTATTCACAAGAACACGGTAAGGCAATGAAAATGAAATAAAAAGACACTTTTTACTTCTAATATATTTAGAAAGATCAATTTCACACCTTCACAGCGTTTATGAGCTCCTTGACAGGCTCGTGATCATGAGCCCATGGCTTCTTGAAGTGTTGAAGTGATTGTATTCTCGACTTCACTATCAATCCCTGCAACAAACATACATACATCACAACCCGAGACAGAGTGATTAACATAATTTGAGATGAAACAAGATTGAGTATCAATCAAGTACCTTTGAGTCCACGAGCCAAATTTTCTTGCGCGTCTCTTCCACTGGAATTTTAGTCTGCCAAGAAAGATGGAATGATCATCACAAAGATTAGACGAACAACATAATAAAGGGAAATTACACGTCACCGCTATTATTTTGCAATTTGTATCATGTCACCCTGTAAGAGGTAAACTTTTATCACAATCCATAACAAAGTCAACATTTTGCATGAAATGTCGGAAATACCCCAGTTTAAAAAATCTAAAATTGTAAATAAAATACTTCGGGTAAATGGCAACATTTTTCAAAAAAATCCCGGAATTTTTAGCAGAAGTTAGGGTAATTTGATACAAAATGAAAGTTGACAGTGGTGAAATGATACAAGAGTAACGTTTAGGGTGGCGACTTGATAGAACTTTGAATTAACAAGGGTGACACGATACAAGTTACAAAATAACAGTGGTGAGATGTAATTTCCTCAAGTAATAAAGTAGCGGGAGTAAAGAGTATTGACATACCCGCTTTGAAATCTCAAGGGCTATAAGCTCTGCAATACCAGTTCCAGCCTTGAAGAGACACGTGACAAAATTCAGAAACAAATATAAATACATACTACTACTGTATGTATATCTTCACATGATAATAGTTACTATGTAATTTTACCTCTCCAGCACCCAAGAATAAGAAGGTATGGTCAGCTAAGTCTCCACCAACTACTTCCAGTGCTGCAATAAGCCCGGCCAGGACCACAGACGCCGTACCCTGCAATAAACGGATGTTATATCACAGTTAAAAATAGTGAACCCCAAATCACAACAGCTCATGATAAAGAGTTCTCTTATGATGTCACCTGTATGTCATCGTTGAAGACGAGGTGAGTGGGAGTGTACTTGGATAGCAGCTCGAATGCATTGTGGTTTGCGAAGTCTTCAAACTGAAAATGCAATTGATGCGTTGAGAAACATTTTTGTGAAACATAAAACATAAGTTAAGTCGATATCATGGGACTTGAAATGGCTAACCTGAACGAGAACTTTCTCCCCGTAGTTTTGCTTAACTGCTGACATGAATTCTTCTACAAGCTCGGCGTATTCCTAAAACGAAGAAGCAACAATCTTGGTGTTAGGTGATTATAATGTATTGAGTTTAGAATAATATTAACAGGATTGTTTAATGTATGGGTTATAAGACCTGTCCAGTGGCTCTCTTTTGCTTGAGACCAATGTAGAACTCATCCGCTAATAAGTGCTCGTTGTTTGTACCAACGTCAATTGTTACAGGCAAGCACTGCACATCATAAAAGAATATCATCAATGTGCAACAATATGAAAAGAACAAGCAGAAGGGTTTAAAACAAAACTAAAAGTAGAATTCGTAAACCGGAATACGCAATACATCTTCAATTTTTTGGATATCTAACTGAAAATAAATTTTAGGGATGATCTCACTCGACTACTCGTAAGTATGCACCTTTCTCAACCAACTACCCCTAAGTTTAAAAAGTTTTTGACAACCCCCAAGTTTTTTTTAGTCTTAGTTTACCCCGATTCCGTCAACTTTTGGATCTGAAATGACGAAAGTACATTCATATTTAAAAAAAATGGGGGTATTTTCATCATTTCACACCCAAAAATTGACGGAATTGGAGTTAATCGAGACTACAAAAAACTTGCGGGGATTGTCGAAAACTTTTTAAACTTGGGGGCAGTTGATTGGGAAAGGTGCATACTTAAGGGTAGCTGAGTGATACAGCAAACCAGTGCTTACCGCTGAAGGGCGTAGTCCTCCAAGTGCTGTGTACAAAGACAGCTTTCCTACCGGTATACCCATTCCCTGAAAAATATAAATAAAATCAAAATGTAATCATATTTTTTTCTTTCTCGTTTGGATATAGATATCTTGTTAACAAAGAGTTACCTGGCAGCCAAGATCTCCGAGCCCCAAAATTCGCTCACCATCGGTTACAACAATCACTTGAATGTTCTTCTCCAGCCAGTTTTTCAGTACTTCAAGAATTCTCCCCCTGGAGAGACTCAAACACTCAGTAACTTGTACAAGCAAGAACACAATTGACTATAAGGGACATAACGGGAACGTAAAGTTATATCCTTACTTCTCTTTCAAACTGATATACAGACCCTGAGGGCGTCTGAAAATGCTTCCGTATTTCTGGCATGCTTCCCCAACTGTAGGAGTGTACACAACCGGAAGTAGTTCCTCAACATTGTCAATGAGAAGCTTGTAAAACAGCCTTTCATTTCTCTCCTGAAAAAATAAAAAAAGAATAAAAAAGAAAAAAAACTAAATCACTCCTACTTGTGTATGTTTCCAAACCAGAATTGAAGTTGCATGATACGATAATTACCTGAAGATCCATCATGGCCATGTATCTCTGCAACGGAACCTTGTATTCACGGAGCATGTGCATCAACTTCTTCTCCTGCTTACCAAATTGTGGTAAAGGTGAGGATGGTAATTGAATAAATCAAGAAAAGATGCGTATGAACACGAATGTTAGTGTTGCGACCTGAAGTGCTTGAGTCATGACAGCAGGAGGTAGAAGGCCGCGCAAGTAATGAGCATCTCTCTCTTTCTCAGAGAAGGCAAGCCCTTTGTTGTGGTGTGGGTCTCGCAACAAAGTATATCCACTGTAACATAAGTTTTGAAATGAGTTACTAACATTTAGTATCAAAACAACTCATTGAACTAAGCATTTCAGTTCCTTAATTCTGTTCCCTAAGATTGAACAAAAAGTTACGGGCACAAATCATGGATCAGAGAAAACTATTCACCATTCAGATATGCCAAAATCGTAACCTTTAAACTCCATGTGACAAATGGAACAAGTTATGCAAACAACAAACAATTCCTTAATAAAATACTACATGGTAGATCACAAAATGACTGTTCCATCTAAAGATGAACCAATGAGACATCATGGAAACAAACAAAAATAGACCACTTTAGAAACTAAACGAAATCGAAAGAGCCCACAACATCAAAACAAAATATACAGGTACTGAACATGAATAATCAAGGAAGTGAACTTTGGAACAAAAAAAAGAAACATCCAGAAAAAAACAATTCATGATTTTCACTAACCTAGCAACAGAGACAGTCCATGGGGTCACAAGCTGGTCCTCCGTGGCACTATGTCCACCATAGACCTCCTCAGAAGCAGCTACCTTGTTATCCACATCATCAACATCAGCTGAAGAAGCAAAGCCGTTCCTCATCTCCCTCAATTCAGACAACAAAAGCTTAATACTTGTCTCTCTTCCTCGACCCAACAAAGCCCTCTACAACGCAACTAACACAGAATAGCTCAGAGTAATGAACAAGACAAGACAAACCCAGAACCAAAAACACTTGAAAAAGGCAAAAGCACAAAACTTTGATTGTAGTTTGATCTGGGAAGAAGAGAAACCAGAGCCGCCTTATATAGGGGAGGTTTTTAGGACCCATGTCAAGGATTGGACCGTGGATGACAGGATTCAACCTATTTGAATTTATTTTTTTTCAAAACATGGATTTGGGGTCAAAGATGTTAATGTGAGCAGTGGAATGAAATGGGTACCAGAATGTGTTGGTTGGGTTTGATCAAGGACTTCATTGTAGATGGTTCAAGCTCGCCGCTGCTTTTTCACACTACGCGTTTACAGAGAGATGCTGATTTTTCAAATTTTTTGTTTTCTAGAAACTTTCAATATAAATATTTAAATAAACTAGTATCATATATATATTCGACTGTTTTGTAAAAGGGAAGTTCTGACTCGCTTCTGTGGAGTCCCTAGCTTCCAAAACCTTAATCACCACGTTCTCGTATCTCTGTATATTTCGCCGAACAGGCTGCACGTTCTGTCTCTTCATCGGCGTCTCCCCCTCTATCTCCTTCCATGTCTGCTCCACCCTCACGTCCTGCCTCCCGAAAGTTCTCGCCTTGGGTCCTGCCCCATCAGCCGCATCTGGTGCTAACACCCTGTCGGCATCGCTTCGTCCTGTCCCATCCTCCCTGGTCCCTATGCATGGCTTTTCGGAGCCTGTGTCGGGGGATTGGAGCCATAAGCCTCCTAGCCTAATCCTTATCTCGTCATCCTCATCTTTCCCTTTCCCCTTTCCCTTTCCACCGTGACCGAATCGTCGCGTGCACTGTTGTACCCGTCGGCCTCTTCCTCCCCCTCTCCCTTTCCGTCTGTGCTGAAGCGGTGTCGGACGAATCAGGCGATGATGTATACGCGGGGACGACCGACTAGGTCGCCCTTTCCACCACATCGAGGTTTTGCAAGGGGGCGATCGTGTGCTCCTCCGTCCAGTACTGGCGTCTTCCCTCGATTCCCGCGGCCAAGTCCTCCAGCTGGTTTGACCCATGACCTTGCTTTGGGTCCGATGCTACTGAACGGAAAGAGCGGGCATCCGGTTGGCCCTCTTTCTCGGATTCTCCCCTGAGAGGATCAATGGGCTCTGGGTGGCGGAGTTCGAGTGTTGGAGCAACCAACAGTAGAAGAATGGGGTGGCCGACGAGTCACGGTTCGGGCGAGGGCTGGAGAACAGCCCCGCCGACACGCATGAGTCACCAGGCAAGCCTCAGGAACAGGAAGGAGTCTCTGAGGGTGCTATGTCAGCCCTTCTCCACTGCCGATCACAGGTTCGGGTTTATCAACGAAGCAGAGCGTCGCCCTCGGGAGACCCAGCGATATTCAGACCCCCCCTTGAGTAGTGATCGTTAGCGGGTTTCAGTTTTATTGTCTCTCAATTTCTCGTTATCAGATTTGGGTGTTTATTTCATTATTGTTCTAGTTCATTAACTTTGGTGGTCAGTTTTAGGTCGCCTCTATGGCATCTCAACACAACGTTCTAGACGTTACTGTAGTTACAGAGTTATTATGTTTGTCTCAGTAGGGCTTACAAGCATGTACTGACTCTTTTAAAAGAATGAAAGTCGCTTTTACTCAAAAAATATTCGACTATTTTGTTTGGGTAAAACTAGGTTTGCTTTTTTTTTTATGATTAATCATCCATACGTATGAATTATGTATGGAAAACTATATTATGTTTTGTCCGCGTTATTAAATTAGTCTATCTATTGTTCACACATTATCTTTTGAGAAATATTATATTTCATTCAACCATTGTCGTACATTACAAAACAACAACATAAACAAGGAAAAACCCCAACAAGCCGACATACAGGTCGATACCCTCCGTCGAAAGAGACAAGTGATCCGGCACACTAGGTTGAAACAAATAGACATTTCTAAAACAAGAGATAGAAAAGGTCCGACAACTAGAGATTCACATAATAACGCAAGTCCAAGGTTCCAAATACCCAAAAGGGTGGTTGTCTTAGCTCACGAGGAATATAAAAACTCAGCTTACGGAACATCCCCCCCCCCCCCCCCCCAAGATATGACTAGGAGAAAGTTGGGAGGTAGAAAACGCAAACTTCCCAACCCTAAAGACATCTACCATAGTTTCTGACAAGCTTTCTTATTAGTCTTCGTCGAAAAACGGGGGATGGGGGGGGGGGGGGGGGGGGTTGTCCATCATTTACAACATGATCAATGTCCATCAAATCAAAGGCTCGCTTCTTGGAACTATCTGTAACTTCAACTGCTCGATTTGCTTTCTTTCGGGCAAGCTCTTTCATATTCTTTGCCCTACACGGGACTCTATTAACTTGTTGTTTCTTTCGAGTCTCCTTCTTTGGCTTCCCTGAGGTTGAGGGAAGCTCCTTCTTCTTATTAATACCCCTTAAGATCTTGTACTAGAGAATATGGTAGATCAGCTGGATTTGGGGTATCTTCTCATGAGACTGTGATCCCCCACCTTCTTGATTTATCCTAACCTCTTGAGAGAAGGGAGTTTTCGAATCCATTAGTTTAGGTAGAACTGTAGGTTGAATGGCGTGTGGGGTTGGGGAGGATATTATCGATCCCTTCCCATATCGCATTTCCATTTCCATCACTAGTGGCGGGGCACGTGTACTACTCTGAATTTCAAGCAGAATTGTAGGTTGAAACTCGAGTGATCCCCATGTGAGAATGTAGTCTTCCTTGCGGTTGTCTTGGGATTTTGTATTGGGATCCATTTGATGTTGAGAACCTGCAAAAGAAGTAGAGGACTTTGGGTCCACATGGGTTCCCGCCTTCGTGAGTGGAGTCGGAGGTGGCTCAGCTTCCAAATCCGATCAGAAATACCCTTTGTTTGGATAGTCAGTGGGGCTGGTAGAGACTCCCCATATCTTTTAGCTAGTTGGTCCACACTCGGGAGGACTGTCATGCAAGCCCATTTTATGTGTCCGAGTAGACCACATCGATAACAGAAGTCGAGCAGTTTTTCATATTGTAGTCGAACCGTGAAAGGCTCCATAAGCCCATCAAACTAGAGCTTGAGATGGCGACGGAGCGGACGGGTAGCATCCATCTCCACCCGAAGCCATAGAAAAGTATCACATCCCTTTGGTTGAGTCGGGTTGCTCGATCTTCATACTTCTACTTCCCTCCCTAAGTTGGGGACTATGAAAGGCTCCACAAGCCCATAAAACCAGAGCTTGAGATGGCTACGGAGCAGACGGGTAGCATCCATCTCCACCCGAAGCCATAGAAAAGTATCTCAGCCCCTTGGTTGATCAGGTTACTCGTTCTTCATACTTCTACTTCCATCCCCAAGTTGAAGACAATGAAAACTCTCATTTGGGATGTTCAAGCCGCTATCGGAAAGTTATAAGCTCTTATCGATATGTGTACATGTTGGAAGAGCAACATTTTCGATTGGGTGCATAGAGTTAAAGGAGTAAGGAGTAACACGGTACCATATAAGGACCAAGGCTACCTAGCTCTAATGCCATCCAACACGGCTTCAGAAAGGAAAACGAAGGCGAAGATTTTATCCGTCAAAGGTTGGACCGTAAGTCCCCTCAATCCCCAAGTATTAGCTCTCAAGGTACAAAGGGTTTGAGGCCTTACTTGTTTGTCGGCTAATAAACGGCCAACGAGGGCATACCGGTACCAAGAGTCCGGGACGTCAATGACCGCATCATCGTCGTCAAAGTCTTCACTTTGTTGGTCTTTGATGGAGACCTCAGTTAGTTTCGTCAGTTAATTAATTTTATCAACATTATTTATTATTTATTATTTTAAATATGAATTTAATAAATTTATTAAAAAGAATAATTAATTATCTATTCAGCATATACTCAGCGGCTATGTAAATCATGATCTACATATATGATTTTCTCATTGTGGAACTCACCTCAGTTTAAAAGACGTATATGACTATTCAGTTCAGTCATCACATGATCTAAAATCATGATCCTACGTGTAATCTTTTCATTATATATGCTCTAATTTATATGGCGATCAAATTTGCTTGTGTTGCAATTTAATTTGTTGATGATCGTAAGTCACCTTTTCAAAGTAAATGACTTCAATTTCATGTTCTGGTTGTATACAATCATGATATGAAATGGATATCTATTACTCATTTTCAGTTCACACACTTGTTTCTGTATTGCGTTTGATCTAATCTAGACCTTGACTTTTAATTGGTGACCATTTTTACACCAAATATTGCTGTTATTAAAGGTAATATTTTTTTTTTGAGGATAACCATGTCATTGTATTAGATCATAATAGGATAGTTTGGTGGGTATTGAAACCGTACACCGCCTACATAGGCAAAAACCAACTTGGGTGGGCATGTAATCATACTCCACCTACATAATTCAAACCAACTAGTAAACTGAAATGAAACGAAAGCAATAAGATCGACTCTAGTGAAAGGTTGCGGACGAAGGGGGTATCTGCGATAGCGTCTGGTGACACCGGTACAACATTCTTCTTCCAATTGGGACGAGGCGAAGCCAGCCACGTTTAGGGGGACACTGGTGGACCTACATCTCCCCCGGTATGTCAGCGTGCGTCGTCCTCCCTTGAGTGATAATGGTAGGGCTCCTGAACGCGGGATTGCTGACACCGGACTGACAGGGGAGATAAACATCAACTGAAGATGGTGCCGTCTCCATCCATCCGCCGGGAAGGGGCCAAAGTTGACCCACCCCTCCCCGGGCCACCTCGGACTCATTCCTTCAGGCGGGGGTGCTTGGCGCCCCCTGTCGCTGCTGCCTGTGATTCCCCGTCCGACGCAGTTGAGTCCTTAGACTCGATCTGATCTTCCTCCCTCGCTAGGCGTTTTTTCCCAGAAAGTGTCGGACTCAGCTCCTTCTGTGCCCCGTTGGACGGTACCGCCTCGGTGTCCGTCTCAAAGGTCTTCTCCTGCTCCCCGCCGGGCCTATATCGCGGAGATGGTGTCCCCCCCCCCCCCCCCGACCCCCCTTATTCCTTGCCTCCCCGAAGGTCCAGTTCGTACCCGGGATCGCCTTCCCATGCTTGGCCTTTTCCAAGGCCGACCTCGGGTCCCCCGAAGCTCGCAGCGAGTGGCCCCTGGTCCCTCCCGGCACCGGGCACGACGGGAACCGGTGACCCGCGCAGCTACATCCATAACAGTGGTCCGGTAAGTACTCATAGGAGATATGGAGTAAAGTCCGTACCTGCGATTCCGATAACCGGAACCAGAGTTGACTCTGCAGCGGCTGCCGGATATCTGCCCGGATTCTGATTCGCATGAAATTACCCCAGCACCTCCCTGCCCCGTCCACATCCACAGCCTGATAGGTGCCCAGAGCACTGCCGATCCGAAATCCCACCTCTCTGTTCCAGGCCCCCACTGGTAAGTTGGAGACTCTGGCCCAGACCAAGTACTGATGGAAGCTCAGTTCGCTCACCTGCATATGAGCACGCAGGTCCGTGAACAGGACCAAGGACTCCCAGAACGCCCATGGTTCCCCCGCCAGAACTCGCGTCCGCTCTCGCGTCGTGCGGAAGAAAAATCCAACCAGTCCCCCATCTAGAGGGCGAGCCTCCACCTTCAGACCCCAAAGATCCTCCATGCGGTCCACCAGAGACCTCTAGAAGAACTGCTTCGATGTCAGGACCTTGGCAGCGAGAGCAAACCGGAAGTGCTCACCTTCCTTGGCAATGTCCCCTGTCGGGACGACAACCTCCTTAATGCAGAGGGAGGAGAGCCGTGCATCCAACTCCGGCATCCCCCCCTCCTCTCCCGTCTCCTCCCCGGGACCGTCCTCCCGGTCACCCCCGGCTATCCTAGTCACCGGCCGACGACCATGGTCTCGTGCTGCCAGCCCCGCCCCACCTGTGTCGGCTCGACCCGCCCCATATCGGCCCTCCCACCTGGCCACATCTCCCAGACCAGGCCCACCAGTCCTACCGCCCCGGCCCTGTAAGACCCGCTTCCGATCGAACCGATGACTCAAGAAGTCACTCGGGACTCTTCCGGAACCCAAACGAATTAGCCATCATCACGGTTGGCTTCAGGGGAGAAATCCCTTTCGTTTGAGTATAATATTGGAGAAAGTCAATTTTGGGTCAAAACGAGACTTTTTATCGACTAAAGCATTATTTTATTGTGCTGGAATTTAATTTGGAAAAAAAAAGTAAATAACCTTTGGACACTTGTCCCCTTTTGGTTGAAAGAGAGAAAAGGGATAGTCATAGACCCTTTTACCCTCCCAAAAGCTACTACAAGGAATTCTAGCTCAAGAGCTTTTTGGACATTTGCTACATCTAGGTATTATATGAGATTGGAATAGCAAATTCAACTCATTTTGTTGGTGTAGCCGAAATCTAGAGGATGGGCAAGGGAGAAGAGCTCCCATGGAGCTTTGAAGGAAAATCAAGGAAGAAGAGGCCACTTGAAGTCTTCCTCTAGCCATCCCTCTTCAAGACCACTACCACCTTCTTCATCTCAACATTCTAGAGGTAATGGAACTCTCTAATCCTCATTTCTCTTCATCTCTTTTCATGGGTTTTGGGTGAAATTGCTAGATGATGTTGGGTTGAGTAGAAATGGTGGGAGATGTTGTTGATGAGAAACTTTGTTGGGTTTTTGTTGAGAAATCATTGGTTTGTTGGGGCTTTTGAGTTGGGTTTGATTTGATGAATCATTGGAAAGTTGTTTGTGTGTTGATTCCTACCATGGGTAGAGGAATATTGAAGGATTTGGACTGTTTTGGGAGTTGGAAGGGGTGAAATTCTGGGTTTGAAGGTGGTTTTTCGGAGCAAAGGAGCTGGAGGTTGAAGAAGGGCGAAACTGCCCTGGTGCGCCACGGATCCGTGACGGATCCCGTGACGGGCGACGTCACGGCTCCGTGAGGGAGCCCGTGACGGCACTCGTCACGGCTCCGTGATGGTAACCGTGAGGGTTAACGTCACGGATCCGTGACCAGGTCCGTGGCAGACCAGGGTGAGGGTTTCTTGAGGGTTTCTTGAGGGTTTTGCATCTTGGTTTTGAGCTGAACTTTGGAAGGGTTTTGGGGGCCTTTCTTGCTGTTTAAGTGGAGCCTAATTAGCGTTTCTTTGTGTCCAAGACTTTGGGGATCGAGCTAGAGGAGCAAGGATCACGCCGGGACCCGAGTGAAGAACGAAGTGGTGATCACCGGGCTTCATCAAAGTGTTGAGAGGAAGACCTTGAGGTAGGGAAAGCCTTAACCTCTCGTTTACGATGCTTAGTATGCATGTTAGGCTAATAAAATTGAAAAGGTCCTAGATATGCCTATAGGATGCGAATAACTAGCATAATTGTCTTTCAATTACTAATAACCGGAAGTGTCTAGTGGTGACCGACTAGGATGCCAATCACTAGTGTAACTCGCTTTCAATACTTGGGAATTGTTTGTCTGGTAGAGGAGCCTTGGCAAAGCCCTCGGATTAGTTGCGTGTTAGGATCACATGCTTGGTTGTTGGTTGCTTAGTGGATAGGCTAAAGAGTCTAATGGAACCAGTTGAATTGCATGTGTGAATGCTCTTTTGAAGGTTTATTTGATTAGTTGATTACACTCGTACTTGCTCGTTGATTGTATTTGAATGATTACTTGATTTACTTAAATGGTTGTTTGGAGCATCGAGTATGACTGGTTGTACCGAGCGGTGCAATCAGGTGATCGATGCCCCTGTGGTTCGAAACTGGTAAGTGAACGGTAAGTTGGGATTGTGTGATTGGTGTGCTATGATTACGTGATTCGTGTACTGCGTGCTGTGGTGAATTGGTGATGTGTGAGCTATATGTGGAAATGAATAGGTGGTTGTTGAGATTGGATTATTTCGTGTTTCGGTTGAGTGCGTTATTCAATTATTAACTGCTTATTATTGAATTGTCCAAGTGTATGCTCCCTATGGGAGTAATACCTTGGTTCCCGAGGACATAAAATCCCTTGGAGACGTTTCTGAGAATCCCGATGATAAGCGCCCCGAAGGGTTGTTTCCGGTCGCCTCAATGTTATGCGTCTCCTCTGGATTTGAGGGAAAATCCGAGAGGACACATCATGTGGATCGGAGGGTGGAGACTTCATGTGCCACGACATTGGCTGGTTTATCTATTACCCGTGTTTGTTAAGATGTATTTTGTTGACTTTTTTGTTGATCTTATTGAGTTGAAGGTCCACCTTGTTATGTGTTTTCCCTACTGAGCGCAAGCTCACCCTATGAGTTTATTGTTGTGTTTTCAGGCCTGATAGAGGAGTAGAGGCTCGGGAGCTTCTCGGTGTGGGGGTCCATAGAGACTTCGATCTTATCTTTATTTCTGTTGGACCAGACTTTGTAGAGGATTATTATTACACCCCTGGAGGGTTACTTATGTTTTAAACTAAACTTTTCGGATTTGAGTTACTTATTGGAGTTTTCTGGAACTCTTGTTAAAGTGTTATTTCTTAAATCACCTCTTCCTAGTCACGCCTTGAGTCCGGACAAGAACTGGATTTGGGGCGTGACAGGCCCACTCTAGGTACCCAGTTCTCCTGGCCCAGGCCTGCACGACGCGCATCCCCCATGAAGACCCCCCCGCGGCCTAGCTCAGGCCCAGCTCCCGGCCCAGCCTCGCTAGGGTTAGCCCCAGCCTCGACCACCGCCTTCCCTTTCCGCCGCCGACGCTCCAGCACCTCCGGCGACTCCCTGTGTGTCTCCTCCGAGTCCACCAGATCCCCCACCGACGGCCTGCATCCAAAACCCTCTGCATGCAGGACCCCCGCCGGCTGGAAGTGCGAACCCTGGCGAGGCCTAATCTGCAGCCCCCGTGTCGGGTTCCTTGTTACCTCTCCAGTCCGACCCTCTCCTCCGCGGACCGCCTCCCCCGACTCCCTGGACGCCGAGAAGACCATGTCCTGCAACGGGCCGACCCTCATCCACGACTCCACCGGCGAGGACTCGGCCCCCACCGACCCAATCTCATCCCCGTCTCTCGATGACAGCAACACCACATGCACCGCTGCAGGGCCGGGTTCCATCATCCCCACACCACAAGCCAGGGCTTCGGATCCCGCCGCCCCTCTCGCCTTCTCAGCCCCGGTCCCTCCCATCACCGCCGGCGCTGCATCTACCTCGTCCATCAGCGGCTGTGTCTCCACCGACAGCACCTCCTCCGGCTCCTCCCACGCCTTCGGATCTGCAGAGATTGAAGATAGTCTGCCGTTCTCCATGCTCTCCAACAAGCCAAGTCTAGGGTTTCAGAGAGAAAACGCAAGACGGCTACGTAGAAAAACGTGTGTTTCACTTTTGTTAAGGTTCTGGCTAATTAGAATCAACAAGTATAGAAAGGAAGAGACGACATCGCATCCTAGTTATAGGGAATATCTGTCGACCTTCAACTTCTACTATATGCCCGTAAGTGTAGGCGTAGTACAAATATGAAGATATGCTTAAGGGTAATCTGATTATTTGATATTATCATTTTTAAGATTGTAAATACTGACACGATCGATTTTAAGGATTAAAAACAAGTTAAAGAGAGTTTCTCTCTTACAGAGATTTAGGGTTTTTGTCCTTATAATCTCAGTCGTCATCGCTCCGTCCTCTCATTGTCGTTATTATGATCATGTCGACCACCACCACCATCCTCTCCTCTACTTCTCCTCCATTCGTTGTTACAGCACCAGCCCGATCACCACAACTCCACCCGCCCTTGTTTCATCGAATGCCCACGGCTCAACGGGCGCCCATGACGGTGTACGAAAGGTACGAGCCTTATGCTTCCCGTTCGTCGTCGTCTTCTACGTGGTAGTTACCAAATGGCTACGGTAATTTTGTGATCGGGGGCTGGGTGAGCCGGTAAGATGGTGTACCGTTCCACGACACCCCTAGTCAGGTTATTCCGACGTTTCAAGATGACATGTCGATCGATTCTTTTCGTGCGAAGCATCCCAGGCTGATCCAGAAAACAAGATCTATCATGAGGCGTTCTTCTACTGCTTATTTCTTTATAGTGTTTTGCATGTTATTTCCTTTACTTCCAATATATTGTTTGTTATTTTCTTTATTTTCAGTACTTTATTTTCCCAGTTCAGGGTAGGATGTAAGAATCTTTATTTTTATCTAAGATGAAAATTAGACTACTCCGACGGATCTAAAATCGTCTGGTTTCTTACAGGAGGTCCGGACATTATTCTTGTCTTAGGACTTCTAGCCATACGTGTATTGTTTGATTGACATTAATAATACAATTCTTTGTCACCCGTTTAAAAAAACCTTAACCAATTTAAAATCAAGAATAATATGATTTTAATAAGATAATGGCCATGTTTTTTTCTTTCAAAAATTCTCAACAAACATCTTAGGTAAAGGATGTCGAATTTGATTGAATTACCATTTAATTTGTTATTAATTTTATCTCGAAAAAATGGTTATTAATTGTAGGTCACTTTTTCAAATTAGAATGACTTTATGTTCTCTCTTTCCAGGCGATTAATGTGTGAAATGGAACTCAAGAAAGGATCTTTTATTACTCGTTTTCAAAAGCTTCCCTTTTTACTGCTTTTAACCTGGCCGTTGACTTTGTCCTTTGAATATGTAATTTCAATTCCTACAGTTTGTAACAGTACTCCCGTATGATTAACTAAAGGGGTAAACGTAAAATTATATCCTTAAAAAGTTGATAAGTTAAGAACTAAGTACTATAATTTTTATTTTCACTTATGAAGATAAACACTAATTTAGTATGAGTTTTTGTCTTACAAATTAAAAAAGCGGATGAATGCATGAAAGTTGATCTTCTACCATGTCTATACGCTAGAACAAATACCATGACATATCAGTTTTTTAGACGAAATATCATTAGAGAGTTAGTTTTTATAATTATCTCTTAATTAAATAATCTATATAAATTGTATTTTAGTTTAAAATTAGATTCAACCAAGTATTACACACATTTCAAAAGTGACGTGCTGAGTTTGTTTCAGCAGCCTAGTTTGTCTCGGCCAAATCAATACTGGAAACTTATTGTTGTATAGTCAATGGGCTAAAATTTTCATACCAAAGTATTAGTATAAATATAGAAGATAAATGCAGATAATCATGATATCATGTCAGAGCATTCACATCGCAAGCCGATTATATTTGAGCGACCTATGTTTTTTTTTATCAGTAATTCTTTATTATATAAAAACCAAGTTTTCAAAAAGTTCGAAAACGAGGTCATGGACGAACTCTCCAGTACATATTACAAACAGGAGCCTGCCTTATAGACAGCTCAAAACAGTACAAACAACGGGGGTAGTACCTAGATTTATCTAACCTTAAGCACAACCAGAAATCCAACAAAGGGTGTAAACACAAGTAAAGAACAAACAACCACAACCATCAATAGCAAACAGACAACACATTCCATGTCCTAACCAGGGGAACTAAACAGAGCAGAACAGGGTACAAATATAAAACCAGAAGAAAAAAATACCCTGATCTAACCAAAAGACAGGCCTAAGGCCAAAACCAACACAAACCAGCCCACGAACAGAAGAAGACGCGTGCTCCTCGGGCAGGGACTCACGGAGGAGAAGCGTGTCCCACAACTGGAACAAGAGCAACTCTTCGGAGAAAGAGAGGAAACACCCCGAAAAAGAAACAACCCCACCGGTCCAAAACGCCCCACGAGCAAAGAACCAAAAGTCCAAATAGAGGAGAGGAAATGGTCGGAGAAGTGGAGAAGTTCACGAAAACCAAGAGGGGAGGGGGAGGAAGGACGGAGAAGAAGAAATAGAGGGAGAAAAGTAGGGTAGAAGCCCAGATCCGTCGAGTTCAACCTCAGATCTGAAAGGGATAGGGTCAGCTACGGTGTCGGCCACCGTTTCCGGCGACTGAATCACAACATGACACTACAAAACGATGGTGGCCAACACCAGATCCATCGTACTCCGGCGATTTAAGAGACCGGAGGGGTGACACGCGCAGCCCCACACTCGCAGATCTGAAGCGAAACAGAATGGACAGTGAAACGAACGGAGGGGGGGAAAAAGGAAACGAAGAAGGGAGAGAGGTGAGCCATCGCCAGCAGCACCGCGGTTGTGAAGACCCGAGGGCCGCCGACGAGGGAAGAAACGAGGACGACGAGAGGTTGAAGGGTTAGGGATTAAGTGAGAGAAGTTCTCGTTTAGAGAGAAGTTTGTTTGTTCTTAATGTGTTATGGTATGTGTGAGTATTATGAACTATGTTGAATTTTTGTTACTGATGTTGTAGACATTTCTCATAATTCTTAAACTGAAAATAACGGACATATGCATACGCATCTCCTGTTTTTAGATCAACAAAATTTTAAAGACTTCGTCTTCGAAATGAAGGTAGAATTACAAACAAAAGCGACCATAAAAAGGTCCCTAGAACCCAGAGTGCAAGAAACCATACAACAAATAGAAAAACATTTCAAGGGACACAAGATAGGAAAGAATTCAACCAAACAATAGTAAGAACTGAAATCTAACAGCTCCAAAGAGGTCCTTACCTTACTGTCAACCATTCTAAAATAAAATTCAGGATACCCAACAATAGACCATCACAACACCAGTCTTCACCACAAACCTACAACCAGTAACAATTTAGCGGAAGGAGGAATTGCAATTTATATCAGATAACTCTCCATAGCAAACCAAAAGCTCTAAAACCAACCAAGGGCACCAATATAGATAAACCACAATGAGAAATTCCGGAGGTGTCTATGAGAAAGTTGAAAATAACCTTGTTCCTTCAAAGACAACTCTCTAGATCACAAAACGAAAAAACCACTAGAGAGGAAGGAAGCTAAGAATACAGGGTCTGAGAGATAGAGTCCCTGACAAACTCCTCACTCTCTTCATCCAGGTCACAAAACTCATCTTCTGAATTAGTTTTCAGCTCCACTGCTTGGTTTAATTCATTGTCAAACTGCTCAGCCACTAATTCATTAGCAATGTATGCTTTTGAATCCAAAGCCTTACCGTAATCCCAGGTTCCAGCTCCTCAGCTTTGAAGATTTGAGAATTTTTCTTGACTTGCACAGAAGAAGTAGAAGCGGTGAGAGTGTTTGTTTGAGAGACTGACTTTGGATTTTGATCTAGTGTTGTAAGCCACAGAGGCGAAGGAGTTTCTGCACTTCCTCTTAAAAGTGGGGCCATTGATTAGTGTAGGAGAGCAATCAAAGTAGAGAGATTTCGAAGTAATATTTCCCTCCACAACAACATTTTTGAAAGAGGGAGTCTGCACGTTGGGGACCGATTTTGTAGCAATAGGAGTAATATCTGCATCCTCATTAATGGGTTGAACTTCCAAAATCTCCTTTGTTCCTTGATCTCCCAAACCAGTCTCATCTCCCTCTTCATGACAGAGGGGAGAAGAAGAGTTCACAAGTTCCGAGACTTTAGGGTCTCTCAACACTACATATCTCTTAGAAACAGCCACCACCATATCTCCAAAGGATTGAGACAAAGGAGAAGAAAACTGAATGATCTCCTGAGAAGGAACATGTTTTTGTAATGAAGGAAAATCACTCTTTTTTGCTCCTCACTGCTACTCATATGCAGCCTTAAATTCAAGAGAACTAGTACCTGTCAAATGTCCACCATTCTCTGGTCGGAGCTTCTAACCAACCTTTGAAGAAATACATTTCTCGGGAGGAGAATGATTGGGGTTTCCAATCTCAGCAGTGAGAGAAACATTAAATTCACTAGTTAGAGAATTGTCATTCCTCATGCTCCCGAAGAAGATGTAGTGGTGGCAAGATAAACCGACACTGAAATAATAGGCACCATAGAAATATCAACTGAACAAACCATGTACTTAAATTCTTGTTGTTCAAGCAATCGACATTCTTCTTTGTAAACTTTTAAATATCCCTAGGAATGTATTAAAACATATGCTGCATCTAGATACTCACTAGAAGTTGATTTAGGATGAACAAACACCAAAGAACCCAGATCGTCTGTGACTGCAGCAAAATTTTTTGTACACGAACCAAGGATTGGTATCCCATAGAGAACAACCCAAGTCAATTTTCTCCCGTTTTACAAAGATTTGATTTTCCTTCAATCAAAGGCATCCAAGGCTTAAGCCAAGTGGCTTCATCCTTCAAGGCCTTCTTCGCCACTTCTTGATAAGGAAATAATAAGAGAACCACCTTTTTACCAAGTGATCTAACCATTAACTCACTTCCTCTTTCAGCTCAAAATTCCTCCATAATCGCATGAATAGAAGTATTCCTGTGTAGCAAAGCTAGGTGACCCCTAGCAAGTAATTCCTTATATGCTTCCATAGCTTTACCAATAAGAAGGGAAATGGAGGTTTTATTCCCAACTCCTTCCTCCTTCAGCTAACCACAAGTTGGATCTTCTTCTGAAATCTTCCTCTTCTCCATGCCTTGACTACAAATAGTCTAAACCCCTTTAAAATGAAGCCATTAAAAGTGTGAATCGTTGCATTGAAACCGTCAAAGGTGTTGAAACAAATGAAACCAAACCACTTTCATTGTGGTTTGGTCTGAGAGGAGCCTCTACATTCACAATGTGACCACATTTTTGGAATAGATTACAAATCCACTCACAAGAAGTAAGAGGGGGAAGTTGTGTACATAAACCTAGTGCTCTAGTCCTAGACTGGAATTCGGAACCTCACCCAAGTCACCTTTGACCTTTCTCAACTCATGTTGAGAAGAAACCACAACCAATCTCAATCTCTTCCCTATACCCACTTCATCTGGATTATGATAACGAAACCCAACAACCTCAAAACTTATCTCTCTCCTCCTCTGGTTAACTTGTTTAAGACCTGGTGGTTGTCCGACTGACGAAGAAGAAGCCATCACCGTAGAAACAGTGAAGTAAACTATAGTTTTAGAGAGAGAAAACCTAACTTGGAAATGCAAGGAGCGGCGAAGACCCCAACTACTACCGGTCCAAATCGTATAACGGATACGACATGACAGAAAAGTAGCCGGAGAAGACGTTTAGTTTTCCCCAAAAATTGGGGGCGCGTGAGGTGCGTTCCAAAACTCTATTTTTCCATAACTTGAAATTGAACCATTCCATGAAAACATAGATTGATATAAAATATAAATTGTTTACCCATTAAAAATGGGAGTAGCATGAATTGCAAGAAAATTTTGATTCAGAATAATAGACAATTGAGAAGGAATTTTCCTTTGTATACATATCTCCTTGATTATCATGTTACATAAAATGATGTAAGGAAACATGATTATAAGGTATTTTTGAGTTGGCCCAATAAGAATATGAAAACGAAATTGGAGGCTCGAAGCACTCTTTACTTCATTATGTACCGTTTCTTGATGTTGATAAGATAATTTGTACTAGTTAGACAATGATGTAGGTATTATAATTTTCACAAATATAACTCACTCAAGATGAATGTCAATGGTTAAACAATCGTATGAGTATACACTTAATATTCATTATATATTGAATGAGTTCAAATTTTCATACAGAACGTTAGTTGGCTGAGTACATTGCTTGACCCGACTACACATGAAAACTGCATGTCATATCCATAGGTATTGTAGCCAACAACTTCAAGCGTGATAGTAAGGAGGTTGTTTCGAACGGATCTTAATCGAAGGAATCCTAATTCAGACTTTGAAAAGGACAACTTTGAGAAGTTATCAAGTTTGGTTGGCATAGTAACTCTCATTCATCAAAACTCAGCGGCCAACTTTAACCTACGGAAGGCCTTCGTTCTGATTCAGGAAAAATTATACCCAATGCCCATCATTCAAGTTTATCAATAAGCATATGAAAGTTTCATCCTATCAAATGTACCCTTCATTTATGTGTCAAAGGCCAAGCCTAATGGTTTCAGCATCAAGTTCTTTCAAGATGGCTCAAAAAACATTAAAAATGATCTTATGGCCTTCATGAGCCCCTTTCATATGAATGGGAAATTGGTAAAGAATGTTGGAAAAAATGCAAGTAAAAGGTTTTTAATTGAATTGAGTTCGTTTAAATGAGGTTTAATACAATTCAATATAGTTAATGAGGGCTAATGGCTATTATGGAAATTCCCATAATACCCTTTCTCATAGTCTATATATAACTCCTTTGTTATATCATTTCTACATGAATATGATGAAATCTCTCCCTCTCTAAAAAAATATCGTGGGTATTGTTTCCATAAGTTCCAAGGCTCTATTCGTGAGTGGGTACGGATCGAGTTAGCAATTGTGTAACCTTGGGGAGCAACCGGTTATTGATCGCCATCAAGGTCAACCGGACAAATTGCTTTCAAGTCAGTGGTCTCCATGCCATGCCACAGTTTGAATCCTCAAATCCGATAAGTCTCTCCTTCTCAATCTTGTTATACGAATATTATTTCCCACAAAGAATTCAATTTTATATTACTTACTTTAATACTAAAGGTCGTTCGGCCCTAAACTTCTGTTGATTATCGACCAATTAGCTTGATCATTGTACAATACAAAATTGAAGAAAAAACCTTGTCTAGAAGACTCAAGAGAATAGTGAAAGGGTTAGTAAGTGATACTCAAACATGTTTCATTGAGGGAAGAAAAATATTAGATAAGATATTGATAACTTTTCAGTTGTTTCACCATGTAAATAAGTCTAATAAAGAAGCTCTCTTTAAATTTGACTACGAGAAAGCCTATGACTTTGTCAACTAGGATTATCTGGATTTCATTTTCAGATCAACGGAGTTGGAGAAAAATGGAAAAGTTGGATGGCTAGTTGTTTTGAGGCACATATCTCAGTTCTGATCAATGAATCTCCATCTCCTGGCCTCTCAATGTATCGTGGATTGAGACAAGGACGCCCGCTATGTGTCATGATTTTCATATTAGCAATAGAGGGTTTGCATCAATCAATGCATGACGGTGAAAGGAATGAAAAATTTCAAGGTATTAGTTTCGGAGATTAGGGACCTTTAGTAGCACACTTTCAGTTTGCAGACGACACGATCATTTTCATTCAAGGAAGATAGAGAGATATTGAAACTTGAGACACACGTTTTTGGGCTTCCAATATTTCTCTGGTGTGAAAATTAACTTTACGAAGTGTAGCACTCACCTTTTCAATAATGTCTCTCTGTTCGGGTCTTAGGTGGCGAAGTTATTGTAATGTGTAGTTTTCTCCATTCTGATCCCATACCTAGGCTTCAATATTGGAGTTAATCCCAGAAATTTGGGTACTTAGGAACTGATTATCTCAAAGTACATGAAGAAATTAGGTGTTTGGAAATCAAAGTTACTTAACATGAGAGGCAAATTGACTTTGATCACATCAACTTTGGTGGCCCTTCCCCTATACTACATGTCCGTGCCTTTAATGAGTAATTTAGAAACTTGAGCAAATACAGAAGTCCTTCCTATGGGGAAGGTCCCAATGGAAAAATCCATTTGTAAGATTAGTTGAACAAGGTTTTCCCTCTAAAACAAGAATGCAGGTTGGGTTTTAAAATATTATCTAGAGTAAACGATTGCCTTCTAGCTAAACGGTGGTGGTGTTTCACTCTAGAGATGGAATCATTGTGGAAAAGAGTTCTATGTGTGAAATATAGATGGGATATTAAGGAATGGAATCTGGGGAAGTTTGATTATTGTATACATAACATCTCTGATTTATCTCATTCAGTCTCTATCATAAGACCTAAACTTCATCACACTGTTTGGAAATGAGAGCGTTAGAAGGAATTTGAGTCCCGGAAACCAAATTAGGTTCTGTCTTGAGGTATAGATTGGAGACATAAGCTGAGCCAGAGGTTTTGAAAGTTATTCTTCTTAGCAAAAAATAAACGTAGCAAATTTAATAACTACTAGAACAACTTTAAATGAAAAAAAAACTTTAAATGGAAATTAAAGTTCAGAAGATCAACTAGATGTTGGGAAAAGAATTCTAAAGTCGAGCTAATGAATTTTCTTCATAATATTTTTCCTACCCCTGATAAAGAGGATGGATCATATTGGATCCATTATCCAAAAGCCTTCTTTAATAGAAAATGAAATGAACAATTTCAGTAGAACAATCCGGCAAGGTCTGATGCCCATTAGACCTCGACATGTCAAATCAAGTTGAATGCACACGTTCGACGCGTGTCGGAGGTTGATAGGCAGAAATGTATCAGACACACATATTTGAATATAGAGAAAGCCTATGAGGTAGGTTAAGGAGACGAATTTTACACAATTTTGAGGGGTTCTCTCCCTAATTTGAGAACCCTTAGAGCCTTTCCTCAAGCTTGGAATAAATTCTACCAAAGAACATAATTTTGAATTCCCAAAGAGGATTCAAATAACCATGAAGGCTCCCATCATCTCTTTCCTCTCCATTTTCATGTGTTGAAGTTTTAAGGATGGGAGGAGGTTTTAATTGGTGAAGGTGAGCATACGAGCTACATGAGGTTTTAATTGGTTTTTTCAACCCAATCCCAGTTTTCATTCATACACTCTTTAAACTCGTAAATTATGGATTTATGGAATATTTATGTAGGATTTTGATTTCACGATCTTGGAATTGAATCATTGGTCATGGATATTGTGTATACATTTATTTTTTGAAATTCATTTATGGATTTATGCTTAATTTGATGCTAGAAAGGTTAATGGCATGAGATAATGTTCATTGTCTGGTTAAGTTTGTCTTGCTTTGGTCTCTTGAGAAATTGTTCACGGTCATGCTTTCTTTTAGGGAGGAAAAAGAAAGGTTAATTGCATGAGGTACTGTTCATTGTCTGGTTAAGTTTGTCTTGCTTTGGTCTCTTGAGAAACTATTCAGTGGTCAGGCTTTCTTTTAGGGAGGACAAATCGACTAAAAACTCTTCTTGTCCTAAAAACTGTGAGAACACATCCTAGTCACACATCTAAAATCCAACATTCACCATGATGTCGCCTCATCACCCCCAAAACACCCAAAAGTTATGCACGATTCTTCCATCTCCCACACAACTGACACAAGTAAGTCATAACTGTAATAGCATGGTATCATGTGGACAAGTGTCCATTTTTTTTCTTGACTAATTCACTAATTTAATCATTCCCGCTTCGTTTAAACTCTGATTAGCTTCAAACTTGCGCTAATATTTTTTTTTCCCAAGGGTTATCTAGAAAGTAGCATATTGAATATATTTTGAAGCACGAAAAAAAATATCAGGGGTGATAAAACTAGTGTTGATAAATCTTCAATGATAAATATTTCATATCGGGGTGATGAGACTAGTGTTCAATGCTGATAAAAAACATTTATTGATGTGATAAATAATAAGTGACGAGGTGATAAAAATAATGTTCAATTTTGATGATGAGATGATAAACTAGAGTTTAGTGTGGATAAAAAAAACATGTGATGGGATGATAAAACATGTGTGCTGAGGTGAGAAATAACAAGTGATAAGGTGATAAAACACATGTAATTTGGTGATAAACCTAGTGTTTAATGTTGATAAAACTAGTATTCAATGTTGATAAAAAAACATGTGATGGGATGATAAAACACATGTACCAAGGTGATAAAAACAAGTGATGCGATGATAAAAATCATGTTCAGTTTTGAAAAATGAGGTGATAAAACTAGTGTCCAATGTTGATAAAACTAATGCTCGGTGTTGATAAAAATCACCTAATATATATATATATATACAAATCTTGACCATAGGATGCGGTCAAAATGACGTCAGCAGAGCGCACCAGATGCGAACACGTGGCCACTTCGCGCGCGCCTCTGCCCGCACAGTAGCGCGTGTTGACCACGCGCGCAGCGCGCAAAGCACTAGCATCCTGTGATTTTAAGGTACTAGCACTCGTATATATAACCTATCAGCACCCGTGTATGTAAACTATCAGTTCAGTTGCATGTAAGGTATTAGCATTGTTTTGCATATAAGACATTAGCATCGTGCTATGTAAACCATCCGCGTCGTGCTATGTAAGGTATTAGCACCGGGGCACAATACAATTGCATGTAAGGTATCAGTACTGTTTTGTATATAAGGTATTAGCACTGTGATATGTAAACTATCAGCATCGTGCTATGTAAACTATCAGCACTGGGCGTGCGCACCAGTAGCGGAGCGCCCATGTGTCAGCATCTTGCGTGCTTTGATGACATCAGCACGCGCACATCCTGTGGCTGAGAATCGTCCGTAGTTTTCACAATAAGGTGCATGTTTTTTTTTATTTAATTGCCCGCATGTCAGCATCTGGTGCGCTCTGATGATGTCACTTTGGGAGGATCCTATGGCCCAGATTTGTTTGTAGTTTGCACAATAAGCCCTTGTTTGTATTTGATACCAATCATATATATATATATATATATATATATATATATATATTTTAAATCACCCGCCAAAAAAATCATGCTTTAAAATATATTCATCACTGGTCTTGATAGAAATCCCTTGAAAAAATAAAAATATTGGCACAAGTTTGAACCCAATCGGAGTTCAAACTAAGCGTGAATGATTAAATTAATGAATTTGTAAAAAAAGTAATACGATAAAAACCCCCTACCACTTACCAAAAAGTATTATGTTTTTACAGTAAATAAGAGCACTTACAACGCGTCGAACCGTAAGCGAACTGTGTCATCGAACCGTGATTTTGTGGTTCGCGGGTTGGTACGTTATGGGGCGCCGATTTTGCTAATTGTAAACCGCTAAAGCACAGTCGCGACTTGCGACAAGTAATTACGGTTTTTAGGTTTGCGAACCGTGATTTGCACGTCAGTCAATGATGGCGTGACACGTGACCTCGTCGGGTCAAAAAAGATACGACCGTTAGCGACGGTCGAAAATGGTAACTTATTATTTTTTTATTCATTATATCTGAATTTAAACCCTATGAATACCCCCAACTCCATTCTCAACCCACCAACAATTCTCCAACTTCTCTCTAATTTTTCTCCCCTTTCACACTCCCATTCTCAACTTCCTCTCTCTCAAAAGTCGATCAAGAATGTCTGACGATGAAACTCAGTGTTCTCATTCATCAGATGATGAACAACATAGGTCGAAATATTTCTAATTCACCTCCAATGACCTTGGAAGCTTTCGGGACATGTTGACGGAACACGGTGATAACTTTGTGAACCCCAGCGATTTCACCCCTCTATATGCACCCGGGTTCCTCCTCAGGTTCTTTCAAATTCTTGATTTTTTTCATTTTTGTAATTTGTTTGACATAGCAATAATGTTCGAAAATAAAATTCAACACAAGTCAATTCCAGTACTACCCACAACAATTCAACCCCTTTTCTACGTCAAAGCTACCTGGTTCAACCGCAATTCAACCCCGGTCCACCATAACTCAAACCCGGTCCACCGCAATTCCACCCCGGTCCCAAATACTATGGGTGCCCCGATCCTCAACCATGGCAACAAAACATCGACGGTAACAGCGGTACCCGTATGTTGTCGCAATCATCCTTTTGTCGGCCCTTCCCAACAACGACGAGCAAGGGCGACGCAAACTAGGAGAAAATAGAGCGTCGAGGCGAAGAGGCACCTCATACGAAGATGGCTCGAGACATCAAAAGATCCAATTAGGGGCAACACCCAACAAGGTAACACATTCTAGTGCACAGTTGTGAACAGGTACAACGAGGGTGGGTGCTTCCCGCATTTCAGGTGGAACGCTATCAAGAAACATTGGAACACCCTTGTGAGGCGGGCCAAGAGGTTCCTCGCTCTTTTGAAGGCCGAGGAGCGGAGCGGATGGAACCATGATGACTACGTGAGGGAGGCCAAAGAGGTATGGAGAAAGAAACCGGCGTAGAAAAGGAAGTCGGGAGACCCAAAAAATTTCGACCTCGATCATTGGGTCCAACTGCTTGAGAACGCGGAGAACTTCTCCGCCGAGGAAGGCACAATTGCTTATGTACAAAGACAACGGATGGATGAGGCTGACACTTACAACTCAACCCCACCCACAAGTACCGGTGAAGATTACACACCTCTAGGTGGTGAGTCCCAACAATATTGGGCATCTTTCGATCCGACCGAGGGAGGATAGGAGCAAAGACTCCATTCCCCTCACCTTCGACGAGTAGAAGACCGACCGTTGTGGAAGAAGTATACGAAGAGGAAGGGGAAGACCCTCCAAGATCAAATAGTTACCATGAGGGACATGGAAATGAGCAAGGTCCGACTCGAATAAAATAAATTTAGAAAGGGGCCGACTAAGGCTTCAAAGGTCCGCGCAACATGCGGAGTTGAACAACCAATGACATCAACTCTTCAGATAATACAATGCCTTTCAAGATAAGGACATCTCCAACTACAACAAGGATCAGTTGACCAGTCCCGATTCTGGGCTCAAATAGGAGACATTGAAGCTCAAATAGCCAAGCTTCAACAAAACTGAATATGTCACGCCCCAAATCCGGTTTTGACCGGACTCGAGACGTGACCTGAGTTAAAAGTAGAACATAATAAACAATTTATAAATCTTTCAGAAATTCAAATAAACTTCATCAAGCCTCATAGTAAATAATCCAAAAATCTCGAGTTTGAGTCACAGCTCAACATAAAGTGCAAGATAAATAGTGTTTAGTACAAGAGACCAACACAACTCTAGAACAATCCCTAAGATAAACAGAAGCTCCCGAGCCTCGAACTCCCTAGACATCAGGTACTCCTGTAAAAATAGTAAGAAACCCATAGGGGTGAGCTTACGCTCAGTAAGGAAAAATGATAATTTAGTTAACCTTCAGTTTAGTAATAAAGTTGCCTTAGCATGACAATTCAATTTACAATTAAACGTTCTCAAACAATGAAATACTAGGAATCAGTGTATAAGTAGGAATAGTAGCGCACTTTCAAAGATAACGGTAACTTTAAAAGATTACACAAAATGTACTATAAATAAGTCATAACCACGAAATGGGAACAAATAATATCACACCAACCACTTGCTTTCTCAAGCCTCTGATCCATGAATAGGTTCTGGTGTCACATCGGTTCCCATATTCCGATCCACCAGAGTATTCATATCACATCAGATTTTCCCTCGGTCCAGAGGTGGCACATACATCGGGGCTACCGGAAACCATCCCTGAGGGACGCTCATCGTCGGGATTCCCGGAAATGCCCCCAAAGGACCATAGGTCATACGGAACCAAGGTAGTGCTCCCGTAGGACGCATACACTTGGGTGAAACCACAGTAACCATTCCTCACAGAGTAACCCATCCAACTGCCCCGTAGGGTCAACCTCCAATGCCCTCAGGCTCCAATAATCAATGCCCCGTAGGGTCCAATAACCAATGCCCCGTAGGGTCCAATAACCAATGCCCTCAAGCTCCAATAATCAATGCCCCGTATGGTCCAATAACCAATGCCCCGTAGGGTCCAATAACCAATGCCCTCAGGCTCCAATAATCAATGTCTCGTAGGGTCCAATAACCGATGCCCTCAGGCTCCAATACTCAACCATTATCCCACAGGATTTGCCAAACACCAACGAACACAACACCACCGGATTACCCCCCCGGTGTAGTACCAAACCGAACAATCAACCATCTCAAAAACATAAATAAGGGAGACACAGTATAACATATCCATCAATCAACACTTAACGCATCACACTTTCATCACAACACAGCATGTGAAGACCGCTTCGGTAAAAGAGTTAATTGATTTAATTTTATTCGATCGGAACATCGAGGTTGAGTTTTGGGTCGGTCTTTGGTAGCGACGAGGTTGAATTTCTGTTTAAATTTTAATTCGTGTAAAAAAAAGAACTGGATCAGGTGGACCAGACCAACCCGGGCCAGGCCCGTCCGGATCTGTCCGGCTCCTTTCGCTTGGGCCGTGGAGGCCGGCCCGTCAGAGGCCCAATGCTTCCGGCCCACCCTATTTAAGGATGTTTTAGGGTTTCAGTCCCATTTCATCTCCTTCGTTACATGCAGATCCGATTCACGGGTTCCTCTCCCTCTCTCTCACATCGCCGGCCACGCACCTCCTCCCTCGAGTTCGTCTCAACCGACCGTCGCCGGCGTTCTCGTCCCCACCACCGTCTCACCTTCTAATCCCTCTTCATCCTCTGCGAAAACGAACACCACTCGCCCCTCCTTCGCCTCCGTCCAGACTCCCCGCCGTCACTGTACCTCGCCTCTCCTTCTCTGTCCAGACGCGCCGCCGCGTCGTTCTCAGATCTCCCGAGGCGCTGCCGAACCCTCGTTCCCCCTCCTCCACGACCTGCGTCCGTTTCCCCTACGGTGAGTCGCCACCGTAAGACTCCGACCGGTCTGTCACGCTGGTGGTCGGCCGGACTCAAACCCGGCTTCTCCTTTCTTCTTCTCCTTTTCTGTTTTCTGTCCCGAACTTGGTTGGATCTGGATCTGTTTTCGCTTGGACCTGGACAGTTCGAATCTGAAAGTTTGGAAGCAATTTTAAAGGAAATTAAAAGAGAAAATGGAATTAAAACCTAAGCCGTTTGAGTTGTTCAATCTGTTTTAATTTGTTGAAAATCAAAAGGGGCTGTGAACTCAGAAAAGAAAAGTTAAATCGTTTTTATTTATTTATTTAAAGGTTTTGATTTTTTGATGACTTTGGAACTGTTGTGTTAAAGAAAAGAAATTGAAAACCTTTTCGGTTATAAATCAAAAAGAGTTTCAAAACCAGGTTTAATTCAAAAGAACTGTAATTCGGGAACTGATGATCGGCTTTTGGGAATTGTGTAACGACTAAAACGAATGTTTATTTCGAACTTAGTACGGGTTTAAAAGCGAAAACGCTGAAGCGGACACCTTGAAACATTGCCTCGGGAATCGTGCCACGAAACCCGTACCTCAGGAAACGTGTACTGGGTTCGCGGCTCGGGGCTCGAGTACTCGAACCCGATTCGTCGTAATCCCGCTTTTAGCCCGCTCGAGTCTAAAAGACAAGTTTTGAACTTAAATCGAAACCGTAGTGACCTTTTTAATTCAACTGTGGAACCGGTTTTAATTATCGCTTTTTGTGTTGAAATTAGAGTCCGGCTTCGATCAAGAGAAGACCGGAGGTAGCAAGCCAGGACGTCAGCAGCTAGGAGACGTACCTGTTGTTCTTCGGTTGAGGTAGGGAAAGAAGCGATTACCGGTTTAATTACGAAAGTTACTAGTATGCATGCTAGGAATTAATAAAACTGGCTAAAGAACTAGTATGCGTATAGGAAACGAACAACTAGCGTAGACGTATCAAACTGCGAACATTTACGTTTCTGTCTTGGGAATTGATGTGCTGGTAGATCGGCCGTGTCGAGCCGTAGGTTGCGTGTTGTTGCTTGATGTGCTTGTCGTGTGAGTCGGTGTCGTTAGGGTTAATAGACAAGATTAGTATATCCGTTGAGCATGTTGTTGTTATGTGTGGGCGAGTGTGCCGTGCTTGTGTTGATGTGAACTCTTGGTTGTGTTATGGTCGGGTGAGTGATAGACCGACGTGACTGGTTGTGGTAAGTTTGTTGGGCCTGTGAGCCGTGTTCGATCTGTTGCATTTCGATGCGTGGTTTTAGTTTGTTGTGTGATCCTTGAGGATGGTATTCCGGTTGTATTTGGGGCCTACTGGTCGTTGTTTGGGGCCTACGGGTCGTTGTTTGGGGCCGACGGGCCATAATAGGGTAGAGGCCTACGGGTCGTGTTGGGCCTACGGGTCGTATTGCATAGGGTCGACGGGTCGGAGCCGACGGGCCAAATCATAGCATAGTGGGCCTACGGGTCGTGGTTGGGCCTGATGGTCGTGTTGGGCCTACGGGTCGTGATGGGCACTGGGTGCCGTGTTTCAACCTCGATGATCTATGGTCCTTTGGAGACGTTTCCTAGAGTCCCGACGAATGCGTCCTTGTAAGGACGTCTCCGGCATTCTTGACGTTATACGTCTTTGTGACGTTATGCGCCTCCTCTGGATCGAGAGGTAGTCCGATGGATACTTGACCTACCGTGTGGACACGATGATGTCGGGCTGTGTACAGTCGGTGGAGTTAAGGGATTGTAGTACGAGATGTGTGTGCTGATGGTTTTTGCGTTGGTTGCGTTGCTGGTTGTTATTGTTTTATTGTGTGAAAGTTATCGTTGAGAGTATTGTGAATTTGGCTATGAACCCCGGCCGGTAGTTAGTCGTGTTGTACTAGTATGCCCTAATTGGACGGTTACTCGTGGTGGTGAGCCGATGTTCATTACCTTAACTACTTTCTCTACTAGGCGAAAGCTCACCCCTTACATTGTTGATTTTCAGGTGTTGAGCGGGTTTGTGCTAGCAGGACACAGCTGAGCTTGGGAGCTTGCGCGGGTCTTGTCTAGTCGGTCTAGTGACGTGCGTTTATTTTGAACCGAATTTTTGTATACTGGGTTTGTGAGCTGTTAACTTTGTCAATTGATTTATTATCACTTTTAAAATTTTATCTTTCGAAATTTTGCCGTATTATTTATTATTTTAAGTTCACGTCTCGAGTCCGGTCAAAACCGGATTTGGGGCGTGACACAGCAAGACACCCATTAGTACTCGACACTTACCGTATACTTACATGTCACGAACCATCGGTACATCGATCACCTGATTGCACCGTCTGGTACAATCAGTCATACTCGATCATCCGTTCAACCAATCAATCATCCAATCAATCTACTAAATATGTAAACATTCAATCAATCAATTAAGCATACGATTTAGCTAGTTTCGTTAGACTCTTAACTTATCCAAACTAGGCAACCAAGCATGTGAACCTATCACAACAACTAATCCGAGGGCTCATCACGGCCTCTCTACCAGTAAAACAATTCCCAAGTATTGAAAGCGAGTTACACTAGTTATTCTCATCCTAAGCATGCATACTAGACACATCCGATTATTAGTAATTGAAAGACGATTATTCTAGTTATTCGCATCCTATATGCAATTCTGGGACCTTTCCGATTTTATTAACCTACTAGGCATACTAGTATTGAAATACTCGAGTAGTTAGACTTTCCCTACTTTGTGGTCTTCCTCTAACAATTCTCTGCTGTAAAGCTCGCTTCACCTTTCCTCCGTTCTTCACACGGGTCCCGGAATAATCTTCGTCCCTCGAGTTCGAAACCAAGGTCTTGGAACACAAGTAAACTCTAATCAAGATCTAACTAAGAAGAAAATAAAGTCCCAAAAACAACCCCAAGAGACCAGTTCATAACAAAGATCGAAAATGACATAAAACACCCCAAAAGAACCCAAAACTGGTCTGCCACGGAATGGGTCACGGAGCCGTGACACCCCCCGTTACGGATGACGTCACGAACCGTGAAACGTGTCGTCACGGACTCCCTCACGGAGCTGTGACGCCTCCCGTCACTGTATCCGTCACGGATTCGTGGCAGGTCTAGGCAGATTCGCCCTTCTTCAACATCCAACTCCTTTTTCACGAAAAAACCCAACCAAACTCCATTTTCAGTCATCTCCAACACCCAAAACAGTTAATTACCTCCAATACTCCTCTACCCATGGTAGGAATCAACAAACAAACAAGTTTCCAAAGATTTTCCAAATCAAAATCAAACCAAAAACTTCATGAAACCCAAGGATTCTCAACAAAAACCACAAATGCTTCTCAACAACATCATCTAACACTAACCCGATAAAAAACCCAACCACTTCTAGTACAACCAAGCAAAGCCCAAGAAATGAAAGGAGAGTACAAGAGATTTAGATAGTGTTCTTACCTTGAGGAGAAGTAGATGAATAAGATTGAGAGGCTATTGAGAAGGTAGAACAACAAACTTGGATCAAGGAGCTTCCTTTTCCCTTTCTTCTTATTCTTCAAGACATACTTGTTCTTCCTCCTCTCCCTTTTTCTCTCAAAATTTTGGATACCACAAAACAAATGAGCTGAAATTGGTCTTTGTTTGCCTTTAAAAGACCTAGAATGAGAAATGAACAAATGCTCCTTCGGGTGCTTATCCACTTATGGCCACCAAGGAGGGGTAAAAGGGTACTTTTGGCCTCCTTTCCTCCCTTTCAAGCTACAAGGGACAAGTGTCCAAGTAGGGACCACTTGTGCTCTAATTAATTCCAGCACTTCAATTAATTAGGCTTTAGTCGATAAAAAGTCCAATTTTGACCACAATTGACTTTCCCCAATATTATACTCAAACGAAAGAAAACGGCCCAATTAAGCCAACCATGATGACGACTAAGCTTTTTGGGCCCCGGAAAAGCCCCGAGTGACCTCCTGAGTCATCGGTTGACTTTTCCGGCCGAAAGTCAAATTTGTCTTAGAAGCCACCGGTTAGACCGGGATCGACCGGGAGCGGTTCTTACAGAATAAAAGTTGTATTTTATGTTTCAACTTGTATTTTCTAAGGGTTGTATGAATAAAAATTGAAGTTCATTTTATATAACTTGTGCTAATATTAGTTATAATTAATTTATTTACTATTAGTCAATTTTTTCAAATTTAAATAAAATTTACAGTATTGATAAAAATTTAATAAAATCAGCAAAAAAATCAATTCAACATCCAGTCAGCATCCATTCACAATCTAGTTCCCTATCCAGTTCTTACCCCTGTGCAACACGGTTAATTTCAAGGATTGCGAATTTACCGGTTTGTTCCAGGTAGTAGAAGTGAGGCGTTATCCGTCTGTGTGAGTCAAACAGGTAATGTAATAGGGAATTAAGAAAGGTCCAGTTGGCTAGAGGTGAACAGTTGGAAAAAATACTTTGAGATAAGTTCCTTCATCCCTGACTCCCATGTTACCAAATTTATAAGTGTGTTTTTTTAGAGCCACAACGGCATTCACACGTCTTCGATATGATGTCGATGCCTGAAAAAACTTGGTGTTCTTATCCCCATCCGCTAGGCAATGTTGCTTCTCCCGTTGGCACCAAAAAAACCTCTTGCACACAAAGGGCATTCTCATACTGGATTTGGATGCCCTCTCGTTTGTGTATCCCTTCCCAATTAGTCCGGCCATTCAACTCTACAATCCGCCCCTTGCACCATTTGATGTGGTTTATGTTTTTTCGAAAGTGGTGACGCCCCCAATGTTCCAACGAGACCCCAACACCCTTTATGACATCCTTTATTACCACCTCGGGGGATTTATCCCAGTGTATCTGTATCACAGTACCACATTTTGGGTATCGGGTCCATTGAGATTGAAAACGAAATTTAAGAGGACCTTTATCCACCACTTTCTGAGCCAATGATAGTATAATAGGCCAATGGTCTGACGTAGTGACCCTGGTATTACAAAAGTATAGGTTTGGAAGAGACGCGAAAAAAGATCATGTGATCAAAGCCCTATCCAATCTAGATTGAATCCTCCGACCTGACGTCCACCCCCGAAACCATGTATATTGGTGTCCCGTCATGGAATGTCAATGAGATCCAAATCCTCTACTACCCGACATAAGTCATCCACCAGAGAGGAAGGATAAGATCCCCCTCATGTAGTCTCATCCAGATTGAGGATATCATTGAAGTCCCCGATGATTATCCAATACGGTCTTGAAGCCGTATGTAGACGTTTCAAAAGATACCAATTTCGGCCCTAACTACCTCGACTGGCTTCACCGTAAATACTGGTCAAACATCATCATACCCCGGGCTTGATATTTCCACATCAATGTGGGGCCCGTCCTTATCCCGTAGAGCAATTGTAATACCTCCAACCCAAAACAGAGCAAGACCCCGTTGATTATCATCTCTGGGTTCACAAATGTGGCCTACGAATCCCAACGATCGAGAGAGGAGAAAACACCGTTGGGTGGATAATATCATTTCCGAGAGGAAAAGAATATGTGGCTGATGATCCCTGAGGAGGTGGCGCAACTGTTGTTTGTGTAGTCTAGAGTTCATTCCTTGACAGTTCTAGGCCAGAATTCTTATGTCTGGCCTCTCTGGCTCCGGAAAGGGATTATGATTACGGATTGTCCTAGAGCCCGGATCCAACCGCCTTTGACACCAAGGTCTAGGTGTCGGCTAAGAAAGCCCTAGACTGTAAGAACCGCCCCTGGTCGACCCCGGTCGAACCGGTGATTTTTGGCGAAAGTTGACTTTCAGCCGGAAAAGTCAACCGATGACTCCGGGAGTCATTCGGGAACTTTCCGGGAACCAAAAATCTTAGCCGTCGTTACGGTTAGCTTAGTTGGGTCGTTTCCTTTCAAATGACTAATTTTATGAAAAAGTCAATTTTGGGTCAACAGGGCCAAATTCGGAACTTTATCGAATTTAAATTAAATGGCTGAGATATTTTGGGTAGAGGTGGACCCCACATGGACATGTGTCTATGGTGGCTTGGAGGAGAAGAAATGGGTCTAGAAAGACTCATTTGCCCTCATATATGCCAAAAGAAACGGAAGGGAGCTTGAGGGCAATTTGGTCCATCCTAATTTAGGTTAAAGGGACCAATTGGGAGCACATTTTAGCTCACTTAATAGTGTTTCCATAAAATTGCAAGGAAGAAGAGAGAAGGAGAGCTCCATTGCTTGAAGAAGAAGATAGTGAAGAAAGGAAGCTCCTTTGGGTGATTTTCATCACCAAACTTCTCCAAAACACCTTCAATCTCATCCCCTCTTCATTCCTAAGGTAAGTAAGCTCTAAAAACCTACTTTCAATTAAGTTTGGGGTTATGGGTTTCACAGAAAAAGCATGAACTAGGTGAGTTTTTGGTTGTTTGTTGTTCAGATGGTTGTTTGGTGAAGAATAGTGGAAGTTTTGGATAGAAATCATTTGGTTTTTGATGAAACCCAACATGGGTATTGAAGTATTGGGGTTTTTTGAGTTTATGAGGTTAACAATGGAGTTTTTGAGGTAGCAATTCGTGGGAACGAAGTTGAGGGAAGAAGAAGAAGAGGTCTTCCCAGAACGGCATGGAAAGGGCCTCAGACCGACCCTCTGAGGGGCACGGTCCGGGCCTCTGGCTGGCCCTCTGAGGGGCACGGTCCGGGCTTCTGGCCGGGCCTGTGGGCCGCCCGGAACAGGCCTTGCCCCGACCCAATTTATCCTATGGCCCAAGTTTTAATTGTTAGGGGTAATTCGAGTATTTTCTCTTTAAAACCGCCCTTGAATGATTGTTAATTCTAGTACTACTTTGTGATCCTAGACGTTATTCCCGAGCTCGGAGGAGGAGGCTACTAGGCGACTCTCTTTGGCTTGCGTTTGGATAGCGATTGAGGTAGGGAAGAGTAGTAATTACCGTTTTAATTAAGGAATGTTAATAGAATGCATATAGGACGTTAATAACCGGTAAAGTCTTAGATTTGCATATAGGATGTGAATAACTAGTGTACTCGTATTTAAATTATGGGAATTGACGTGCTGTAGAGTCATATGTGGTCATGTCGTGCCTTAGGATTGTGTGCTGGTTGTGTTTGGTTGTGGCTAGTAGTCCTTTAATGTTGATGTATAGTATATTCCTTGGTTAATTTAAGAATCATGTCATGCTATTAGGATGTGATGAATATGATGAATGTGATATGAATTGTTGTCTTGTGATATGATTGGGTGAATGAATGTGATGAATGTGATACGAATTGTTGTCTTGTGATATGATCGGGTGAATGATAGACCGATGTGGTGTGCTTGGTAAGTTATGTCGGTAAGCTTTGATGGTATGATAAGTTCGGTGTAATATATGTTTGGTATGGTATTGTGTAGTGACTTGTACCCCGTGCTACGGGAAGATACCCGACCGACGGAGGATTTCGGTCCGGTATGTTGTGAGATTTACCCCGATGTTGTGTGCCCGGGAAGACATCTAGACCGATGGTGTATTCCTATATGATGTGTTGTTTCACCCCGATGTTGTGTGTCCGGGAAGACATCTAGACCGATGGTGTATTTTGGTATGATGTGGTTTCACCCCGATGTTGTGTGTCCGGGAAGACATCTAAACCGACGGTGTATTCCGGTACAATGTGTTGTTTCACCCCGATGTTGTGTGTCCGGGAAGAAATCTAGACCGATGGGGTATTCCGGTATGATGTATTGTTTCACCCCGATGTTGTGTGTCCGGGAAGACATCTAGACCGATGGTGTATTCCAGTATGATGTATTTATTTCACCCCGATGCTATGTGTCCGGGAAGATATCTGGACCGATGCCGTGTTCCGGTACGATATGTTGAGCTGTGTGTGGTGATCGGAGTATCATGGTATACCTATCATATGTTCGTGCGATGTCGGGTTTGAGTGACGTTCGTAGTGGATGTCGCAACATAATGTTATGTTGTTTGTATGTTTCTTTAGCTTGGTTCTATTGTCGATAAGGTTGCGTTCTTGTTGGTCTTCTGTTTGTGTTGTCATCTATTAGTATGTGTTATTGATCGAGTAATTATGGCGATAGAGCGCAAGTTCATTCCCTTTACTACTTTTTCCTACTGAGCGAAAGCTCGCCCCCTCTATTTACCGTTTTACAGGTTTCGATCGTGAGTCGGTTTAGAGGATGTCTTCGAGCTTGAGAGCTCATCGAGAGTCCGGGGATTTTTTATTTAGTAGAGACGTACTTCCTCTTTATGTACTAAACAATGTCTTTCTTTATTTGAATTTTGAGCGTTTGACTCGTGGCACCGGATTTTTGATTATGAACTAAATTTCGGAGGTTTATGTTGTTTAAAGTTACTTTTTACTTTTAAATTTATTATTATTATTATTATTTTCTTTAGTTCACGTCTCGAGTTCGGTCAAAACCGGATTTGGGGCGTGACATAGACTCAGAGTTGAGTCCCCTCATTGATCAAGGGAGAAACTAGACAACCCAAAGTGGGTCGGGAAGGAGGGGACTAGCGACGGTGGTGAGGCTTGGGACGTCATGGGTTTGAGACTGCGGAGATGGGGTTTGGGGAGGCGGAGATTGATAGTTGGGGATCAGAGCTGGGGACCCGGATGAACTCCCTGACAACGACAAGAATTGGGGCGCCAACAAAGACATGATTTGCGGCGGTTGAAGAATAGGTGTCGCCCCGAGGCAAGGGAAGAGGATAGACGCCATGACGACAGATTGTCACCGGACCTAAGCCGGGAAGATCGGGGTCATCCTCGTAAAACGGCCCCCTTCTTTTGCCAGTGGTGTTGAAACCCTAACATACATTCTTTATTTTTAATAAATACATTCTTTTTGAAGAAATAAATAAATACATTCTTTTTGAAGAAATAAATAAATACATTTAATCATTATGTAACTATATCACATTTTATAATCCCTAAGCAAGTCTCTAGGGTTTAAGAGCAACGACGGCTAGGTCTTCTCGCTGTCGTTGATGGCTTGGGTTTGGGGTGTAACCAAGGCTTTGAGGCTTGATTACACGATCATGTACTGGTCTATTGTGTTAGCTCAACAGAGTTGGCGGTAGTTCTTCCTCACCTTCCAAGCTTTGGTCGGTGAAAAGGGGGAAATAAAGGGCTACAGTGGTGTGACTATTCCGACGCCGGTAGAGAGGTTTGGCGGGTGTGGGGCAGCTGGTGTTTGGCCACTGATTTGGCGGCTGAAACCGGCGCTTCCAAGGGTAGTGATCCCGATAGAGAGGATCGGTTTGGAGGCGGATTCAAGAGTATTGGCTCAACAGCTTTTTCGGTTGGTCTGTCAAATATTTCTTGTTTTGATCGGTGAAAAAGGGGAAAAAAGAGGGCTGTTGTGATGGTGTTTTTCCGACGCCGGTAGAGGCTTATTGGACTCCTTATTTTCTGTTCAAGACATGGTTTGTGTGGTGCTGCGGGGCAAAGGTTTTGCAGGTAATGGCAAGAGAGCAGCAATGCCGCTGTTGGCCTAGGTTTCGGTTATGGCCGAACCCCACCAGGGTGGTCCTATGGGCTGCGATGGTGATCTGCGCCTCCTGGAAGACACCACAAGGACATAACACGCAGCTTCTCTCTCTGGAAGAGGTTTTGCGATTCATGGCAGCGACGACAAGGAGGATCGGCTCCAACAGCTGCAAATCGATAATCATCTCATCGGACACGGCCCCAATGACAGAGGAGGCGTCGGAGACAGTAACTTGGCGAAGAAGAAAGGGTAAGGTGGTGGCTAGGGTTTCGGAGGAGCCTTGTCGGACTGAAGCGGGTCTGGGCTGTGAACTTCTAGCGGACGCGAGACGGGCCTGGGGTACTGGGCCTGTATGGAGACTATGGGCCGGGAAGGGACCGAGACTGGCGCGGATCTGGGCTGGCTCGCGAGGAACTGGGGCGGGAAGTGAGTGGTCTTGGGCTGGACCGGCTCTGAACAGACTACAGTGGGCGAGCTCGGGTCTGGAAGACCAGTATTAGAGGGATCGGGCGCGGATCGGGGTAGAGACCCGGGATACAACCCGACTGGCTGTTTTAACCGGTTCGGCTCGGTTACTAGGTCCGATCCTACACGCTTCCCGATGGGTCAAGCGAATACAGCAGCGGCGGGGGGCTTCAAGCACCCCCGCCTCGCGGAATGATTTCAGAGGAGTCCGGGGAGGGGTTGGTCGACTACACCGTCTCTCTGGACGTATGGTGGCAACGGTTCAGCCAACAGCCGACAAGATTCTCCCCTACCAGTTCGGGATCAGCACAGCCCCGTAAAGGAGCCCTACCAGTATCAGTCAAGGGAGGACGACGCACGCTGACTTCCCGGGGGAGGTATCGGTCGACCACTGCAACAACTACACTTGGTCTGCTCGATCAGTGCACTTTGGTTGGATTATGATGTATCAATATCTATGGATGCTACCGTAGTTCTCCTCTCCGACCGCCCCTATGTCCAAGAGCAAAATTTACTATTCAATTATTGTTTTTCACGCCTAATGTAACTTACTTTGGTTTTCAGGTATTAACAGTTTTGCGAACACCTTAAAATTAAGTAATATCTCCATTTCTGTTCAAAAAATATATATCATATTTTATAAACTTACATCAACTCATTAGCTATCGATTTTTCCTTGAAACTTATTTTTAACTCAGTAACTACCGTTTTAATAGGGAAAGTTGATTAAATATGCCCCAAAATGTGTCATATTTTTTTAATATGCCTCAATACTTCAAAATTGGAAATCTATGCTTTTTATAAATTTTAAGACAAAAATAACCTTATACATCACCAAACATACTTTGAAGCCCTAGCCCATGAGAAAAGAGTAGATCAAGCAAAATTGAATATCGGATCGTCAAGGTCAGTCAAAACCGACCTTCCAACTATTCACAACACATGAATGATGAAGCAGCCATCTAGAACCATCGTCTCGACCAGTTCCGCGAGCCAAATTTGATGGTTTCAGAGTAACGGTCCCTGATCTTGCTCTCCATTAGAGCGATGGACTTGTAGAGGCCACTGAGTCCTACACTGTGGCTCTGTGTTCTAGTGAGGAGAGCTCCGAGGAGCCTCCACTTGTGCTCTTGGATCATATTGAGGTGCTCTTTTCCGTGGAGACTATGTGTTGCTGATACTCCTTCTCGTTGATCTCGACCAAGCTTTGTGGGACTCAGGAAACGCAGCAAGAGGTCCGGCCAACAGATTTGTCCAGTAGATTAGGTGTATTGAAGCCACCCATTCTGGGTCTGCTTCTGATTATGTAACTCTGATATTAACATGTTCATGTTAAGATTGAGACTGAGATTCAGAGGAGGCTTCTCTATTTTCTCTGTCTACAACATGAGTACTAGAATTAGACTTGGCGTTGCAGTTTCTTTCCATGATGTTGCAGATGATTCATGCTAGGACAACTATTCATATAAAACATCCACAGATATGATGATCTTGGTTGTAATAAAAACTTAATATATTTATGTACACTATGATCAATGGATGGGTATATATTTCTTATCACTCTATTATTTCATGGTGGGTAAAACAAATTAGAAATAGTTATCCTTCTGTTTACCATGAGAGATGGCAGAGCATTGCAAAAAGAGTATTTAAGAGGCAATCGTAAACAAAAGTTTTAAAGCATATATGGGGCTCTGATCAAAAAAGAAGAAGCATATATGGGGTTATTTTTGTCTTTAAATTGACTGAAAGCATAGATTTCCAATTTTAAAACATGAAAATATATTTAAAAAATATGACATGTTTTGGGACATATTTAATCAAATTTCCCTTTTAATATTCCTAGTGATGTTAAATACCGTCATGGTTAAAACGATGCGAAAAAGTCTTTACCCTCAGATTTTCATTGGACTGTCACTCAGTAACAGAAATTAACGATATATTTTCCGACAGGCGAAGGGAAGAGCTGGGCCCCATCAGCTGTTCGATCATCAGTAAAAGCCCAAATAACATTTGTCGTTTCAAAAACATTATGCAGTTACATCCGCATTTGCCACGTCATCTCCTTTGGGTCCCAGGGGAGGGTCCACCGAACAAATCGGAGCCTCAGGAACATAATATGCAATTACATAAATACCCCTAACCCGTCTCTCGCTCGCATTCCCTCCTAAAACGGACCTGTAAAGGCGACTCTGTTACAGACTAGCTAGCTCTTCCTCGGCACCACCATCGTCGTCATCATCTAGGGTTTCTCATTTCCTCTTCCTAAGTTATTCTACTTGTTCATGGATCGTCTCCGGCCGAGGGAGCGACAGGTCGTCTCCGGCTTCACCGACCCTGAGGTACGAAATCCTCTTTTTTTTCTCTCCATTTGCTGTCGTTTTTGTATCGGCCTTTTGAGGAGCTATCTTCATCAGAGGTTCGATTTCTTCAATTTTGACTATGCTGATACCCAGAAAAACTCTTGAGACCATCTGGGTATTGATTGATTGATTGATTGATTTCTCGATGTATGACGTGGCAACATCAAAATTATAGCTTGGGACTTTACTGGTCTGGGTAAAATCATTTGTGGTTTGTTACATTTTTGTACAGATACCCACCTGCTTGTAATGTATTTATGTGGGTGAATTGTGGTTGTGAAGGTTCTAGCTTTGACCTCATGATTTGAGCTCAATATTCATGTTTGAGACACATTGATTAGTAATATGATTGGAAAATTAAATTTCGATTTGTGGGTTTCTGTAGGTTGTTGCTGAGTATTAAAACATATTTCATGTATAGATAGACATGCACACTCACAAGTAGCTCATGTATAACAAACATGTATTTGAGATGGTAAGGTGTCTGCTAGCTTAACCCGAGGTTAGGAGTTTGAATCCTCATGAATGGAGCTGTGTTAAAACTTGGTGGTGTTGTCCTTGTGGTCCCATCCGGCTTGAATGTGGGTCAGTTTGGACGTGGTGTAACAAAGGGGATTGGTTTGAGTGTGGTGTAATGGTTTAAAGGTTTCATCCATGCTATGCAGTCCCATCTAGGACACTTCACGATCAAATAAAAGAACAGTAGATCATGTGCTAAACTTAGCTGTTTTGGCTTTGTATAGTGTTTTGGAATGCTAGATTTGTATGAAGTTCTCGAAAGTGAAATCTTTTAAACATTGTATGTATGTCCTGAACTATCTTAGGTTATGATTGTAATGTCTTTATTTTCGTTCTCGTCATAAGAGTAAAATTGGTCTTTGATTGATGGTTCATCAAAAAAGGAGAGTGAGAAAGGAAAAAGAAAACCACCTTAACGTTCTGCCTTTACCCTCGCAAACAGATTGACAAATTGGAAAAACTGCTGAAGGAGTCGATTGAACAGTTACTTGACCCTGAAAGTTGTCGAAAAATTACAACAAGTTTTAAGTAAGTTCCTTGATATCCATATCTTTAAGTGGCTGGAGTTAATAAATCATTTAATTTACTTGACACATACATATATAGGAAACTAAGTCCTTTTTTGCCAATCTTTTACTTATGCAGTCGCTCTGCCGGTCGTGCTGGGAAACCTGCCATAAAGTGGACTGAGGTTATTAGGTTTTCTCTTTCTTCTCTTTGTTTTTTGCTTCCCATTATCATCATGTAATTTTATTTTATTTTTCTTCAGATTATTTGGTATGTTTTATTGATATAATTACCCTTAGGTGCAAAGTTGGTTCAAGACGAGGTTGCAAGAATTTCAGTCTACTTCAATGAACATGTCCAAGAATGCATCTATTCTCCCTGAAAGTTTCCCTTTTGAGAAAGCTCGCACGGATTGTCAAATGCCTAAAGGTGCTAACTTATCGCAACTAAGTCGTAAATAAATGCTATTGATAGTTCTTGGTTAAGAATCTCAAATCACAACTAAGTCAATTTGAAAAAGTAAAAAAAAAAAACTGCAAGCTCATCAGTCATCCCATCTTTAGTTCTAGCATCAAACATGATCATAGTCTACTTCAACTTACATGCAAACTCTGTTTTGACAGTTTTGCCTATTATAAAAAGAATACAATGTATTTCAAACTAGTTCATACCACATCCAAGTCCCTACTTCTGTAAAATGACAAATAACACTGATCATGGAATAAGATGATCATTTTAACATTTTAGGTTGTGGTTTACCAGTTTGAAGAGCATGCTACAGCTGCAAGAGTGGACATTAAATAGCCAATTCTAGAGGACTTGGTGTTAATTTGAATAAACTTTCCATGTGTTGGATCTATCTGATATAGTAAATAATGCTCACTAATTTATGACTGCTTAAATTGTTGTGTGCCTAAGAAAAACAGTGAATTGTGTCAGTGAGCCTTTCTATCCAGTACTGATTACTGAGTAACATAGAGTCATGTTCATTAATAGAAGATGAAAATTGAGAATGTTGATGTGAAGAATGGGAGGTTAATATGTCCTTTATTGATAGGTTTTACTTCTCCATCTGTCCAGTTTGCCTGTCTGTTCTTGCTCTCTCTTTCTCTCAATATAGCTTGATATATGTGCTTTGTGTTTACCTTCAATCATCAAATGAATGACTGCCCAAGGTTGTGGACATTTCATGACTACTTTTCTCATCCATATAGAAACTATGTCATCTTAAAATGCATCATCTGTTTGTAGTACTGAATAGTTTTCATATGACCTCTTATAGGAGAGAGTACATTGCTAGTTAGTAGCTTCTCATAAGGTTTGTTTAAAAGCAGGAGACAATATACCGGTTCTAACAGACTTGGAATTTGAGGCAAAGTCATCAGAAGATGGGGCATGGTGAGTGAACATTATCATTTACAATAAGTTGCTTATTAATCATTAGTTGGAAACTCCAATTTTACTTAGATATTTTGTATTTGAATTCCTCCATTTTGTTGATTCTTACCCCCAGTCTAGAATTTCATTCCAACTCTACAGTATTCCCGTGTAGTATTGTGACTTTGACAAGTCACGTCTTCTCTTTCTCTCACCTAGCCATCAGTATAGTTACTTGAGACCACAGGTAAGGTAGAGAATAATTCTTAAGGCACAGCCAACTGAGGTCGGGGAATTACCCTACAAAACCGTGCACTTAGAATTATCTGTTTGCCCTAGAAGCTCACTAAACTAAGGCCCCATTAGCTACTCTTCATTTAGCTCGTTCTGTTTTTGAATTGCTTTTGGAGTGCATTTCATTCTTCGAGCTGATATGTGAAAAAGGTGTAGGCCTCTCTCTCCCTTGATTCATTAGCTCTTATTGGCCTTGCAGGTATGATGTAGAAACGTTCATCACTCACAGGATTCTTGATTCAGGCAAGGCTGTAAGTTTTCGAATCATTACTCGTTTTTTGCTCTCTCAAGTTCATCTGAAGAAAACATGGATTTGTTAAAAGGAAGTACGAGTCAGATATGTTGGATATGGAGCTGAAGAGGACGAATGGGTGAATGTGAAAGATGCAGTGCGCCTCCGCTCTATCCCCATTGAGCATTCAGAGTGTCACAGAGTCAAGGTCGGAGAGACTGTACTCTGCCTCCAGGTCATATCCCCCTTGCTCTCTCACCCGACCCCGAAATCCTTAATAAAAATCTCTAGTATGCTTACACTAGGCAGTTTGGTTAATTTCTCAGGAAAGGAGAGACCAGGCAGTTTACTATGATGCCCAAGTCATAGATATTCAGAGGAAAATGCATGACGTTAGGGGCTGCAGGTGCTTATTCATGATTCAATACATGCACGACAGCACCAAGGCTAGTTTTCTTAACCTCCAAATTCAAATTCAAAGTACTGTATGACACGGTCTAAGTTCATCTTCCACCGTTGTTTGAGCAGGAACAAGTTCGGTTGAGGAGATTGTGCTTCATCACAGTTGGCTGATGGTTCTTCAGCAAGCAATACTTCATATCATCATTGAGCTATTATTATTATTTTTGGGGTGGGATATAAGCGAGTGGTCAATAAGCCGAGTTGTACAAGACAAAAAGGTAGCTGATTAAGAGGGGTCGGGTTTAGGAATCAGTGATGTAACATAACGTAATACATCCAGTAAGTTTGTGTAAGATGGTTGATCAACCTCTCTGTAAAACAAGTTAACTTAAGAACTTGTACATCATGTTTCAAATACTCCAGCATGTTCTGGTAGAGCCATTATGATTAAAACATGACCTGTGCACATGGCCTTCAACTCAACCTGGTAATTATTGTTCAAACTATTAACTATACAATCTCCCTTGCAAAATAGTGGTAAATATGCCCTCACTGGTCAATGGAAGCAAAAGTTGGCTCAAGAAACTGTCCTGCCATAGCAAACAGAAGCAATGTAGAGGTTTTTCCCCCATTTCTCCTGCAGTTTGACCGGTTGTAACATTAATCTTTGTAAAATAAAAAACAACTCAAAACAATGTATGACATTCACCTTGACATGAGTACTGGGGAATGCGGAAGTCCTGAGGGTTTCTTGTGTTTCGTCCGGAAGTTTCCGTCTGGGAACGCTTAGGACAAAGGCAGCCTGGTCCCACGTTGCAGCGGTCGATGTAATGCGATAACCATTGTCCCACCTCCGGTGAATGCCTTCACTTGGATAAAGAAAGTCCAGTTCCACCACCTACAACCAAAAAGAGAACAATGAGACAGTTTCAAGTCCCAGCAACAGTATCTTCATACATTTTTGTACATTATTATTTCTTAGGTTATCCCACAATGCGTTTGTTAGTGTCTTCCGATTTTGTAGTACGCAAGCTATGCTCTAGCATGTACTGACAACATGAGTGCACTTTTGCTATCATGTATGGTCATTGAATGATATATATACAGCAATTCAAAAAATTAATTAGTGTTCTCGTTGCTGGTTGCTACAACTTCATCGCTCAACAGAAGATTGAGCTATTAGCTTACCTGATCGGTGAATCCAGCCCCGCGAGACATAACAATGGCCCATCTACTTCCAGCTGTAGCCATGGCAGTGACGTGAAATCCTTCTCTCCACTTCTTGTTAATCCATTTGAACGGAAATGAATCGCTCACCTTATATGACTGCTGTAAATACTGAGTCCCTGTACCATTGCGAAAGAATTGAAAAACCCAAACAGCTAAGTACAAAATTTTCTATTGCATTGGGAACATAAACTGACCTTTAGACATTACAACCAAAGAGCTCCCGTTATTGGCTCCTGCTATTGCACTAATGTAATAGTTTTTCTCCCATTGCTCCATGATCCATTCCTGGAGAGAAGAGAACGAGAGACCAGAACAGTAAGTATGTGCACATAGTTCAATTATTCGTGGGCATGAAAGGTGTAATTACAAAGTCTTTCAGCAATCAAGATCTTGATTAATTTGGTCACTAATGTTAGTTGATCGAATTATTGATAATGTAGGGACTAAATAGGTCGTTTTTAATAGTTTAGGGGTTATTTTGGTAAACATTCCAAAATGAAATAAACAATAACGCAAGGCTGCAAGTTAAAATTTATCCAAATGAAAAGATTGTAACCTTGTGAAGGAAGCAGGGAGAGAGTTGGTAAACTTGAGAAGTGAATCCAGTGCCCGCATCCATAATTAAGGCCCATAAGTTAGAACATGAAGCCACACTACTAATATTTAGCCCGTCTTCATTCCCTTTCTCGATATGTTGGGATAGTCTAATGTCTGCCACATTGTAATGATACCTACAAGAGGAGATAAAAGCATCAAGATGGTATTCTTTAGTCAAGAGTAACCTAATTTCCATACCTTTGCTTCATAGGCCGGCGAGCATTGTAAACACTTATCCATTGTGTTGCAGGCATCCCAATCCGAACTTTCTTTTTTGGTTGTTCATCTTCTTCCTCCTCCATTGTCAATCGACCCCTCTTATGCCCAACTTGATATATAAGCTATGCAACACATAATACATTATATGACCACCTGCTTTGATAAGGAAAAATGGCAAAAATATACCACGTACTATAAAAAAATTAATTTTAATTTTCAAGGGTATAGTTGTCATTTTAGAACAATTTGACACCAAGTGCAACAAAAATAAAGGGTCACAACCCACAATGATTTGAAGATAATGGTACCAAATTGTAAAAAGTCAATTGTACAAGGTACTTTTTCCCATTATCCCTAAGTAAAGTATGATAAACAACACAAAAGCATAATCTACCTTCTGGGCACCATCGGTGTTGATTGGCCTGATATCCGGGTTTGGACCAACAATTCCATCGAATAGGGAAATATATTTTGCATAGTCGGGTTCCTCATCGAATTTCAAGTTCACCACATACTCAACAAACTGCCGGAAAGGCTGAGGACAAAAGCAACACATGGATTCTGGAGAAGTTGCCATCTTCTTTTTGCAAACAAGGAAACCTTTATTCTCTCCCTAGACAAGTCTTGTGTTAAGAGCGGCAATAATTAGTTAAAACTTAAACCCGCTTGACATAGTACAAAACAAACCTGGTATCCTTGCCAAGGAAGCCGGCCACGAAGAAGAAAAATGAGTGTGTATGCAAGAGATTCCAAGTCATCTCTCCTGCTAGCAGTTCTACCAAGATGAGCGTGCACACTAGCATACCGTACTGTTCCCCTGCAACATAGAGACATCAATGAGCAAGTCATGATGCTTAATAACAAGCAAGATCCTCAAAAGTAAGAGCTATTAGTGATCAAATCAGCACATAATCATTTTTTTACCTAAATACATCTGGCCGTTGATCATAGTCAACATGTAATCCTGTTGAAATATCTCGCCACCTCGTGGCTGCAATTTTAAAACCAACAAAATATTTAGATTCCTCTTCTTTTGACATTCTCTTTGTTTTTGGGAAGAAACTAAATACATATCAGGTGTACTCCTATCAGAAGTGGAAGCAATTGATCTGTGAGATGCCCCTAAATAATTTACCTACCTAACCCAAGGTCAACAAGAAACAACTTTTTGTCATCAGCAGTTCCTGGAGGGCCAAGCAAAAAGTTCTCGGGTTTTACATCCCCGTGCACGTATCTGCAGAAAATTGAACTAAAATTAAGGAACCATTGCTATAATCTTTAAAATCCTGAGTATTTTCATCATAATAATTGATAACTAATCAACCACTAGGGCATTATCTGATCAAAAAGCATGGTGACCAATAAAAGTGAACCATAGAGACTGCAGAATAGCAAATTCATATTTGCCTCGAAACAACTGAATCTAGGAACCTATTGCCTTCTTGCGGCAGGATAGAGCTTAATACTCTTTCGCCAAAGATAGCCATATCTAGTTCAAGAGATCTAAAGTTCTAAATACATCAATGCAGAGACCCTGCCTAAAAGAAACTTAATTTAACTATATAAGTACACACCCATACTTATCAGCATTCATTGTATTCAAATGAAGTTCTCTATACATCATTCTATGCATAATAAAACAAAGAGTTACTTACACTGACACCACCCTAAGAGCCCAACATAGAGGTATCCATTATATTCATATACAGATTTCAAAAAAAATATTAAACTGTGAACAAAAATCAAACGCTAAGTGGGGAGAGATAATTACCCTTTAGAATGCATTTTCTCCAATATGGAAATAGATTCAATGGCAATACATGCCACCATTTCAATCGACATCCTGAATTTTGAAAGGTGAGAATGACTATAGGTAGATATCAAGTGGAACAATCACAAAGAAAATATTTACCATTTTCAAAAGTAACTTACGTGTGAGAGTTGCTATTCCAGACATCCCATAAGCTGGGTCCAAGCATATCCATAACCTGCACGGTCATATCTCAAAGCCACTGTAAAGACAGGTAGATGAGAAAGAGTAACTTAACTCATACAAAAGACAAAATACCATGATATAGTAATCGCCTTGCCGGCCCTTGTAATGAACTCGAGGAACACCATGACTGCCTCCAAGCGCACTACACAGCAAGTAGAGGATTTTAATTTTACAACATAAGGAAGTATCAACCAAAACACACAAATAATAAGAGACGGGTCTCACTTGTAAACTTGCCACTCATATGGAGGCCCGTAATTACATCCTTTGCTGCTTTTGTGCTCAAACTTCAGGGCTACCTAAAATTTACTCGAACATGTCAGCAATACAGATTTCAACATTACTCACTACATTAACAAATTAAACAATGGTGGCAATGACATACCTCTATGGCATTAGCACCGGATCTCTCACTTGAACTGGTTGCACCTATGCGCCGACCCACATATACTTGGCCAAATCCTCCTTTCCCGAGTTTTCTATCTATTCTGTACATTGGGGAACCACCTACTTGGACCTGTTTCAATGAAAAAGCAGGAAGCAATGAGCTTTCAAACCTATAAGACAATGGTATCCTGCTTCCTCTTCAGCTCACAAAACTAAAATAAAAAATTAACCATCCACAAGTACCAAATAGTGTTCTAATCAATTCTGAAGAGAATCACGAACATCCCCAAACTTCTGTTCAGCTAAAAGTCCAAGGAACAATCAACAGGAGAAGTTAAAACATTCAAATCCATCCTAAAATCCTACATTTTCCAGCACCCATGTGGAAATGTCACACTTTTAAACCAGAAATGTGGAAAGCCAGAAACTTGTTCGAGAAAATTTTCATTTTCTACCATTATCAGACCATCCAAACAGAGCAAAATAAATAAAGCATTGACCTTTTCTGGAAGCGGAGCTGTACTGCCCTCATCCTCGGCGCCGGGGGCCTTGTCGGCGCTTCGGCCGCCGCTGTCGTACTCATCCATGGCTGCACCCCCAACCTCTTCTTCTCTTTCCTTATCCGACGACGTCGTACGAGTATCTCGCCTCCGGCTGGAAATGCGGTCGTGCTCAACGCCGATCGCGTCCTTGTTCAGGTTGGTTCTCCTCCGGCGAGTGGGTCTGGGATTTGGGTTGTCGGATGCGCGAGCTCTGCGCTTGCGGAGTTCAGGCATCGTAGATGGGTCGCTGCAGGAGGTGGCAAACGTCCATGGGCCTCCGCGGGATAAGATTCATGAAGGTTCTGGAAGCATCCAAGGAGAGAGAAGAGAAGGTGATGGAATGTTCTAGAGAGAGAAGATGGATAGAGGAATTTGGTGAGAGACAGTGTAGAAATTGGAGATCTGTGTGGAGGAGAATTGAAAATCAGTGGTGTTTATATTGCTGATATAAAATATAAATATGATTCTAGATTTTCCTAGTAACCAAATACACAGACAGAGGTTTGAGAGAAGAGGTGAGAGGTCTGAGGAAGGTGATGACGTCAGAAGCTAAGGGTTTTTGTTTATTATTTTCTATATTTTTTAATGATATTCTCTAGTCATATGATGAGGTTAGAGCACACACATGGAGCGATGCATGTTCCGAATCATGAATCGTGAATTACGATTTAGTGATTCGCGAACTACTAAATTATGGTTCGTGATTTGCACGTCGAACCGCGACTCAGAATTGTGAGTCGCTGGTTTGCGAATCACAGTTCGGGACTGGCCAATGAGACGATGTCACGTGGCTTGAAAGAGAAAAAAAATCGGATCAACGGTCCGATAATAGCTATTTTTTAATTAAATTAAATACAAAATAAAACATTCTTTTTCCCCAACTATAAATACTCCTTACTCATTCATCAAACTACCAATATTTGTCTCTACTTTTCCTTTCAAAATTTTCACACATATTACGATCCAAAATATCCGACGATGAGTCTCAAACGAGCGAGGAGTTGGAAGCCGAACTTCGTGTAATGGAGCAACGAATCCGGCGAAGGACTGACGGAATGATAAAGAGAACAATGCCAAAGATCAACGCATAGAGGCAAAGGATCGAACGTGGTGAACCTTCCCGACGACAGATTGACAGATGTCGTGTCGAAACCCACAACCGACTGATGCAAGATTATTTCATCGAGCACCCAACCTATGGGCCTAATATTTTCAGGTATCGATTCCGTATGTCCCGACCACTCTTTCAACGGGTGATAGAAAAGGTAGCGGAGCATGACGATTACTTCGTTCAGTTGTCGGACAATGCAGGACGGATGGGGTTATCAACGTGTAAGACCTCGAACTCTTTGCACTTTGATAGCTAATACTTGAAGTGTGAGGGGTTTGACGGTCCATCCGTGTAAAGACCGGGGATTTTAATACCTAATTTTATTGTTGGAACGTCGAGAGTTGGGATCGAGTTTGATTTTGGATTGACTTCAAAAAAAAGGAAAAAGAAAGAAATAAAAAAAGAGAAAAAGAGAAGAGGGTTGACTTTTGGGCCAGGCCAGAACCAGGCCCAACCAGATGGATCAGGCCCAGCCTGCCAGGCCCGGTTCGCAAGCCCAGCACACGCCAAAACCCTACGCGCGCACTAACCCCTCCATCGCGCCGCTTCAGTTCTCACTTCTACGCACGAAACCCGAGGCTCGCCTCTCTCTCTCGTCTCTTCCTCGTCCCCGACCTCTTGCCAGCATCTTCTTCCTCTCGAACCAGCCTCGCCGGAGCTCCAGCGTCCCCATCCCGAGCTTCCTTCTCCATCCCCGGCCTCTCCTCACCTCCTCACTGCACCAGACACCAAAAACCCCTCGTCCCCTCCTCTTCTTCGTCGAATCGAACCGCCGCCGTACCTTCGAACTTCGTCGCGCCTGTAACGGACCAAATCCTCGACGATGAGCCTTTCCTGACCTCAATCCTTCTCTCCCGTCACTCCCTGCCTGAGAATCGAGCTTGTGCGAGGTCTTTTGGCCGAGATTTGGGGTGGAGGAGTTCGCCGGAGCTCTCAGGTTTCAGATCTGAGGTTTCACGCCGGCGAAGCTTCCTCACTGTCATTCTGGACGGAAAAGGCTTGGTTTTGGGCACCAGCAACCTCCCATCGCTTCTCCCGAGCCTCTGATGCCTCCACCGCCGTCAACAACCCCCCTCCGAGCCTTCGCGGCACCATCGCCGTCGCCGGAGTGAAACCGGACGAGAGACCCAAAACCCTAGCCTCGTCTCTGACGGGCCTTGGGCCAGGAACGAGGGTCGGGCCTCGGACTTGGGCCAGAACCGGACTTGGGCTCCAGCTCTGGTCTGGGCCTCGGGCAGCACCTGGTTTGGGCCTCGGGCCCGGACCGGGTCTGAGTTCGAGTATGGACTCGGGTTGGGTCCGGGTCTGGGTCGGGCTTGGGTCAGGTCCGGGTCTGAATTCTGGACGGGTCAGATTCGGGTCCGGGTCTCGGACTTGGGTCGGATCCGGGTCAGGCCAGTTTAATTAAAATATTAATTAAATAAACTGGATTAAAATCGGATAAATTCAAGGACTATCTGACAATTTAAAGGACTTTGGGACACTGGACTTAATTTAATAATTTGAGGACCGTTACGGATTGGACCGGGACTGATTACCGTCACTTTTGTGTCAAAACCAGGCCTTTACCCCGAGCACGGAGAAGACTAGAGTGGGCCAGGACGTTAGCAGCTAGGCGACCCAAATAGAGATTTGAGAGGTAGGGATTACCTCGAAACCAGCTTTATTACGGAAGTACTAGAATGCATATAGGGAAACTTAATAACCGGTTAAAGAACTAGTATGCATGTAGGATGTGAACAACTAGCGTAGACGTATAAACTGTGAACATTTACGATTACTATCTTGGGAAATTGCAATGCTGGTAGAATCGGGTCAAGTCGTGCCTGTAGGATTGTTTGCTGAGTGTATTTGATTGTGTGCCCTGTGCTGCTTTATCGGTTATTAAATAACGAACATGAAAACGAGTAGAGTTGAACTTGGTGATGCATATTAGTGATTGAGTTACTTTCCTGTTTCTGTGATTTGTTGAAATGGGGATGTTGGGGATTGAATACCGGTTAAGCCGGTGGGGTTACCACGTTGAGTGGGGTGACGGTAAGTGCTGGTAAGTGTGTGTTGGTGGTGTAAGTTGTTGAGAATGTGATTGTGATCCTGTTTGTGAGTGTGATTGTGATTGTGGTTGTGGTACTGTGTTTACCAATGATTATAGTTGTGAGTGTGATTGTGATTGTTCCGGTGAAACCTGGTTGAGTTGTGCCCGAGAGGGTGTTATACCTTCCGATGCGCGGCCGGTAAAATGTGAGAGATGTACTTCCATCAGGTGTATCGTACCTTCCGGCGCGCAATCGGTGAAGTGTGATGTTGTATTGTGCTTTGGTTACATTAGAAAGGTGGTTTCCCTACCTTCCGACCGTGAGTCGGTAAAACACTGTGTCCCGCGAAGAGTTGGTTTCCCTACCTTCCGACTAGCACTCGGTAAAACGCTGTGTTGAGCACCGCGAGAGACGAGGCCGCGAAGAGGCGATTTCCCTGCCTTCCGTCGATCGGTAAAACGCTGTGTTCCGCGATGAGGTCGACCGCCTATCCCGACTTTGTGTTGGGGAAGTTGCGTGCGGCTGCGCCGGGCCGAGCGGGTTGCTCCCGAGACCGTGCGATGGTTACGAGTTGTGGGTTTGTGATTGCTTTGAATTTGAATGAGTATTGATGTGTTGTGGCTATGGGTGTTTTCCTTGTTATGAGTTGTGTGTGACTGTGAATGACTTGATTTTGATTGTTTGATGCTGAGTTTTTGTGTGTGGTTTCCGTGTAAGTTAAAGCGTCGTCTTTGTGGTTATCCGTGAGTCGGACGTGAAGGGGTTCTGGACGAGGATTTTTGGGATAGTTTGTGGTCGAGTAAAGTGAAGGTTGTTTAATTTGGGTTACAGTTCCTCGTATTCGCCTTCTCCCTTTAATTGTTAAAAGTTAGTTTGTAAATGTACTTGGGTGTTTTACTTAGATTGTTACCTGCGGTGTGTGCCTTGGTTTAGTGGTTGGTGTTGAGTTATCGCTGGTACGATTGGATTTATGCGTGTCAGGTTAAAAAGGGGTTTTCGTCTTTAGTTACATTAAGTGTCGCGTCGTTGTTTCAACCTCTTTAATTAACTTAAATTTGTGGAATAGCTTTCTGGTAAATCCGAAATGAGGAAGTTTTTATGGTTTTCCCTACTGAGCGTCAAGCTCACCCCTTACCGTGTTTTCTACAGGTTTTAGCTTTAACTTGGAGTAGAGGACATCGCGGAGCATGGGGCTAGCGAGGGTCCGGGATTATCTTTATTTTATGTTTCGTAGAGACGTACCGTTATGCTTTTGGACTTCTGTATTTGACTGAGCGTAGGACTCAGGGTTTTGAACTGCTGTTGAATTATTTTTATCTATCCTTTTCAGATATTAATTGTTTTTAATTTGTTTTTATTTAATTTCGCTAAGTCACGTCTCGAGTCCGGTCAATACCGGATTTGGGGCGTGAAAATCCGTTAACAAACAGAATAGTCGCCTCCTACTTTCCTTTTCAACCCACGTTAAATGGCGTTAGATGTAAGGAGTCTGGTCCTTTTATGGAACCGTGTTGCTCCTTACTCCACTACCTCATCGCACCCAACTAGAAACCTTAAGCTTCTGGCATGTTCACATATCGATAAGAGCTTACGATATTCCGGTGGAGGCTAGGACTTCTCAAATGAGATCTTTCATAGTTTCTAACTTAAGAAGGGAAGTAGAAATCTGATGACCAAACAACCCGATCAACCTAGGCCATCCAAGGGGTTGGGATGCGTTTCTTTTGCTTCGAGTCGAGTTGAATGCTCATTGCCTGCTCCGTCTCCATCTTAAGCTCTAATTTGATGAAAATGTAGAACATTTCACGGTCCGACTCGAATATGAAAAGATGCCAGATTTTTGTGCCATTGTGGTCGTCTCGAACATATTAACCGGGCATTCATGACAGTTCTCCTAGGTGTGGACCAGCTAGCTAAAAGATATGGGGAGTCTCTACGAGCCCTTTCGGCTATTTAAACGCAAGGGTACTTTCGATCGGATTGGGAAGCCGTGTCACTCCTGGTTCCATTCATAATGATAGGGACCCTTGCGGATCCAAAGCTCTCTTCTTCTTTTGTAGGTTCCCAGTGGCGGGTGGATCCCCACCACTCCCTTTAAAACAGTCGTGTGAAAGAGACTACCCCAACTCGAGAACTGTTTGAAGTTCAACCTACAATCTTGTCTAATGTTCAGCGTAGCAAATGTCACGCCCCAAATCCGATTTTGGCCGGACTCGAGACGTGACCTAAAACAAACGAGGTAAAAGTAATAAAACTGTAATAAATTCCTTTACAACTGAAAAACGAGTCCAAAGTATTTCTCAATAATCCAAGAAAAGATGTCAAAACTTGATAAGTAACATAAGGTAAATGAAGTTCAACAATGTGGACCAACACATCTCTAATACAATCCTCAAGGCATCCGGAAGCTCCCGAGCCTCGAATTCCCTCACATCTCAAGCATACCTGAACACACAATGAATAAACAAATAGGGGTGAGCTTACGCTCAGTAGGGAAAATCGTAAATGACCCTAGTCTCAAAGTTTAATATTAAAACTGTTTTAATTCGATGTCACAAAAGTATTTAAAACCCTTAGACCAAGGATATAATAAATAAATAAATAAGAAGTAAAAATATCAATAGTGCATTCTCAAGGATAACGATAACTTCCCAGAGAATAGATGGAGGACATTATAATAAAATAGAAACCCATCACACTGGAAACAAGTAAATACTATTAATTAAGAAATGTTATGGAATCCATTGTGATGAAATAACATCGCTTCTTCAAAGATGACAGTAACTTAAAAGAAGTTCATAATAAATACTTCAACGAATCAATAATAGTAAAAATGGGAATAATCAATATCTTGCCAACCACTCGCTTTCTCAAGCCTCCGATCCATGGATAGATTCTGGGATCACATCGGTTCCCACATTCCGATCCACCAGAGTATCCATATCATATCAGATTTTCCCTCGGTCCAGAGGAAGCACATGCGTCGGGGCACTGGAAACAATCCCAAATGGGCGCTTATCATCGGGATTCCCAGAAATGCCTCCAAAGGACCATATGTCATAGGGAACCAAGGTAGTGCTCCTCTGGGACGCACATTCTTGGGTGAAACCTTAGTAACCATCTCTCAAGAAGTAACCCAAATAATATCCCGCAGGATCTGCTCTTAATCAATCTATATATCCCACAGGATCTGCCAATAGTCAATAATATCCCGCAGGATCTGCCAATAATCAATAATATCCCGCAGGATCTGCCAATAATCAATAATATCCCGCAGGATCTGCCAATAATCAATCTATATATCCCGCAGGATCTGCCAATAATCAATAATATCCCGCAGGATCTGCCAATAATCCACTCTCGTAATATCCAATAACCAATGCCCTCAGGCTCCAATACTCAGTCTATATCTCACTGTATCTGTCCAACTCCAACCACCACAACGGCACCGGATTACCCCCCCCCCCCGGTGTAGTACCGAACCAAACAACCACCAAGCAAACAAACAACATCATACATTTCAAGGATAAGAAGAAAGGAACAAGCATTAACAATTAAGAATAAGGAACGCATACACTAATACGTCCATCGACCAACTCTCATTGAATCACACTTTCACCACAATACACCAAAGACGTTCACTTAATCCTCAATTTCAAAAGTACACACGTTCATCAATAGAAAGACATCCAATACACTCCACACTTACCGTATGCTTACCTGTCACGAACCATCGGTACATCGATCACCTGATTGTACCCCGTGGCACAACCAGTCATACTCGATCATCCGTTCAAACAACAGTTATCTCAATGCACACACTCAATCAACCAAGTACACATTCAACCAATCAGTCATCATGTGAACGAACAATTTAGCATTCAATCATACAAGCTAATCTAGTTTCATTAGACTCTTAAGCTAACCTAATAACTAGCAACCAAGCATGTGAACCTAGCACACAACTAATCCAAGAGCTCTTCACAGCCTCTCTACCAGTAAATCAATTTCCCAAGTATTGAAAGCACACTTCACTAATTGTCATCGTCCTAAAACATGCATACTAGACTCATCCATTTATTAGTAATTGAAATACGATTATTCTAGTTATTCGCATCCTAAAGGCAATTCTAGGACCTTTCCGATTTTATTATCTTAATCATGCATTCTAAGCGTTAATTACGTAATTAAGACTTTCCCTACCTTGTGGTTTTCCTCTAATAAAACTCTGATGAAACGCTCGAGTGGTCACAGCTCCGTTCTTCACACGGGTTCCGGCGTGATCTTCGGTCTTCTAGCTCGGGTCCAAGCCCTTGTGCTCGGGCGAAGTCCCGTCTAGGTTTAACAAAGAAAAGTCCAATCAAAACCAATAAAGTCCAAGGGTACTCTGACGATTAAATAAACTTTGTCCTTTAAATTCTCACCTTGAATTAATTAAATCAATTAATTAAAACTGATTTTTTTAAAAAAAAATTCTTTGAAACCAGGTTGACCCGGATCCGAGCCCGAACCCGGTCCAGATCCGGTCCAGTCAACCCGGCCCGATGGCCTCTCTGGCCCAAGGCCATCCTTGGCCCGAACGTGCTGGCCCAAGGCCCGCCTGTCATAGGCCCGTCTTCAGCCCAAAGTTTGAGAGTCAGACAACCCCGAAGTCCGGCCAGTCTCGAGGTTGCTCAGGCGAGGGTTCCGGCGGCACCACGACGGCGGACGGCGACATACCAGCTCTGAGGAGGGCGGCGACGGCAGGGAGAGGCACCAGAACTCCGGTGAGACCCGGGCGGTGGCTAACGCGCGGTCGAGGGCCTCTTCCCTCTCAGATCTGGTGAGGAACAAGGCTCGCCGGTGTACGGGCGGTGCTGGTTTCTGGCCAGCGTGGTTCCATCGACGCTCGCCCCAAATCGAACTCCGTTTCGAGGGTCTCCTGGCGAGGATGGTCGGAGAAGACGAACGGGGCGCGAGGGAGTACGAACCCGAGCGCTGTCTTCGTCGTCGGCGAGGTGTTCGTCCGAGAAACCGAACCGGAACGAGGGGTTCTCGGCCTGGTATCCAGCTCTCGCTGCTGGTGAGGGCTAGTTCGCACGGGGATGGGAGGACGACGGCGAACGGTGGCGTTGCGATGGAGAAACGAAGGAGCAAGAGAGGAAACGAGATCTGCGAAGAGAGAGAGAGAGAGAAAATCGAAGGAGAGAGGGGCGGCGAGAATTTTGTCTCGATAAGCGTGTAGCAACGCGTGAAGAAGAAAGCAAGTGGCTAGGGTTTCGGTTTTGGGCTGGGTCTTCGCGTGGGTCCGGCCCAAAGCGCACCTGACCGGCCCAAAACGCACCTGATCCCTTTTTTTTTAATTCTCCTTTCAATTTTCCAGTCGTTGCAAAAACGTACCCAAACGTTTCAAATTTCCAAAATGTTACCCTTTTGAAAGAGCGGGGTTTTACAGTCTACCCCCCTTAAAAGAATTTCGTCCTCGAAATTTAAAACGCACGCGCTCCTCTTGATCCTATCTCAGGGAACGTCCTGCCCACGACTCACGAGCAAGGGGTCCGCAGTGTACTCCCGCAGTTTGGGAATACGCGAAAGCCGCTAGGAAAAGGCTCTAGTCATGCTTGAAGGTCTCAAAATGTTTGACAAGCTGCGTGGCCAACTTGCCTCCGACGCGGTCGAACCGCTAAAAGTCTTTCTTAGGCTCACTTCCAGTAATACGCGTTTACCGACTGTAACCTCCAGAGGTTTGCGCCTGCTAACTGTAAAACTCTTTTGTCTGCTCTGCACGGTTTTTAATCGTTTCCAATTCTACGCGAACTTCACTTAATCGAGCTTCGCTAGATTACGCTAGTTACTCAAACGCCACACTTGGCGGTACAAAAACGTCTCAACCAACTTCACGAACACAAATGAAACGTTTTACTAACTCAAGAATACTGAGCAGCAATACAAGTCGAGCAACATCTAAACACTTAAGAAAACTGAGATGAGGATCTCGATATCCCACACCGGAAATTCCGTCGTCAAGGGTATCCTGCTGGAACTCTCTACGAGTCAAACAAAGTCGGAAACACACACAAACGTAACTCAACCGATTTCTCCTTAGTGATCGCCACGGGGTTAAACCCAACAGAACTCAAATACTAACAAGTTGAGATCGACTACAAACAACTTGCAAGGGAGCAATACGTACTTCAAACAACAAACAAAAGACCTCACTAACACCGAATGATCTGGAACAAACGTCCGTTTCACCACATCTCGTGGAAAGGTAGGCGTACCACAAACAAGTGAATAAAACAAAGCACCGACCTCCAGTCGTAAGTCGGCGTGTCACGCCCCAATTTCAGCGAACCGAACTCGGGACGCGAACTTTTAAAACATGAATACTTAAAACCTGTTTTCAATAAAAGCTTTGACATTTCCATTACTTCTCAAAAATAATAATAGTATTTACAATACAAAAACGTCCCAACAAATGGACAAGGTACAACATCCGTCACTAAACTCAACAAAAAGTAAAGACCAGACTCCGCTCCAAGCTCCATGAACTTCAAGAGCTAACCTAGTCCGTCCGGTGATCAGTACCTGTAGGAAAAGCAGCTAGGGGTGAGCGTTCGCTCACCTCCACGGATAACAGACTGACTATGGCATAATTGGTAGATAAAGCCAGTAACACTAAAACCAAACCCAACACCGGGACTACAGTCCCCAAATCAAGTACCCAACTGACCCACAACCCATTACTTTCCTCAACAGACTCAACCCTCGATAACACAACGTAGACCCGACACAACTATCGACGACCTCCTCAAGGACACGACAGAAAGACTACACAACGCCAAACAAGATCACAAAGGATCGCACACCAGCTACTCAGTAACCAATCTCAATCAGGTCAGGGTTCGACCTATCGCAATTCCTCGACACGAAGTCGGATCAGGCTGTCGACCTTTCAAACTCGCAATTCATCGACACTAAGTCGGATCAGGCTGTCGACCTTTAGAACTCGCAATTCATCGACAGTAAGTCGGATCAGGCTGTCGACCTTTAGAACTCGCAATTCATCGACACTAAGTCGGATCAGGCTGTCGACCTTTAGAACTCACCACCCCAGGTAACCACAATCACAATCACAGGCAAGTTCAATCACACAGGCACTCAAGGCCACTCAAGACACCTCAACAGTCAAGACTCGGGTTCAACAACCCCACGGGCACTCACTGCCACTCAAGACACACCAACGGTCAAGACTCGGGTTCAACAACCCCACGGCACTCACTGCCACTCAAGACACACCAACGGTCAAGACTCGGGTTCAACAACCCCACGTCACTCACGGCCACTCAAGACACCAAAATTAAATACACGGGCTCTCATGGCCACCCAAACTCAACAATAAATAACACGGGCTCTCAAGGCCACCCAAACTCAACAATAAATAACACGGGCTCTCAAGGCCACCCAAACTCAACAATAAATAACACGGGCTCTCAAGGCCACCCAAACTCAACAATAAATAACACGGCTCTCAAGGCCACCCAAACTCAACAATGAATAACGCACAACAACCTCCGGCATACTCGATGCCTCCAACAATCCTAAAATCACTAGTTTCACAAACAACCTTCGGGCATGGCCATATGCCTCCAGTAATTCAATTATCGCTAAGTTCTCTGTTCCTACGACACTACTAAGTGTCACATGCTTTTCTCATAAACGCTACAATCCCGTATCATGCTTTTCTAATATTTAAATAAATCTACTCAACCCACGACACCCCGGTGTCACATGCAAATCTACTATTAACTTTCCCTAAACAGGGCCGAGATCCGGCTACTTTTCCCTACCTCGTAAATAGCTCCAAAAGCGCTCCACCCAAACCCGAGATGATCCCAGTCACTCGCCGAGATTCCCTTTGCCTCGCTCCGTAGCACGATCTAGAAGAGCACAAATTCAAAGTACTTTTAAACTAGTACGAGTAAACCGAAAATTAACATTCTTAACGCCCAAACGTAACCCCAACAATGCCGATCACTCCCAAACTCCCCAACTACTCGATATTGTCGATAAAGGACCCGTAAAGGCCAGATTCGCCCGACATGGCGAATCTGCCCGGGTTTTGGTTAATTGCCTTCCGGGGCTCCAAAAGCCCCCGTTTTCGTTTCTACGGTCTTAGAATATTTCAAGGAACCCAACGCACTTGACGAAATTGAATTCCGACTTCTAAGTCAATTTATTAACGTTTAAAGTTTCCAAAACCCGTTAATTACAACTTCTCCAATTTAATTCCAAATTTCGATTCGATTAGGAATAAGTGGTCCGGGGGACGTTTTAAACCACCCGAACATTAAAACCCGAGCAACCGAGCACGTGGGACCCACCCAAAATACTTGGCCGAGACCCTAGGGTTTGAGGGGGGGCTCGGCCACCATGTGGTGGCTGCTGCCAGCTCCGGCCAGCCACCTCATGGCCGGCCGGCCACCACCCACGGTGGCCGGAGCTCCTCCCGAGCCTCCGGTCACCGGAAAACGTGCCATCAAACCCTCAAACACCTCTAAAACGTCTCCAACACCTCCCCAACCTCAATACAACCCTAACCCATAGTTTATAACCAAACCCTAGCTTTTGAGAAATAATCGAAACGACGCTCGGTTTAGGTCTTACCGACGAGGAAGACGAGGGGAGAACGTTTCCTTCTTGCTTTGAATCGATCCAATGGTTGAATAATTCCCAAACCCTAGCTTTCAATTCTTCTCTCTTCTTCTCCTTCTTCTTCTCTCTCTAACTCTCTTCTTCTCTCTTACAACTAGCAACTAACTCATTTAAAACTCTTTTTTTTTCTTTTAAAACCCCAAGTTTCGGCCACCCCTTCTCCTCCATTCATTCCCCCCCCCCCAAAAACTAACACCACCACTAATTGGACAAGTGGCAAGGTGGGCCCCACACCTCTTGGAAAATATCTAGTTGATATTTTCCAATCAGATTCGCGAAAAACGGACGTTTCGGGTCCCGAACGGGCACTTTTCCCAAGAAATTACGAAACTTGGCGGGCTACAAGAAAACGGCTCAGCTAAGACCGCTGCGACGACGGCTAAGCTTTTTGGATCCAAAACGGTTCTCGAATAGACCAAAACGTCGCTCGGTTGACTTTTCCAGCGAAAAGTCAACACTTCCCAAAATGAACAGAAAGTTGCCCTGAGTCCCCCGGAACTCATTTTAGTCGATAACGGGGTCAAATTAAGTCCGGTATGACCCTCGGGGTCAATTCAGGTTAAGTTAAGTGTCTGTCTCAAATTTTTTAAATTTTCCTGTTTTTCGCAGGTTTGACTGACGTTGACCAGAAGTGGTTATTACACGGCGTGCCTCAAAAACGTACTACCATAAGGAGCTCACATTATCCGATGCGCGACATACTTGCCCAATTCTAACAACAGGTCACACCCGGTAAAACCGTTCAAGATTCTCAATCTGATAAAGATTAAACCACAAACTCTACCAACACCTAGTCGAACGAACGACGTACAATAACAAGAGAGGTAGATCCTCGTACTGGCGTTTAGGCGAAAGTAGGCGAAAGGAACACAACTTTCACCAAAAACCAAACATAAACAACAAACTCAACATAGGGAAAGTAAAGGGCAAAACAAGTACTAAAGGGACAATCTGTCCAAAAAAAAAACTATCAAATTCGATCACTCCTCTTCTGTTTAGATCGAATAGAGCTCTAGCAACACACACGTGGATACCTCCGCCACTTTTTATTGAACACAACATCAAAATCTATTACCAATACCTTCTTAATTTCCCAGGAAGACACGTGTATCTGAAAAAAGATTTGTGCTACATCCGAACTACTCCATTAAAAACCAACCTATTCCGAGCTAACCAAATTTCACACATAACCAAAGCACAAATAAGAATCCAAATCTTTCCAAAACTCGTGGGAACCAACCCAAGCCACTCCAAAAGACGAGCTCACACCCCTCCCAGCAACACTCCATGAACCCCCATTACTTCAGAACCTTAAACCACACCTGCCAAACAAAATAACATCTAAGGAGAAGATGATCACACTCCTCAAAGTTAGTCCCACAGAAGCGACACCAACATCTTTGAAATGGGATAGTAACTCCTCTCCCTTCCAAGAAAACACTCGTCGATATAGCCTGGTAGCAACTCAACCATACAAAAGCCGCCACTTTGAGTGGGGTACCTGGGACCCATATAACCTTTACTCAAGCAAAACTCGCCTCCTTTGGCTCAAGAACATCATACATTCGTTCCACAAGAATCCCTTGGCCCAAGGCACCCACTTACACAAGTCTTTGGTCTCAGACGATACTCGGACCAACCTCAACATCTGGTCTAGCCTTTCCTTCAAACCAATCTCCCTACCTCTCAAGGCTCAAAAGAACTTCAAAATCCAAGAGTAAATTGTTTAATCATAGTTGGGCAATAAATTTATATAATTTATGATATTAATGGGACCTGATATAATTAAGTTAACACAAAACTTCTCTTGTTCAACACAAATAAATGTCCACCTACTTCTCTAATCAACAGAAGAAATTTGCAATCCACAAGTTTATCTACCGAGAACCCATACCCAACAAGAAACAATCTTCTTCCATCGTAGCTTTTCCCGTGGCCGCTTGTCAGTTTAGCAATGTCAAAGAAGGCGCTGCTTTCCCGTCACTGAATCCACCGATGATCTCGGTCCTGCGATGAAAGTTATCACAGCACAGGAAAGATGTGTACTGTCTGTGATGAAAGCAATTGAAACATTTTTAGCAGTAAACCGTGAAAACGCATACCTGGTCCAACTGCAAGAACTGTCTTTGATCCAGCTGCTACCTGTGTAAGCAAATGATCCCATGATTCCAGCAAACACACTTTTCTTACAGGAAAGAGTAAAGAACCTTATATGTTCTGAATGAAGATCCTGTTATTGTTACCAACTAAAAATTCTAATCATGTTGACTTAGATTGATACTTAATACCATAAATACGCTCACAGGTCTAGCTTCATTGCGAAAATAAATTGTGAGTGCAGAAGGTTTCATAATTTGATGCCATCCAGGATAACAATTGTTTGTAATAAACTAAACAAACTGAGCCTTAGGCATATGATTATACAAGGTTTGGTAACATGTTTCATTTTCTTTGCTAACTAGGGACTTAGTCATTATGCTTTTTCTGTCTATTTCATGTCTCTTTGCGGGGATACCCGAGCATTTCGAGCTGAGTATCTTTATGTTTGAGCTCGACTTCATGTATGAAATGAATTTTATACTGAGCTCAGCTCACTTATTCTTTACACAAGCAGCTAAATACTATGCAAGTCACTATTAGAAGAGGTAAATCTATCAATTTATACCTCTGTTCGTCCTGCATCAGCAACAACAAAAGTTGGAAGGCCAATGGTTTCAGCTGTTTCTTGCAGCCTATTCCTGATAGAGCAAACATGTACTAATTAATAAAGTAAAGAATGATAAACAAAGCACAAGAGTTGCAAATGAGGTATTTAAGTAAAAACCGTATACAACAAATCTCTATCTTACATTTCCTGTTGATTCTTGCATGCCACGACTATTTTGGGTTGCCCACATTGTTCCCATCGTCTCAAAAGAGATCGGTTGCTGCAACATTAAATACTACATGACGCAACTCTTGAATAACTCGAGTAATTTCCAAATCTACTTAGTGAGAAAACTCTATTCGAACGCAATTGTTTTTATCCTTAGGTTAAAGGAGTGCACTTTGGCAAGAAATCAGTTTGAGAAATGAAAGGGTGCGCAAATCATGGGTGTGCCACTCCAACAACAAAGTGAATGAAATAAATCTCTAAGATTTTGTGGACATAAGCAAATATTATAAGAAGCAAAGTTTGCAATTTTTCTTGCACAAGATTGATATCGTTATACTTTTTTTTGTTTCAAATTTCCATACCAAGTATCTTTTTACTTTTGCTTTTCACAACTATTTTATTTTCTGACGCAGAAACTAAATATGAGCATAAATATACCTTTGCATCAATTCTGCATACACGCCAGTGGCAGCATCTGCAAATATAGAAAATATATATATGAACAATTCTACCAAATAACCAAGAATAGATCAAATGATATGAGGGAAGAACCAGATCAGTACATAGTAAATAGCGTTTTAACATTCATTGTAAAACCTTAACAATACTAGAAGTTCAGGAATCTTACGAGCACATTGTGATGCAACCTTTCCCGTTCCCATCTTCAAGTCTTGTCGAACCACCAATACCTATCATGAGTATTTCATAACTTGAAATCAGACTCATAACAAGCTATACCTATATTACAAGCTATTTTCCTCTAACTAAGTCATCGTAAGAAGTACAGTTCCTATCAGAAACAAATACATAATCAGACAGACCTGTAAATTAAATAGTGAATGGTTTGTTGCACTTCAAATGAAATTTCGAGTTAGAAAAGTGTCTCAAACCGACCACTGATCAGGTAGAATGTCCTCCCCCATTAGTTGTGATGGTAGAGGCTCAAGTCGGTGTTTCAACTTTTACCAAACTGTGAGGCTAAAATACATTTTCTAACTAGGTAGCCATAATTAGAACTAGCAAAAAAAATAACAATTTACCGCGTCATCCGTCCCAAAATAATATATCATCTACATTTTAGCAAAAATTAAGGACTAGTGAAGCTAAAGTTTCCCTTTCCACTACATGCTCTAATGATCTACATATGTTACCCAACTACTAAGTGGTTGTAACGGACTCAAACCATGAATGTTATTGGTAATTCGTGTCTAACTAATATCTTAAGAAATTTAATTGCTTCCCTGTGCATAAATTTAGATTTTATGAAACTTGTTGCAATTTATAGCTATATGAAGAAATTTAAATCAAGCCTACTATTTCGGGCCGGGTTCCGTAACTAAAAGGTCAACCTTTGTTAGTTGGGTGTAGCTCTTACCTTCATATGTAACTCCTTTTTTCTATTTTTATTCGATTTGAGACTTTATACTCCAATACCATATTCCCATATCGGCTTCAATTTTTCTATACAATCCCCACTAGTAACATATAGTTGTATAACTCACATGCAAATTACAAATAACATTCCAACAAAGATGAGCCTGGCAACATTATAATTCAACCGAGCATGTGCATCAATACACTTCCTCAAAATTGGCTAAACATAATTCAAGAGCATTCTAAATTAAACCCATTAGAGAAAGAAAAAAAAGAAAGAGGAACCCTTCTATCATAGATATGAAACAATCACAACAAAATGTAGGCAGCATACCTACAAGTACTCAGAAAATCCAAGCAAATAAGTAAACGAGAATTGAGGGCCTCAAGAAGGCTGACCAGTTTGAGCTCTTCATTGCTCGTACTTGAGCCCAAATTGTGTTTCTGAGTCTTGCTTCCAGGTAAGAAATTGGTCCTTCTTTTCCCAGGTTTTGCCAAATCAAAGAGCAATCCAAAAATGAAACCGATGATAATCCCAGGAACAAAATTCTCTGCCTTGAAATTCAGAGCAAACCCTTCTTTGTGACGCTTTTGCTACAGAAAATCAACTCATTCAGAAACAACTAAATAGTCACAACCCTATCATCAATAATCTTCCAAACCATGTTAGATTTGGCGCTAAAATTAGCTAAAGCATAGTAGTTTCTCACACAAAATCAGTTCTTGTAAAGTATCTACCCGTTTCTTTGGAACCAAATAGGGGTTTAGCCTATTGGGACATGATAACAAAACTAGCACTTATAATGTTCGAGTTTGTGTTTAACAGTAGCTAAAGTATGGTACTTACAGACACAGATACGTTTTGTGAACTTCCTATCAGTTTCTCGGCAGCCAAACAGGGGTGAGTATGAGACAGTGAAGAGATAATGGGAAAAAGCGGTTACCTTTATTAGAGGCTGAGATGGGTTCCGAAATGAACCCATCATCGGCGTATGAGATTGAAATAGCTCTGATTTAAGGGGCAAAAAATGGCACTATCTCCTCAGCTACTGATAAAATGAAGATGAAGAGAAGGAAGAGTAGTCTCGGAACGCAACACCGTTCATACTCGTCGTTTTGATCGCTTGCTTTTTTTTATTGGAAAGGTTTTGGTGCTTACTTTAGAACATGTATAATGGAAAGACTTGAGTTAAAAGGTTTGGATCAGAGACTTGATGTTGATTGTACAAAATAATAGAACTCATGACTCAAATTAAGTTGTGTTTAACAATGGTGAGTCATGAATTGAGTTTTGCATTATTAATGGATGCTGACTGTTTAGTTAATTGATATTTTACTGTTTTATTTAACTTTTTATTAAAATAGTTAATATTATATAAAGGGTAAATTACAAATGCATACCCTTAAATATGCACGTTTAACCGATTAATACCCTGAAGTTTAAAATTAACTGATGCATACACTGAAGTTTCATGCATTAACCCAGAACCCCTTCCGTCAGTCAAAATGTAACAGTGAAGTGTAAAAAGACTAAAATACCTTCAACTATCCTTTTATATTACACAACATGTTATAATTCATTTTTTAATTATTTTTTCCTTTCTATAATCTTTTCATTTGTTTACCTTCTGTTTAATTTTCTATTTTTAATTCCAAATCTTTATTTACAAATTTTAAATTAATTTTTTAATTTCATATTTAATATAAATCTATTTTTTTAATCCTTTTCTTATTTTAAAATTTTCATACTTTATTTTCACTATTTATTTTTTTATTTTCTAATTGTTTTTCATACTTAATTTTCATTATTAATTTATAAAAAATCTTTTTTATTATTATTTAAAAAATCAGTTTTCGTTTTTTATAAATTCAAATTTAATTCTAAAAAAAATCAGTTTTCATTCATTTTCTAATTCACTTTCTCTCCCTTTTTTAATTCATTATCTTTTAATATTATGCTTGTTGACAAATCTGAACATATTTAGATTTACGATTCTCTCTCTCACTCATCTTATCCCTGACAGCGCCTGACCTAGCCGGAGCTGGTGCCCACGGCGGCGTTGAGAAGAGAGGAAGCACCAACAATCTGGAGTTCACCGCGAGCTCTGAACTTCCAGCCGAGCTCATAGCTCCATCTCCCTCATCTCTAACCTGGCGTCTGGAGCTCGGATTTAGGAGAGGAGCACCGGCGTTCACAGATTTGCGATGAACCTCCCACCTCCGACCTCGCTTCGAATCTGGTATTTGACCTCGCCGCGCCTCCGACCTCACCTCGCCAAAACCTTATCTACAGATCTACATATCACCTCCCTCTCTCTCTTTTATTTTCTGGAAAAGAGCCTCAAATTTCACAGCAGATGTCGAGATAAAGGATGAGGTCTGTGAGGTTGAGAGGAGAATATTTTGGGTATAGGTCTTGCCGTAGCTTTGATTTGGGGTGATAGAAAGAGGGGGGAAATTTGGCTTTGAATTTTTCGGATTTGGGGTGAAGCGGATGTATGATGTTGAGGAGTCTTAGATGTATCATGTTGAAGAAGATAAATGGTGTATGTGTGAGGAAGAAGATGAATGGTGTGTGTATGAATGGGTCTTAGATCTGTATGAAGAAGTAGATCTGAGGCATATATTGTTTTTGTATTTTTATTTCTTTTTTAATTAATAAAAATTAACAACAAAGAATTAATATCAAGAATAATTTATTTTTTATTTTAATTGTAATTTTGATTTTTAATTCTAAGGACATTTTGGGTATTTAAAAAAAAGTTAACGGAATATGGATGGAAAAGTGGATGGAAGGGTTTTTTAGTTAATACTTGATACTTCATGGTATGCATCAGTTAACTTTAAACTTCAGGGTATTCATCGGTTAAACGTGCATACTTAAGAGTATGCATTTGTAATTTACCCTTATACAAAATTGAAATAAATCTTAAAATATAAGCAATGATAATATAAAATAATGATCAATAAATTTAACACGAATAAAAATGAACTTGAACTTTTATTCATCCCCTTTTAATACAACCCAACAAAATACAAGTTCAAGAATCGTTGTGGTGGTGGTGGTGGTTGTTGTTGTTGTTGTTGTTGTTGTTGTCGAAGAGCTGCAATTTCACCTTCAATCTCTTCCATAAGTTTCAAATTCGGGACTTAAACGACTCGTGTCGTGCCATCTAGGCTTCTCCGAAGTTGGAGGTATCCTTTTCGTCCAAGGCATTGTATTTATCGTGGTATTTTTCCCACTTTTCGGTTAACTGATGGAATAGGCGGGTCCTTTCTAGGTTGCCTTCGAATCTTGATCGTTCCAGCTCCGTCATGGAACTTATTTGTTCCGAGAGGTTGGTCCCCTTCCTCTTCGAAGCCTTCTTGTCCAACGATCGCGTTTGACGAGGTGATTGAGAGGGACTTGTATCGGCCGTATGGGAGGGGTGTTTCGTTTTGAGGGACCTCACCTCCTTCGTTGAGATCACAAGATGCCCATTTTGGTGGTTGAGACTCACCAGCGACATGTGTGGAATATTCACTTGTACGTGTGGGTGGGGTTGAGCTATAATTCTCAGCCTCATCCAAGCGTTATCGTTGTTGGCGTTGTTGTTAGTGTACATTACCCTGATGCCTTCCTCGGCAGCGGACTTCTCATCGCCCTCAAGCAACTCAACCCAATGATCGAGGTCGAATGTTTTCGGGTGACCAGGCGGTCTCTCTTTCTCTGGGGTATCGATCCACATCTGCTTCGCCGCTCTCATGTGGTCATCATGGTTCCATCCGCTGCGGTACTCGTACTTCGAGATCTTCAAATAACCGAGGAACCTCCTTGTCCACGACTGATGTGAGGCCCATTGTTTCATGACCGCATTCCACTCGAAATGGGGGTGTTCTCCGATCGCGTTGTACTTCCTCGCAACATTGTACCAGAACGTGTCTCCGGCTTGAGAGTTTCCCTTAATCGGGTCTTTTTTTGTCGAGAGCCACGACCGTATGAGATGCTTGTCCGCCTCGATGGTCCATTTCTTCTGTGCCCGTGTTGTTGTTCGAGCTCGTTTTTGGGAAGGTATAGAGGATGACTGCGACGACATACGGGTGCCGGTGTGTAGTGGGAAATCGGGGTACAAATAGTATTGTGGTGGAAGTGGAAGCGACGGCGGCATGTAACCTTGCGGCGGCGTCCGGAACCATTGCGGTGGTGATGGGTGGAATTATGTTTGCGATGGGTTCCATTGCGGTTGCAATGGGTTGAATTGCGGTTGCGATGGGTGGAATTGACCTTGACAAAATTAAATTAAAAAACATAAATTACAAAATTAAATTAAAAAATTAAATTACAAAAAATAAATTACAAAAAAATAAATTCAAACAATCAATTAAAAAAATTGAAACAATAAATTAAACACTAAACGATAGTTTGAAAGTACCTGAGCTCGAACCCGGTTGCATATATGGAGAGAAAGCGGAGTTCTCACCAGGTTGCGTTAACATATTGCGGAGGCTTCTTGCTAGTTACTCGGGGGAGAATCCTAAATCGTCCGACCTTTATTGTTCGTCATCCGCTAATTGTGAACGAGTATTTTCGTCGCCCAACATTTTTCACGAGGATATTGGGAATGAGATAGTAGAATTTGGGAATGTGAAAGTGAAATTGGAGAATAGGTGAGTGATAAAAATTGGGTTGGGGTATTTATAGGGTTATAAATAATTAGATTTATTAATTAAAAAAATATTACCGTTTCCGACCGTTGCCCAATAGTCAGAATTTTTTTCCTCCGAAACGCCACGTGTCGGCTTGTCATTGGTTGGCGCTCGGACGTGGGACGCGGGACTCGGCCCGACCCGTGTTTTTGCGGGACGCGGAACGCGTAAAAGCTGTGCCACAACGGGACGGCCTGCGTCCTGCAAAAACGCAAGCCCAGACGCGAGCCGCGATCCGGGCCGACCCACTGTCCGTGCTCTTACCAAATCTATTTAAAATTACTCTTATTCAGTTATTCTAAAACAAACATGAATACGCGTCTAGTGACACTCAGTCTCACAATATTTTTATTCTTTGTAATCTTTCTCATTTAATGCAAAGTTTTGTAAGAGCAGTTATAGTGGCGTCGAGACTGAGTCGTATCCAGTCATTGAATTTGTTCTCTTTCAAATAAAAGTGTGTCGAATCTGTGGTGAGCAGTCGTGTTCCATTCGAATCTGTGAGACTTGAATTTAATGTCGAGATTCTTGGACCGGGTGTCAGGACATACTGAATCATTGACTGTCGCTTCGTAAGCGGACACGTGGCGTCGAAAAAGCGGAAGTCATTGAAGCCGAAAGTTTATTTCGGCTTTAAATAACAAACAAATTCTTCTTCTTCTTCTTCTTCTTCTTCTTCTTCTTCTTCTTCTTCTTCTTCTTCTTCTTCTTCTTCTTCTTCTTCTTCTTCTTCTTCTTCTTCTTCTTCTTCTTCTTCTTCTTCTTCTTCTTCTTCTTCTTCTTCTTCTTCTTCTTCTTCAAAACACGATTCTCCTGCAACTATCTCCTGCGTTTAATCCGTTCACCCCGAATCAAAGGCGACGTTGCACCACCTCCGGCGTTTCAAGTGGTCATATTTCCGTCAACCACGCAGAATCTCTAGAGTCCAAATGCAAAAGAATCTGTCCACGAGTTGCCGTTGCAGAATCTATCAGAGCGTTTCTCTATCTCCATCCATGAGCGAAAACAACAACAACAACAACAAGTATCTGTCGGGTTTCAACTACATTTGGGACTACAACCCCGATTCGCAACACTACTCCAACGAAACAGATGAGTTGTTTTGGGGCCAGTGAGAGGAGTACATCATGTCGCAACCCATGCAAGAGGCGGTTCCAGCCTCCCTTGTGTACAATTTCTCCAACACATTTTCGAGTTTAGCTTCACCATTCTCGAGTGGGATGACGAACGTTGGCTCAACGAGTTGGGCATCCGGCTCAAGGTCGGGCTATAGTACATGTATCGAGAATGCAACGCGCATCACCAGTCATACGCATCCGTATCCCACCAGCCCCGCTAAGGGGGACACAAGACTACTAATTCGGACGTCCTTGTCCGTGACAGAAATGAACTCACCGTAAGTAGGTCGCATTGGTGTGTGCATGGCTGAACAACTCTGGGAACTCGGAGCTCGGGGGAAACTAGACCGGCATTGCATTTTAGGACGTCATTCGTAGGGAGCTCGCTCTTGCAACCCATGAAACACCGACGATGGTGCGGTCAGCCAAGAACTGCAAGCAGCATTGGAATACCACAAACCGGAAAGTGAAGATGTTCCAAAGACGCTGGTCAAAGTTCAAGCACATCTACCAATCTGGTAGATCCGGTGATCAGATCATGGAGGATGAGGAGAAGGTGTACACCAAGAAGTATGATCATGTGTTCGTATGGAAGCACTAGTGGGCCCTCGTCAAGAGAAGCTTTGTTGGGTGCATCGTTTTGAGAACGAGTTCTCAACGATCATCTGGGATTTTATCGGTACAGAAGGTCGTCGCACATTGAGAACACCTAGCCTGAGCATCCTAATATCTGAGATTGACATTCTTGATGTCGTTGCTAAAGAGGCCGAGGGCGGCCGCTTAGGACCCATCCATGATCATCGCCTTAAGGGCCAGAAGGCCGTAAAGGCGAGGAGGTTCAAGGAGAAAGGCAAGGTCAAGGTCGAAACTACCACCGACGCATCATTGGCCAAAATCTTGTCGAACATCGAGAAACACCAACGAGCGCAGCTCGGGACTTCGGAGTCACTTGCCATAGAGTTCCGCTTACTCCAAGATAAGGACATCTCCCATATAAATCCCGAGGATTAGGCCACCCATCGACTCTTTCTCCAGGGCATGGCGAAGAGGATCTCTAGGTTGGTGTAATATGTTGCTCACGTGTTTTCTTGTAATCCCGCATATGATAAGCTTGTGATCCTCCAGTTTTATTAATCTACTGCACTTATGTTCCAATGTGTTGACTAGGTTTATCATTTTATCGCACAATGCTAACAATATTCCGCTAGAGAATTATCGACAGACCACCACTAAATTAGACAAGTGAAGGAAGGCTCAATCAAGCATTTTATTTTATCGTTCCATTACTTATAATTTTCATTTCACTTTTAAAACCAATTTCAATGTTATTATTTGAATAAAGAAAATTGAAATGCTTCAAAGAAATTTTGGTAATTCTCACGGCTATAGACCATATTAGACCGAATTAGTTTATTTCCACTATAGAAAAAATATTTGACTCACAATTTATAGTAAAATCCCTTGTAGTTCTTCTCAATTAGTCTGGAAATGGACTGAATCGGTCTATTCCCACTATGCGTGCTCTAATGTACGTAAAGATGGATAGTAAAACTCATTACTTTATCAATGGCATTCTTAATTCAGGTTCATAACAATTTCTTGAAGCATGATATTTGTGGTCTGAGTTGCACAAGAAGTCCAAAAGATTGATCATCTTTTGACCATAAGAAACTCTCTTGCCGCCATATTGTTGGAAGCATTTTTTGTCACAACTTGTACGACATTTTGGGGGCCAACCTTTTAATGCACTTATCCATACAATCAAAGATAAATTTACCGGTGTGTAAATCATGTGATGCTTCCATTAACAAAAAAATGTTGTGTCTTCTGAACAATTTACACATAAATTCAATATACTTCTTTTTTTTCGATCACTTCAAACATGATTATATTTGAAAAAAAAAAATTATTTTTCAATTCCTCTTCTTAGTTTATATCATTCTCCAATAATTTTCACTTAATCGATATCGACTTTGTTATTGAAATCCGAGGTCATTTTTTCAAACGCTTCACTAAATCTCTTGAACCTATCATTCTCAACGGCATTGAAAGGATTGTCGGACTCATAAATCCATCTATCCATGTATTGGCATTTTGTGATTTCATTATTTTCAAATCGCATTGTACATAGTTTGAGTTTAAGGGTCTTCTTGTTGGGACCAATGGTGGATGTAAACCGGTCCATTGGTAAGACACTTTGGTATCAACCATCTTGCCTTGACTGACCCATCTCTTTCCATTTTTATTCCATGTTCTTTATTTTCAAAAACTAACTTCTACCCCTCACTTCTTTGCTCGATATAAAACCTTGTCTCTTCTTTTATTGCGTTTCTTTGATAGCTTTAATGCATTTGATTTTATTTATCATCAAACGCACTCTTGGTGCAATAGATGTTATTCCCCTTAACATGAAACATGTTTTTTGTGTAAGTCATAACTTACATGAACCTTAAATCGTGGGCATCACGCTCAACCACCGAATAAATATATGGAGAGGGTTCTTAAGAATACCTGGTTGTGGATGCAATTGTAGAGAAAGCTTCTTCTTTCCTACAATCTTGGTTGGGTATAAGAGCCTTGTATCCAGAACGTACTCGGGTTGCTTACGTACTCTCCATTAGTATGTGAGAGATCAAAGCCCATGTAGTTTGCCTTGTGAACTTTAGTTTCTCTCTCCAGAACGTACTCGGGTTGCTTACGTACTCTCCATTAGTATGTGAGAGATCAAAGCCCATGTAGTTTGCCTTGTGAACTCCATTAGGTGTGTATGAATTGCATATTTATGATAGAATAAGTAATTTGTATTTGGAGGTGGAGAGAGGACCAAATTTTTTTATATTAGAGATTCAATTTTGGAAAGATTTATTTATCAATCAATTGGTAATTACTATTTAATTAAAATAAGACGTTTTTAAAAATGATGGATTCCTAATTGATCACATAATAGGAGAGATAATATTTATATTTAATACCCCCAACAAATATAATCTTACATCTTGATTCAGTATATTCCACCCCTATTCTTTCTAACACATCAAACACTCTTTTGAGTCACATTTTACTACATACTCATAATCTACATCGTTTGATGTAGCTCTCAAACTCGAACTATTTTGACTTTGGATAATTGGTCTTACGATGACTGAATTAGATATGAATGAAGAATTTTCACCATACTAAGATTAAAATCAAAATATAATAATTCTAAAGTGGATAGGATATTCTTTCGATATAAGAGGGGTTATATATAAGGGGACTATCTACTGCAATTATATAATGTAATATAAACTCATCTGGGTCATTGGATCAAGTGGATCCAATGACCCATGTTTTTAGGATTTTTTTAAGAGAAAATTTTACTTTAATACCCTGCCAAACATTTAATTTCACTTTGATACCCAAACATAAATTTTTTGCACTTTCATACCTAAAGCAAACATTTAATTTCACTTTAGTACCCAACCGTTAACTTTCTGTTAGTTTCGATGGAAAAAAGTAAAAAGACCATAATACCCCTAACTATTACTCAAAATTTCAAACTCATGCCATTGAACTCAGAACTTAAAAATAAGTGAAAAGACAATAATAGCCTCCATTGTTAGGGTATTAAAATGAAAATTTCATTATTTTAAAAATAAAATCAATTTTTTTTTATAAATTCAGTTTTTATTTATGAATTTTTTTATTTTTCTAAAATTCAATTTATTTTATATAAATTCAGTTTTTATTTTAAATTTTTTTGTTTTATTTTTATAAATTCAGTTTTTATTTATAAAAATTATTTTTATTTTCAAAAATTCATATTTTATTTTAAAAAATACATAAAATCAGTTTTTTTTATTTAATTAATATTTTATTTTTCTTTCTAATTTCATATTCATCCATAACAAAATTTCAGATTCTAACACTTTCAAATTCAATAATCTGACAATTTCACATTCAACAAAAACTAAATTGAAATCCTAAACACAATGAACCTTTTCCATGGTTGAACAAAATTGATGAAATTTTAGATTGGATGGAATTTTAGATTGACCCATTTCAGATTCAACAATCCAAATTCGTCAAGAAAAAGATTTTGGATAGAGATTGAAGATGAAAGGTCGTGAATCTCGGCCACAAACATCCCCTTGCTTGATTTTTTCCGACAACCAATAGATCTGGGAACCCATGCCGGCGGCGCTCCGACCATGGTTGATTTTTTCCGACAACCTGTAGATCTGGGACGCCGAGTTTTGAGACGAACTCCGACGACCTAGCTTCGCGACCCAACTCGATTTAGATCTGAACGAACTCCAGGGAGGTCGTGGGTGTTCGACAGAGACACACGGCCAAACAACCGCCGTCGCCGTTCTAGAGAAGGTAGGCCAGACTTGAGCAGCGACGCGTGGCGGAGATTGGGGTTATGGGGGGTAACGCGGTCAAAGGGCGGCGAGGTGAGGTCAGCGCCAATGTCAGGAAGGAGGTGGAAAGGGAGGGACGGGTTGTTCGCGGCGAGGGAAGGAGCGGCGACGTGGATCAGGAGTTGGTTGCCGATATAGGGCTGCCTTTGCGTCCTCCCCAATAACAAACGAAAGCTGAGACCTTGGTCATCTGAAATTTCAGATCTGTTTTATGTATTTTAAAACTAATTTTAAATAAAAAAATATAATTATTTATTAAATTAAAAAAAACACTAATTTAATGTATTTTAAAAAATAAAATATGATTTTTTTGTATTTTTTAAATTAAAATCTGAAATTTTGAAAATAAAAATATTTTTATAAATAAAAACTGAATTTATAAAAATAAAACAAAATTTTTGAAAATAAAAACTGATTTTATAAAAAAATAAATTGAATTTTCGAAAAATAAAAATAATTTTCATAAATAAAAACTGAATTTATATACAAAAATGATTTTATTTTAAAATAGTGAAAATTTTATTTTAATACCCTAACAATTGAGGGTATTATTGTCTTTTTACTTATTTTTAAGTTCTGAGTTCAATGGTATCAGTTTGAAAATTAAAATAGTTAGGGGTATTATGGTCTTTTTACCTTTTTCTATCCAAACTTACAGAAAGTTAACGGTTGGGTACTAAAGTGAAATTAAATGTTTGGTTTAGTTATGAAAGTGCAAAAAATTTATGTCAGGGTATTAAAGTGAAATTAAATGTTTGACAGGGTATTAAAGTAAAATTTTCCCTTTTTTAATGAGAAAAATAAGTTCAAAATTCTGCATATCTACAATTCATATTATTAATGATTTTTTTTAAAATCTCAAACATCTATTTTGTTTCATTCGATTGTTCATAGGGGTTTGTACTTTGAATTTATTTTTATTATTAAACTCTCTTAAGAACATAGGTCATTGGATCCGCTTAATCTAATGAATCAAATGATGTATAGTTTGTATTAGGATAATGGTTTGTAACGGATAATAAACTTATATATACTATTTAGGGAAAATTTCAATTTGATACCCTGGTAAACATTTATTTGTACTATAATACCCTAGCGTGTTTTTTTTTGCATTTTAATACCCTGACAAACATTTATTTTCACTTTCATACCCAACCGTTAACTTTCCTTCCAAAATAGATAAAAAGTCCAAAATACCCCTTGAGACCAATCAAATTTTCAAAACCCACCACAAAAATCAGATTTTTTTTTATATATTTCAAAAAACTATATTTTATTTAAAAAATATTAAAAAAAAAATAAGTTTTTATATAATTCAAAAAATCAGATTTATGTCAAAAATTATTTTAAAAACAGTTTTTATATATTAAAAAAACATTTTTATATGTTTTTTAAAAAATAGATTTTATTTCAAAAAATAATTTAAAAAATAAATTTTTATATGTTGCATAATAATATTTTTTATATAATTCAAAAAATCAGATTTATTTCAAAAAAATTAAAATCAGTTTTTATATATTACAAGAATCAGATTTTTTATATATTTTAAAAAATAGATTATATTTTAAAAAAAATCAGTTTTTATATATTAAAAAAATCATATTTTTATATAATTCAAAAAATCAGATTTATTTTGAAAAAAACTAAAATCAGTTTTTTATATATTACAAAAAAACAGATATTTCTATATTTAAAAAAATTATATTTTATTTCAAAAATATTTTTTAAAAAATCAGTTTTTATATATTTAAAAAATCAAAGGTTGAAGGGTGGTTTGGGTATTTATTTTTGAAAAAAACAAGCTCATATGCAAAGCACATTACTATTTTCCATCCACTTTGGATGGAAAGTTAACGGTTAGGTGTTCTTGGTTGGGGTTCTGCTCTGTTGTTGTCGCTGGTGGCTGGGTCGAAGTTTTTGTTCCTACTACTCTACTCTTTGTTTGGATGGTTGTTCCTTGTTTTCCGGCTGGTGGTGGTCGGGTGTGCTTCATGTCAGAGAAGTGGGTGCCGAAGCTGTGATGAGGCTCTTCCGTGGCGCGGGGCTCGAGGAGCTTCCCTGTTTTCTTTTTTGTTAGGTTATTGTTCTGTTGGGCTTAGTATAGGCCGGTTTTGTCTTGTTGGGCTTTGTTTGTTTGTGTTGGGCTCGGCCTGCGTGCCTGTGTTGGTTCTGTTTTGACCTTGGTTTGCTTCAATTAGGTTTATTTCGGTTAGGCAGTGAGACCCGCCTATTGTATTGTTCGTTGTTTGTTGTGGCGTTGTAAGCCCGTGTTCTGGTTTGTATGGGGGTTCATCCCCTGGCCTTGTTTTTTCACTTTGAAAAACCTGGTCTTTTATAATAAAAAATTGCTGATAAAAAAAAGTTAACGGTTATGTATGAAAGTGAAAATTAATGTTTGTCAGGGTATTAAAATACAAAAAAAAAAACAAGCTATGGTATTATACTGCAAATAAATGTTTGCTGGGGTATCAAATTGAAATTTTCCCTATTATTTTTTAAACAAAAAAAGTGCCATTAATTTTTTAGCTCGAGCAAATCGGTGTCCGGTGTTTTAAGTAAAACAAAATGATGAGGACCTCAAGTTTTTCTGAGTGCACCGTTACTAATTCCGTTAAAAATTAAAATGAAAAGAAAAAAATATCCATTTAAAATAGTAAACATTATAATTCAAAATAAAAATTATTTCATCCCTATATATTATCATTTTTAATATCAATTATCAAATATTCTCATTTATTTTTCATTTTTAGTTTGTTTTTAGCTTTGTAGATTTTTTAATTCAAAATATAAAGTGTACTTTTTATATGTTTTTTTTGAAAGTGATACTTATATTATTAACCAAAAGGGAAAGAGACAACATATAAAACATCCGACTGTGGTCCCCCATTCATAAACTCTGAAATAACCGTCGAGACAAATTTATTTTTGAAATAAAAAAAACCATAATAAATTAAAATATTATTTTTCATTTTCGTTAAATATAACTATCGATGTAATTTAAGAAAACAAAATACGGACCAATGTGCACAAAAAATATTTTTTTTTATCAACAAAGTAGTATTATAAATCTCTCCCTTTTCAGAGGTCGGAAAGGAAGGACAAGATAGGCTAGCTACAGAACCCATCAAAACAAAGTAGAGCGCTGGCAATCAAAGCTCAGCCTCGAACCAGAAACCGGACCGAGACACACCTCGTCCTCAACCAACAACCAAACCCTAACATCAGGGGATGAAACTATGAAGGGGTATACAAACCCAGAAACACCAAAGAAAAGAAATAGCAATCCTATGCTATGAACTGAAGTACCCAACAACCTGGGAGCTAACCGAAAAACAAAGCCCTGAAGACCAAATTTGGCAAACATGAAGCACACTGAAAAGACAAAAGGTCTTGGAACCGGATTTTACAACCATGAAGAGCTAAGAAAATGACGACCAAGCTACAGTTGGCAAAGAGAAACAAGGTCGGCGACAACATCCAAGGGGAGCTCAAAAGTGGACGATGATGCTTGAACTCAGTCCTTCGTAACCCAATTCTGACCTACACCGAGAAAGGGCCCAAAAAGGGAGGACCGGTATTTCTACCGAGAACGAGCTCAAATTTCCAAGGAGACAACAAAAGACTTCACTTCCAGGGATTCGAGGTTGGAATCGAGCTGAGTGTTCCGAAACCGAAACCGGTAACCCCTCGCCGGCCAACACCAAGCAAGGACCCAAGGGGGAAGACCTGTAATTATACCAAACACGAACCAACCCGAACCCGGACAGATCTGACACCGAAGCCAACAAAGAAGCACAAACCCCACCACAGAGCATCCGACCAATGCACTCCAACAAACAGGCAGTAGGAAGTCAACATTCCCGAGGAACCGAGACTAGACTCGAGCTGAACGTTCTGAAACCGAAACTGGTAACCCCTCGCCGGACAACACCAAGCGAGGACCCGAAGGGGAAGGCATGTAGTTATACCGAGCACGAGCCAGCCTACACCCGGACAAAACTGACACTAAAGCCTGAAGAGAAGCGGGACGCCACCACCGAACTTCTGACCATCAGTGACGACGAGACCAGAAACCCAACGAATCAAAGATCCAAACGATCAAGAAACGCTTCGCACGAAGAAACTGAAACAAGCCGCCAAAGAACCAACACGAACAAGTCCGGAAAAAGAACAACAACCCTACTTCTACCACCACTCCACCGATCGAAGACTGATCCTCCACAAACTACGGATCCGAGACTGGAACTCGAGCTGAGCGTTTTGATACCGAAACCGGTAACCCCTCGTCTGCCAACACCAAACGAGGACTCGAAGGGAAAATCCTATAATAATACCGAGCACGAGCGCAACCAATACCCGGAGAAAGGCCAAAACTAGCACTGACGTGCGAGCTTAACCTCCCCTAAACTAAAGGTTCGAGAAGTAGAAAAGAAAACCCGACGAACCGAAAAGCACCGTTGAGGAAGAAGGAGAAACCGACCCAATCCAAAATGAAACTGACCTACTTGACCTAGCCCAGTCCGACCTGGTTGGACCCGACCTGAACCGGCCAAGCCCTCCTCGGCCAAACCCGACCCAGATAAACCCTAAAATGCTGAGATCGAACCGTAGAGAAACCCTCCGATGATGGCCATCAAGCTAGCGAGAATGAGGAGAACCATGAGCCAAACTTCAGCAGCAGAACGACGACCACACTAAAGCGAGCCCGACCACAACCAGCTACCAGACGATGAAAAGAGGCCGGGCAGAGGAACTGAAAGAGAAAGCAGCCGGCGAACAGATCCGACGAGCAGAAGCAGCAACCAAGCCAACATGCAAATGCTTAGTTAAATATCTTCAACTAACCATCAAAAGCAACACCACGCAACTACCGGACCGGAGGAAAACGCCGGAGCTAGCCGCGGAATCTGACTGGCACAGAGGCTTCAGATCCACCAAATCCGGGACGCCAACTCTGGCAAGCACCCGTGACGCGCCAGACAAGCTTCCCCCACGCCATCACCGTCGACTGACTGAGCTGATTCCGACGAGTGTCGAGCTGAAACAACCGGACCAGAGCCAGACCACCAGAACAGAGGAAAAGGAGGGCAAACGGAGAAAAAACAGGAAGGAGAGGAAGGGACGAAAGAGAAGGAGGGGAAGTAGAGTAGAGGCGCCGCCGGCAACAACCATAGCCGGTGTCAGAGTCATCGTCGGTGGGACGAAGGGATGGTGGCACAAAAAATATATTAAAAACACATCTTTACTCCACCAAAAACGTAAAAATATCCCTATAACCCAAAATAGTAAATCATTTTTTTTTTTACTATTTCAGCTATCTTTTTACATGCGTGACCACCCCTGTCGTCTTCCTCCCATGCTTACGTTCACTTGTTTGGATTTTGAACAATATTACATACGAATAAGTGGCCAGCACATACACAAGACCAAACCTCCAAATTTAGGTACAACTGTATGAGTGGTCTAAAAAACATCCAAACCAAACACTTCATTCTTCAAATAGTAAGAAAACTAAATAAATTGTTTATCTTTATTTCTATATTTCATTTTAAGATGATACAACAAAGACATGAGATGTAACATTGAATAAGGTGATACGTGTGACCATTTACAAAAAAGGTTTGAACGACATATATGAAATCTGCCAAGTGCACAAAACGTACCGAGTGAAGCATTGCTTTCAATGAAGCCATCACATGGAAAAGGTGGCATTGCATTCCCATACGACTCTATACTTGACCCCTCTTCCATTTCTTTTATACTGTTATTAACCTTAGTTTATGTTCATATTTTTGTGGGATTTTCTCTTGCGATACGTATTGATTTGGATTGTAATAATTTTATATCATTAGATATGTTTTTGAAAGAAAATACTATATAAAGTTTAAAAGACTAGAGGGAGTTTAAGAGACTAACCGGTTTTATTCTCCTTCTTTCGTGAATGATCCAACTTCTAATATTGTCAAGTTCGTCTTTCTCATGATAAGAGTCATGGGTATCTGTCGAGGACTAGGTTTTGGATACCGTCTCCCCGGTGAACGTCAGATACGATTCTTGTCTTTCCCCTTTGTTGTCGCTTTCCACACGACGCTTACCAGATGGAAACGAATGCAAAAGGCTCCGGACCTATTTGGCGAGTGGATTTGGGATCCCAGTGGGTGGGAAGATAAGATGATGTATCGTTCCACGCCACCCCAGGTCGGGTTACCCCGTCGAATCAAGACGACGGGCCAATCGGTCCCTTTCGAGCAGAGCATCCCAATCTGTTCAGGAAAACAAGATCTATTAAGAGGCGGTTGATCAGTCACCTATGCAGATCTTGTCAAGATCCCTAGGCAATTGCGATCTTGGGACAATTTACTGTAGTCTTGCACATCCTTCTACCAACTAGAGGGTTTGGGGTTAGACAGATGAGGGACTGGCGGACGAGTTCTCTGTCATCGTTGACTCTTATGCTTCTTTTGACATCGATAAAACCGAGTTGGACCGACTCGTCTGAAGGCGGGTTGAATGAAGGAGTTCAAGGAGAGTCAGACATGTGTGAATTGATAGATGCAATGAGAACTTCGGTTCCCCCCGCGCCAAAATTGGGCTCGTGCATCCGATTATGGATTTCACCGTCATAGTCGTACTAGGACGCGTCCCTCCTATTCCCGAGCTGGTGTAGATGTGAAGTGAAGAACAACTCTCGGGTGTATGGTCCGTTATCCAACCAAAATCAAAACCCAGCCCAATTGTTCTCACGTGCTTGCTTTACTCGTGGTTGCCCCCACCCCCCTTTCAGGTATTGTCCTTGTTCCATCTACCCCTATTGGTAATTTGGTTGTAGGTTGTCCGACAAGGGTTTGGAAAAGAGGTGTGGAAATCGTTGCTTCAACTTTTTGGGGCTCCTCGGCTGCTCCCGCATCTCAAGGAATTTCTCCAAGCGATCTTGTTGTTCCTTATTTTGCTGAAATAGTTGGGTCCAATCTTTCCTGGAAGAAAGATATGGGTGAGGAGGTTGGGTCTAGTGTTGTTGTTGCCACCACCTCTTTGGCCAAAGGAACTACTTTAATCACGAAGAATATAGAGGTCACGGTAGGGAATCGGGTGGGCGTTAAACCCTTCAGCGACCTACCAAATAGAGATTATCCAGTCTTTGTAGCTAACCTTTCTCCTTCTACAACCAACGACCAATTGAGGACTCTTTATCTCGGGTTGGTAACGTTGTTGCAGTAGATGACAGAGCAAACCTTGCTTCCAAAGACATGCGATTCTCTTTTGCATACTACAAGAATTTCGATGACCTTGCTCGTGCTATTACTACCTTGACCATTTTTTGTTGTTTCAAGGGCGAAATATTCGGGTAGAAGTGGGCAAAAAATCCAAAAGACCTTCTTCCTCTAATGGGGATGTGTCCTCCTCTAGAACCTTATGCACGTCGGCTCTAACACCTTTTTCGCTTCGGTTGGACAGTCCTTCTCAATGTTCTCTCTCTTTTGCTCTTGGCTTTGAGACACTGTCGACCTTTAGTGTGATAGGGATGGATAACACCTCGCCTATGACGTACACCCTCAATATTGGTCTTAACCTAGTAGAGATTACGTGGGTGGAACTTTTTGAGTTGAAATCAAGAGCCTTTTTGTTGTCATGTGCAGACCAAATTGTTTGGATGTCTTTAGCGGCTGACGATTGGAAGGCTATGCATCCTTAGTTCTTCTCTTTCACTGATTGTGCTGACCGAGTTATGTTTGGGAAACATATCCTTTGGGTTGACATTATCGACCTCCATGTTGTGTGTTGGAGCAGTGGCTCCATATCAGAGATTGTTGGGACGTTTGGACTGCTTGTTTCCATTCACTTGTGCTCTCTATTGAAGGCCCAATCATCTAGGGCCTTAGCTCTGGTTCACATTTTGGATGTTTCGATAAAAAAGTGGATGATCGAGACTCAATGTCCAATCTTTTGTGTGAACGTGCTTCTTGAGACGGTTCATGCTGATTATATTCCACTTCTCCCCCAGGGTGGGTTAGATGTGGGCATATTCCCAACCGTTGAGGGGAAGGGGGAGTCCTTCCCTATGTCTTTCTCCCGAGTTCTCGCTCGCTTACTCTCCCTATCAATGCAGCTGTCCTCCCAATCACCCCCGTCAGCCAATCTATTCCTTGGCCTGTTGGGGCTTCACTGATTGCTGTTGGGTCTTCGAGATCAGTTGATAGTAAGTCGGGTAGGTGGGGGATACATGGTGGAGGATGACTCTGATGACTTGAACTCAACTTTTGACTTGTACGTAAGTCTAGATATGGCTCTCGCCCCGTTTGCAGATCTATCGCCCCAGCCTCTTTAGGATGATATTATTGATATTTCCCCCTTTCGGGAGTTCCCTCGTGGTATTCCCCCTCATAGCTTCTTCAGGATCTCATCCATTTTTTAGAACGGTCCCCTCCGTTGCTTCAGATTAATGGTAGCAACGACCTTTCTCAACCGGATGGCTTTTCAGGGTTTTCCTCGTCTTTAATTGATGGTCGTACAAGGGAGAACATTACTCACACTGTTGCAAGATTTTACAGAAAGCTTGGGGTCCACTATAAATTCTCGGCTGAGGAAGGCTTCAAGAAGATTGAATCAACATTGAGCCTCATTATAGTAGAGGGGTTCCTAGCCCTGTCGGGGTCACTTGATTGTAATTATCTCTTTTTTTTATTTTTTTTTTATTTATGATTTATCCCCAACTCGTTTATGAGTTTGCGGGTTCTTTTCTTTGTATCATTTGTTTTAGGGTAAATTACATTGACATACCCTGAACTATACGCATTTAACGGATTAATACCCCAAAGTTCATTCATAACAATAACCTACCTTGAACTAACCATAGATAGCGACGTTGGTCACACCCATCCACTTTTCCATCTGTTCACTATTCATTTTTTCTAAAATTCCGAAATTGCCCTTACTGTTACAACCCTAAAATCAACTTTAAACGCTAAAAATTGAGGGTATTTTCGTTATTTTACAAAAAAATTAACAGCCATGGATGGAGGGGGGGGGGGGGGGGGGGATGTTGTTACTAATGGTTAGTTCAAAGTAGATTATTGTTACGACTAAACTTTTATTTCTCTTTGATAAAAGAATGAAATTTTTTTTTCACTTTCTTAATAAACACTGGTTCAAATCATTAAAAATATAATATGATAGTAAAATTTTATTGTTATGTAATCTTATCTAATTCAGAGAAAAAAATTCTACAATGCATAAACCAACTTTTTGACTCTTTAATTGCAAGGGTTTCCTCACTTTTGCGTTTGTGCGTCGCCAATCAATTCTAGCAGCAAAGGTTCTACAACTCTATGCCGCCAGCCACATCACTTACCCCCTCCACCTCGCACACCACTACCCATCATACGATACTCTCATCTGTTTCACCATCGGAAACATCAACAATTTTGTTCCACCCAAGCCGATTCCACTGATTATCCATATACCATGATCTCTAATCCAGTGCTCCCGTTGGCAGACAGATTTCGAGTCATGCCACTGGCCCCATCAACAATGTTTTTACGCCTCAAGCGACCTAGGCAGAAGGCAACTCGGCCTTCTCCTCTGCCTCCTATTCCGCCTCCACCTCGTGCGCCGCCCCCGCTTCCTGAGCCGCCTCCATCTCCTACGCCACCTCCACTATCATCTCCATCATTGTCGCTTCCCCCAGCACCACCGTCTTCCAAACCGCTTCCCCTTTCTTTCACCAACACCGCAATAGGTCATCCTGTAAAACCCGCTTCAAAAAAAAAACGTTTTAGGGTCGGATCGGGTCGGGTCAGACCCGATCAATAACCAAACCAGGTCAGGTCTGACCCAGTTGAATTGGCACTTGGGCTGGGAAGCCCAAACCTCTGCCAATGGCCCATTTACTGTCTGAGGCCCATTCCAGGCCAGGGTATATAAACACAAAATTAGGGTTCTAACCCTAATTTTGTGCCTCCTCTTCTCTCTGCTCACCCGACCCTCTCCCTCCTCTCTCTCACCCACGCCTCCCTCCCTCCCTCATCTCTCTCTCGCAACTCCGGCCGCCGGCGTCCCGAGTCCGGCCACATCTCCCTCTCACCCTCGTCCCCACGCCGCCCCCGTCTCCCTTCCTTCTCCGGCCGGCCACGCCTTCGCCCCGTCTTCTCCAGCTCACGTCGCCGCCGCCACCGTTGGCCGAGTCTCCGTCCAGCCATCTCGGACCAGACCCGCCGTCGCCGGACGTTCCCCGCCGTCCCCGAGCTCCCTCGCCTTCTCTCCTCCCACGGCCGACGCCACAGAGACACCACCGAGCCGCCGCCGTCCTTTCCCCTCCACGCCCGTGACCGCCGGAGCCACCGCCGTGGCCAGCAGCCACCGTCCACCACTGAAACGGTGAGCCCCACTGCGGTGAGGTTTCGGCCGGCCGGACTCAAAACCCGTGCCTCTTTTCTTCCCGTTGTTTTTCTTCTGTCGCAACTATTAAGGAACGTTTGTTTTGTATCTGTTATGGACTCAATCTTCGAGTTGTAAAAGAAGAAATGAAAGGAAAATCCGTTTAGAAGCATTTAGGTTTTTGTGAGTTTCTACCTGTTGTTGTTAAATCTGTTAATACGAAACAACTATGAATTTTGGATCTGTTTAATCGGAATCAAAATCAGGATTTTGGAAAGGAAAGTGGTAAAACGAAAAATCAGATTAAGGAAAAGGGGGATTTAAAATAAAAGGGAATTAAAGGAGTTTCGGTTTTAAAAACGGTTTAAATCGAGAAGTTGTGAATCTAATTTGTAAATGGGATTTAGGAACGGTCGTTCAAAAACCGAACCTACTTCTTTTTGGCTCAAAAGATCGGAACAGAAATAGATTGAAATAAAAGCGTTTTTGATTTAAAATAAAAACCGTTCTGCTTGGAAAAAGGGTTATTAATCGGATTTGGGAACGACTCAGGATTCTGGGTAAAATGGACTGCTATTGGGTTTAAAAAGGAACAAAAGCGGACCGCTGAATCGAACCTCGGGATTCGTGCATTGGGACCGTGCCTCGCATGCACCGGTTTCGGTGCTCGGGTACTCAAACCCGATTCGCCGTGACCCCGCTTTTATCCCGCTCGAGTTTAAAGGACAACTGTCATTTTTAGACTGATTTAATCGTGACCTTTAGATTAACTTGGGAACCGCCTCTAATTTATGGCTTTCGTGTTATCCTTAGCGTCCGGCTTCGATCGAAGTGAAGCCCGGAGGTAGCGAGCCAGAACGTCAGCAGCTAGGAAGCGTAGCGGTTGCTCTTCAGTTGAGGTAGGGAAAAGTAGCCGGATCTCGGCCCTGACTAGGGAAAGTTAACAATAGGATTGCATGTGACACCGGGGTGTCGTGGGTTGTTTAGGTTATCGAATATTAGAATTGCATGATACGGGATTGTAGTGTTTAAGAGAAAAGCATGTGACACTTAGTAGTGTCGTAGGAACAGAGAACTTAGCGTTAATTGTTTTACTGGAGGCATATGACCATGCCCGGAGGTTGTTTGTGAAACTAGCGATCTTAGGACTGTTGGAGGCATCGTTTATGCCGGAGGTTGTTGCGTGTTAATTGTTGTTGAGTTTGGGTGGCCTTGAGAGCCCGTGTTATTTGTTATTGAGTTTGGGTGGCCTTGAGAGCCCGTGTATTTAATTTGGCGTCTTGGGTGGCCTTGAGAGCCCGTGTGTTTAAATTGGTGTCTTGGGTGGCCATGAGTGCCCGTGTCTTACTGTCGGTGTTTTGGGTGGCCGTGAGTGCCGTGGGGTTGTTGAACCCGAGTCTTGACCGTTGGTGTGTTTTGGGTGGCCGTGAGTGCCGTGGGGTTGTTGAACCCGAGTCTTGACCGTTGGTGTGTCTTGAGTGACAGTGAGTGCCGTGGGGTTGTTGAACCCGAGTCTTGACCGTTGGTGTGTCTTGAGTGACAGTGAGTGCCGTGGGGTTGTTGAACCCGAGTCTTGACCGTTGGTGTGTCTTGAGTGACAGTGAGTGCCGTGGGGTTGTTGAACCCGTGTCTCTACTGTTGGTGTCTTGGGAGGCCGTGAGTGTCTGTGGGGCTGTTGAGTTCGAGTTTTACTGTTGGTGTCTTGGTGGCCATGAGTTCCTGTGAGTGTTGAACCTATGTTGTTACTGGTTGTTGAACTTGCTTGTGTTTGTGATCGCGGATTCCAGTAGGTTGCAAGCACTCTTTGGCTGGCCTGACCAAATTTGAGTATCAACGGGTTGCAAGCACTCTTTGGCTGGCCTGACATGGTTTGAGTAAAACAGGTTGCAAGCACTCTTTGGCTGGCCTGGTCTGAGTTTGAGTATCACAGGTTGTAAGCATTCTTTGGCTAGCCTGATCCGTGTTCGTGTGAGTGGGAGAGGTTATTGAGCAGCTGGTATGCGATCCTTTGTGATTTTGTTTGGTGTGCGATCCCTTGTGATCTGTTTGGTGTTGTGTAGTTGTCGTTTGAGTCCTTGGGAGAGGTCGTCAATTGTTGTGTCGGGTCTGCTTACGTGGTTGAGTGTTGAGTCGTTCGAGGAAGGTCACCGTGGGAGTTTGTCAGTCGGAGTACTTGAGTTGGGGGCGGTGATCCCCGGAGTTGAGTCTGTTGTGGGTGTTATAGGCTTTGTCTACTAATTATGCCGTAGTCAGTCTGTTATCCGTGGTGGTGAGCGAACGCTCACCCCTAGCTGCTTTTCCTACAGGTACTGTTCGTGGGACGGACTAGGTGAGCTCTCGAAGCTTATGGAGCTAGGAGCGGAGTCCGGGTTTTGTCTTTTGAGTCTAGTGACGGATACCGTGTACTTCTGTCCACTTGTTAGGACATGTTTTAAACTGTATTTATTAGTTTGTTGAACTAAACTGTTATTTTAAAGTGTTTAATGAAAACAAGTTTTCAAGTGTTTTTTTTTGTTTAAAAATGTTCGCGTCCCGAGATCGGTTTACTGAAATTGGGGCGTGACACATCCCATCCTCTCGGTTACCTCCCCCGTAGTTCTTAGGCTTGCGAGATTCAATCGTAGTAGTGTCCATGATTCTCTCCGCAACCGACCCTTTCCCCTACGACGTAATCTCCTCCCCCCTTTCGATCCACAGGCCATCACTAACGTCGTTGCTTCCGACTCCTGAGCCACCGCCTCGGCAGCCACCTACGCAGCCGCCCCTATCGCCACCAGCGTTGCCACCACCACCACCTCTTTTATCACCAGTCGTTATCATCCTTGCATCTCTCGTCACTAGAGACGCCACTGCCATATCCTCTTTCTCAACCAGAGCTACCACCGCTACCTTCTCCTTCGCCACCAGAATCATTGCCTCTGTCTCCTACGGTGCCTCTACCGCATGTCTGCCACCTTAGGTGCCTACCGATCATTAATGATCATCGAAGGCCCGACCTTAGATCAGGCATCATGACTATTGCACATCCGATCAGTCGGGGAGGCCGTGCAAAGACGACCCATTCCCATCCGCTGGATCGGGACCCTAACACCCCCACTCGGAGTCTGGGAAATTGGAATCATCAGCTTCTCTTGTTGGCCACCGGTAGGGGTGTCCATGGGCCGACCCCCGACCCCATTGACAAAATTTGGAACCGGCCTAGAGTGATCGAGTCCAAAAAATTTAACCCACTCCACACCCTAGGCCTAAAAAGGGATCTTTGAACCCGCCCGTCCGGATTATGGGCCGGTTCACCGGGTTAAACTAACCCATTTGAATTTATTAAAAATTGATAACATAAATAGTAAGCGGTAATATATATACTTCCAAAAAAAATCATTGGCCAAAAAACTATTAAAAAGTGATCAAAGAGTGCTTAGAGGCTCTCAATTCGGTTACATCTTAATGATGAAAAAACGTTGTACCCTATACTTTTTTTGTAAAAGGTTCAAGGATTACAAACGTCAAATGGGGAGTTCAAGTTGATCCAAAAAAGATTAGGATTAAAAAAGAGGAGTTCAACTCAACCCAAAGTTACGACATGTTCTATTACAAAATTGGAAATCATCTTTAAAATCCCAAACCATCAATCTTAGTCTGCAAAAGTAATTAAAATTATCCAGGTGGTCCGGGTTATGTAGAAACACAGACCCGCCACCCGAACAGTTGACTCTAGCTTGGGCATTCTGAATCCAAGTCCGTCCTTGTAACCCATGGGGGAAAACCCACTGGGGTCGGGTGGGCTAGATTAACGGGTGGAGTGGGTTACGGGCCAATTTTGGACACCCCTAGCCACCGGTGCGTACTCGGCGCACCAACCCCATCCGCTGGATTAAGACTCTGAAAACCTCAAGGTATGTGTGGGGACGCACACCTCGCCCTACCGTGGTCGGTATAAGTCCGAAATTTTGGTTACCCCATTTTCTGATGTTTTCTCTGATTGCCTAGTATCCCGTCTCATATAAGATATCTTAAACACTTTCAGATCGAGATAGGAAACGAACCTCGTGCCACCTACAAAACTACGATTCAAAGCAGTAATCCACTAGATTTTCCCTAGATTAGTCGGGTGTCTATTTATAGGGTCATCGTCTAGTACATATGGCCTACGGGTCAAGACTTCTATCTCACCCTTTTATTTTCGATATTAGTTTATTTTTACGGTTATGTTTGCGTCTGTATCGTCTTATTCTAATCAATAAACTAACTTTATCATTAAAAAATCTAATTCATAAATAATTAAATATAAAACTATATAATAACTTGTTGAATTATTTGTTTTTACAAACCCACATAATATTATAGAATTTGTTAAGAACCAGAAATTCAAGAAAAATTAAAATAAAACAATATCTAATCCATAATAATGGGATTAGGTGTATATATTTAATATTTTTTTAAATGGTTCTCGGTTGTTACTCATAAAAAAGTCAGCATATAAACTAATAGGGCGAATCCTTAAGGCTGAGAATATAGTTTGGGACTCCCACAAAAGGTAGGTATACTGATACTTTAAGCCACATAACACATACCTCTTTTTCATGATCGGTAACGATGAAGTGATAAGCTGTCACGAATCTAATTGAGCACATAAGTAAATACAAGATATTGTAGTTTCAAGTATTTCTTTTGGTGGATGGTCATGCATCACTGGAACACTCCAAGGTGCTCCACCATGTGTAGGGTAATCAAGATTACCTGGCTGGAATCAGTACAAGACTATCCTTCATCCCACTGTCACATACCGGTTCGGTTGTCTCTTACCTCTTGGTGAGGCTGCTGAGCAGACCTCGCCCGAAGTTCCGGATCTCTGTCTTGTCTACCAACGGTACTAGGAAAATGGAAAATATGATTGTCGTCGTTGGTATAAAGGGATTCATTTGTATCTTGATGGGAATCGGGTCTCCGCCGGACAAATCCCTCTTGCAAGTCATCGCCCAAATCAACGTAGGTGAAGTTTCTCCAGATTTAGGTGGTACCAGAATAACTCCTGCAGAGGCTATGATAAAGCTGTCATTGTGTTCATCGCCACCATCAAGGGAGACCACACCCCCATCCATTATTGAATAACTAGGAGGTCGGCCTACACTAGGCTTATCAATAGGATCGTAACCAACATCAGTGCAATTCTAAGGAAGGGCGTGAGAAGGGTAGGAGGAGAAGGAGGATGAGAGGCATCCGGTGAAGGAGACGAGAGGAGTTCCTTGTCCGCCTAGAAGGCCGCAACAACTATGCACTAATTTCTTTTCAGAACCCTAGAGACTTCACCTTCTGCGTTTGGAAATAGAGAGAGGCATAGAGGAGAGCATTTAATTTACTGAAAATACATCATAATTGAAAATATATGAAATTTATTTCAAGATGGGAAAATGCATATTGGAGCGCTCTCTAGTAGACGAGGCCGTTTATAGGTTTGAAGGTGGATTGTTTAGAAGAGTAGATAACCTCATTGAAAAGTGATATAAGGTTGACCCATTTACAAAAAAAATGATTAATTAAGCAGAAATTAGTATTTTATTTATAAAGATGAGTTTGAGCTCGTGTCTATGATGTACCAAACTCTGATACCATAATAGAGGACCAACTCAATTAAAATCTCGAACTGATAATTAAAGGTCCAATTAAAACTGTATTCTAGCCATACATATTTTCTATGAGAATATTTTAATATATTTATTAGTTTTGATTCACCTTCTAAACTTTATGTTCCTAACATGAAAGAAGTAAAATGAATTTTCATATTTTGAATGATATTAACGTGAATTAAGACGTTTAAATCTAAATCAAAATTAAAAGTAAGATACGAGGAGTTGGAGGTGTAAGTGAAGGTTTCAAAAAAGAGGTCCACCCCAACGTATTTTCTCTCTCTCAAAAAAATGATGTAGGGTTTCTTCTCTTTTTCAGTTTAATGGTACCTCCATCCTCTTCGATGACCTCCTTTCTCACCTCGACCCCGAGCTCAACCTCGGCAGATCTCCTTGTCTCTCTCGCAATCATGACATAAAAAAGGTAACACGCAAGACATGCCCGCGTCCTAGGAAACCTCACGACATCTACAAAGCACCCTCCCACCCGCGTCGGGACAATAGTGACAACATATCACCCTCTGCTAGGCTAGATCAAGGCAGGCGACCGTCATCTACAACTAGAGGAGATTCTTGGCCAAGTCTATAGGGAAACAAGCGACGACGCCTACAACCCCTATGGTGGACGGTTGTCAGAGATCTTTTGGGGGTCTGTTCCTAGGGGAACTCGTTATCTCGGGAGAGGAGATCAAGGGAAGCGACTCTCTGTCTGGTTTTACGTTGCCTGACACCCTTTTCTCCGATAAGAATAAGGTTAACGGTGAGGCAGTAATAGGGGTAATGAAAATTCTATAGAACATCGTGTCCATGTAATTCATGGCAATGTGAGACTGGTTCATTTTTTCTCTTCTTACGAACAGAGGAAGATCTGTAAAACGTATTCGAAGGGAAGACGTGGGATTTCCACTATGCAATATTAGCTCTAGAGGGGGTCAACCCATTGACTCCCCCCAAATGAGATACTATTTACCCATACCTCTATCTCTGGGTCCATACTCACAACCTCACGTTGGGAGCACGAAACAAGGCAGTAGGGAGAACGGTTGGGAACAAGACAAGACATTATATGACAGTGGATACTAAATCCACATGTCGTGGTTAGGACAATCCTCTAAGAGTCTGAATACAGTTTCATCTGGCTCGGTCACTCTACTACAAGTACTTATTACGATGGAAGAACATAACCGAATACGTTAGATAAATATCCATTTCAACTATGAAATACTTCCTAATCATTATCATGCATGTTTTCATTTAGAACTTGTAGCTAATGAATACAAGCTCTAGAAAAATGTCCATATGAAGGTGATTAGAAATGTAGGGGGAGTAAACACCTCAAGAAAACGGGTGATAACCATCAGTGTTGGAAGCCGGCTCCTAGGCATCCCACTCCTGCCACCTCAGTGGAAAGCGGGATCAGAACCATCCTATCCCGAAAATCAGACTCCTGCGGTATCCCCTAAAACTTATTGAAGCTTAAGGAAGACACCGCCAATCGGCTAGCGAGAGAATTTCCGCATAATACAATTCGTACCGTTAAGGGGAAAGGTATATAGTTGCCTACCCACTACCATAAAAACATCACACCTACCTTAGTTCCCACCACTTTCCCAATATAAAGTCTGTAATGTCACCTTGATGATCCCGGACCCGACCTTGAAACATAAAGGTGGGAGGGCTAAAATAGTGGTACCCGTGGCTGAACCCTCTACCCGAGTCGTAACATGCTTGGAAAATAAACGACCATAGAAAGATTGGCCGATTAAAGCGAGGGAGTCAAGTCTTGGAAGAAACTCACGCTCCGCACGGAAGCAACAAGAGCCGAAGCCTTTGGCGCTTAGGCCCCGAAGACCCAACCGACGAGCAATGAGAGAATTTTATGGAAGAGAAGAAACATGCAAGGAGAGACAATCACCCTTTCTTATCAGATTGATCACAATGTTAGTAGGTAATTGAGTGGATACTGCCTAGTTGACCCACCCAAGGTGGCACAAACACATTTAAGTATCTTACCGACGCTAGATGCTGCAATCTAGGACGGGAGTACTCAACCTCCTTCATCATGCTTCTTGATAAGAGCGTCTTGAGTTTGGATAACAAGTTGCAGGTCACCATGCTCCTCTTGACCAGGCTCAGGTGTAAGAACCGCCCCCGGTCGATCCCGGTCGAACCGGTGAACTTTGGACGAAGTTTGACTTTCAGCCGAAAAAGTCAACCGATGACTCCGGAAGTCATTCGGGACCTTTCCGGGGTCTAAAAAGCTTAGCCGCCCTCACGGTTAGCTTATTTGGGCCGTTTCCTTTCCGTTGACTGTAATATTGGAAACAGTCAACCCGGGACTTTTATCGGTCAAACATGGTTCGATTTAGAACAAAATCCGATAAAAGTGTGTGCTGAAACTTATTGAAGCCTTGGAGTGGTCCCCACATGGACATGTGTCAATGCTTGCTTGGAAGAGGAGACTTGAGTGTGTTATGACCCTTATACCCTCATTAGTGGTTTTGGGGGAAGAGTACAGCTAAGGGGTATTTTGGGCACTATCCCATCTAGGTTTTAAGCCCCATGTGATGCCCATTTAAGCACGAATACCAAGGCAGCCGAATTTGGGAGAGAGATGGGGAAGGAAATTGGTTTTGGAGGCTTGAAGAAGAAGAGAGGAGGAAAAATGGAAGCTTGAAGCCACTTTCTACCCAAAACCTCTCAAAAGCTCTTGATTCTTCATCTACTCCTCATCCTCAAGGTAAATCCCTCCCCTATTTTCGTTTCTATGGATTTTAGTTCATGGGTTTTGGAGAAATTTGATGAACAATGGATGGGTTTGGAGTGGGGAGTTTGGATGATGAAGTTTTGAAGGATTTTGATGTTAGATGATGGATTTAATTCGTATTTTTGGAGTTTTGATGAACACCCATGGTGGGTTTTGAAGTAGAGACGTTTAGGAACCGTTTTTGGAGCTTTAGAAGGTCATCCATGGAGATTTTGGGGGTTAAAATTGTGAAAACCCGAAGCTGGAGGAAGCAGACGGATGAACAGTACCAGGCATCACGGCTCCGTGACAGGGACCGTCAAGGAGGGCGTCACGGCTCCATGAGGGAGACCGTGACGGCGTCAAACACGGCTCCGTGAGGAGATCCGTGACGACGTAGCCCACAGATCCGTGACCAGATCCGTGGCAGACCAGTTTTGGTCCTTTTGAGCCACTTTTCGATCTTTTTCGTTCACTTCAAGAAAAGGTTTTTGAAACATCGGTGGGGTCTTTTGTGCTTAGTTGTTTGCATTGTGTTTATCCTTTAAATAAAGTTTATTTGTGATCCAAGACCTTGGAACCGAGCTCGAGAGGCGAAGACTACTTGGTGACCCGTGTGAAGAACGGAGAGGAAGCTAGCTTGGACTCCGACAACTAGAAGAAGTATTAGAGGAAGACCACAAGGTAGGGAAAGTACTAAATCCTCGTGCATTTCAATACCTAGTGTGCCTATTAGGTTAATAAAATCGCAAAGGTCCTAGAGTTGCATATAGGATGCGGATAACTCGAATAATCGTCTTTCAATTACTAATAACCGGACGTGTCTAGTATGCATGCGTAGGATGTGAATAACTAGTGTAACTCGCTTTCAATACTTGGGAATTGCCGTGCTGGTAGATGGCCGTGATGAGCCATAGGATTGTTTGTGTTTGCCTCACATGCTTGGTTGCCTAGCTTCGGATAAAATAAGAGTCTAATACAACTAGCGGTTTTGAATGTTGAATTATGGATGGTTGATTGGTTATTTGAATGAATGCTTGAATGATTGAGTGAATGCTTGAATGAATGAAGGATTGAGTGTAATTGATTGTGCCAAATGGTACGATTGGGTGAATGGTAGACCGATGGATCGCGATTGGTAAGTTTAACGGTAAGTGTAAAGGTATATGGATCCCTTTTGTATGTTGTGATGGGATTGTGGTTTGCTAAGCTTCGGTTGTATGATGTGTTGGCGTGTTAGTCTCTTGTGGTGTTTTGAGAATATTGGTTGATCCTGCGGGGATATTGGTTATGGACCCTGCGGGGCATTTGTTGGTTGATCCTGCGGGATATTGGTTGTGGACCCTGCGGGGCATTGATTATTGGACCCTGCAGGGCATTGGTTATTGGACCCTGCGGGGCATTGGTTATTGGACCCTGCAGGGCATTGGTTATTGGACCCTGCGGGGTAGTTGGATGGTTTACCATGCGGGGAATGGTTACTTGTTGATTCACCCGAGTGTATGCGTCCTGCGGGAGCATTACCTTGGTTCCCGATGACATATGATCCTTTGGGGGCATTTCCGAGACTCCCGACGATATGTGTCCCTTTAAGGATATTACCGGTAGTCCGACGTATGTGCCTCCTCTGGATCGAGGGAAAATTATTCTACTTTGTCCCGATGATCTATGGTCTTTTGGTGACATTTCCGGAGATTCCGACGTTATGTACCCTTTGAGGGATACTCCCGGTAATCCGATGTATGTGTCTCCTCTGGATCGAGGGAAAATCCGACATGACACAAAGAGTATTGTGGATCGGAGGGTGGTGACTTCATGTTCCACTGCGACATTTAAATACTCTATATTAAATTGTTACTCAATGAATGTATTGTTTCCCTTGTTTTCTAGAATTATTGTTGTCTCCTTAAAGGCGTTAAATACCCGTTTTATTCCCGTATTTCAACACCCCTTTTAGTTCTTCGTATTATTGAAACTCGAACGAAATTGTGAATTTCTAATTATTAAACTTAAAGGCTGCCCTAGTTATTTATTTTCCTTACTGAGCGTAAGATCACCCCTATTTGTTTATTTACTGTTTTTACAGGCTTGCGTGATGAGTAGTGGACTCGAGGCTCGGGAGCTTCTGTGGGTCCGGGTGCACTTAGTCTTAGAGACGTTTTTGATCTTACTTTTGAGTTATAAACCTTATGTGTAAAGGATTTACGTTGGAGTTTTTACTTGAGATACTTTGGTTGAACTAAACTTGGAGAGTTATATTGGATGTGAGACACTTTTGTTGTTATACTTGTTTTTATCTTTAAGTCACGTCTCGAGTCCGGTCAATACCGGATTTGGGGCGTGACATCAGGGTTTTCCTGAATCCGGGCTATCCCTATGAGTACATGCTCTAGATGTATCACAACGTCATTTGTCTAACCATGTGCTCCTACCTCAAATAGTTCAATGTCTTCAACTTCACCAAATGTTGCTAAACATAGTGACATCACATACTTCAATCAATCAAATATACTTTTGAAGTATAAAGGATGAAGCCTATTGAAATTTTCCAGGAGGTTGATCGAATGAATCATGGACGACCGCAAGATCTGTAATAAACATACGACACTTCCTTCCTGGCGCATCTTTTCATGGACTACATGGATGTCATAATCGTTATAGGCTAGTATTATGTCCCAACTTACATTTAATTAGATATCATCCAAGACTTTTCCATTTCACACGTATAATAACATAATCCTCCTTATAGACTTGAGCAATCGCATATTCACATTAAAGTTACTAAGTAATAATCCTGTGTTGCAGATTGACTACATTCTTGGTAAGAACCTCGCCAAAATGAGCTAAGGGACGGGTTGTAGAAAAAGAATGAACCACCAATATCGACGACTAGGGTTTTTGAAGGGTTTAATAGCTTATTAAGAGAAAAAAATTATATTGTTTTATTCAAATAATACTGATACAACCAAATAAAATACTTTCATTTTTTTTGAAAGGACACGAGGTAATATATTAATCAAAAGGAACAAATGTCTAACCCAAAGTGGACACAAACCAATAGTGTAATAAGCAAAAACCAAATAACCAAATAAAAGGTCTTCTCATCATGGGACCAAGTGGAAAAGAAAAATGCTCAGCAAATCAATATGCTCCATAGAGGTGCTCAATCACTAATGATGCGGTAGCGCACGAAGATACTGATACAACATAACCAAATTGGGAGCTAGGGCATAGCCGACCCATTAATAAAGGGGTCATATGGTGGACTAAGAACTCTCCCGAGGTACCAACGTGGGTCGTCCTCTCTGAAATGATAAAGTAGGGCTCTAGAAACGCGAGAATGCTAGCCTCCGAGATGGTAGGAGAGTGTCATGCCAGGACTTGGTGGAACCACTGCCATCTTACGTCCACTAGGGCAGTGTTGATGTCCGACCCCCTAGTGGGTGCCTGTAGCCCCCCACCGTTAATCTAGACGCCCGCCTTGAATAACTCTGAAGTGGTTCCTAGACGGGGAAAGGTCCCCGACCCATATGGCCTCGATTAAAGCCCTCTTTGTACTTGTCCTGCACTTTATGTCCCCTATGACCCGAACCGACACAAAGCGTCTCGTCACTCAAGCCCATCGTCCTTTTCTCCTTTCCTCCAATAATAGGCCTATCTAGACCCGACCCAAAGGTCTCCTTGGGTTTCGACACATAATATGAAACCCTAGAGGACTTATTCGGGTATGAGTGCCGCCATCTTGGAGCCGTCCCTATCGTCGTAGTCTCTTCACCGACTGGCTCAATTCTGGTCTCCTCTATCTGATGCGGCTCCACCGGGTAGAAATCCCCGCTGCACCCACTCCGTCCTGGCTTGAACTCAAGGAGACCAGTCCCTCCGCCTATCGTCAGGTTCGTATCCCCTTCCTTTGACTCCTCCTCCCCCATCAATCTCCAATCATGGCTACCACCCCGATGCTCCCCGATAATCCTCAACTAGAAGCCCGATTTCGAGGAGGATTGGAGGGGAACTTGAGAAGAAGAGACCGACGAAGGAGATGAAACTCGTGATTGGCAGGAATATCGTGTTCGTGGTCCTATTATCGGGAGAAGTCGAGCGATACCCCGTGGTATGTCCAAGAAAACTCCATGATGCAGCCGGTCTCCTCCCCCCTCCCCGTGGAGTCATAGGGGGCCTTATCCCACCGATACCATGGTGGGGAACACCAAACCTATCCCCTCCGCTGATATGACTCCGACCCGAGGTGGATACAAAAAATAAGGGGAAAAGGTCACATGGCGTGAAGTCGAAGGAAAAGGTGTTGGAGAAGATCCACCAGTCATTGTTATTGCCGCCTTATCTCTTATCGTCGTTTGGATGCTAAAAGTCATCATCGCCCCTACAAACCCTAAACCTCCCAGAGAGGAGAGCGGCGAGCACGTAAATAAATAAATATTTTCATTTATTTTGGCGAGAATTAAGATATTTAATAGAATAAAATCAGTATTTCGAGCTATTATATCATATCCCTAAGTTGCCCCTGCAACTTCATATAATTACCATTCAGTCCATCCCTTTCCTCATGAGACTGCTTATTTAATGGTTGCTCAAAACTAAATGCCCACATCAGTATCAGCCACAAATAGAGATAAAATGGAGGGCCCACCTGTAGATTCCGGCAACTTGTCGAGCAAAATCGTCGCCGTCGCCGCAGGGGAAGCTCACACTCTGGCCCTCTCAGGTAATTCACGAAGTTCCTATTCAGCTGCTACAAATCACTGTTTGGCTGCTAAGAAATTAAAATAAGTTGATTTGATGATTTTTTGTATCAAGTAAGCTTACCAAAATGGAATCAAGTCCTGAATTCCGAAAGTCGTGAAATTTATTTTAATCTGTAATGTATTTCATTATCGTTCAATCGATGTATGCATGGAATGTTGCTGTTTGGCGGCTCAGAAAATCAAGGAGAATAGTTTATTTCAATCGTGCTTAATATCTCACCAGAATGAATCTGATCGCTGTTAACTTATGCTCTGAAGTGAATTTCCCCCGATTTTTGGTTCCTTGAAATCGAGATTCTTTGCAACCCCTTTAAAATGGACCTCTCAATGAACCTTTCGTTCTGAGGTTTTATAATTTGTTGGTGGGTTCAATTGTAGGAGATGGTTATGTGTATTCGTGGGGAAGAGGAATGTTTGGGAGGCTCGGGACGGGTAGTGAAGAGGATGGGCTTTTTCCGGTGCGGGTCAAATTTGATTCTCATGGTAAATTGGAAGAAGATAAGCTGAAGTTTGTTGGAGTTGCTGCTGGTGCTTATCATAGTCTTGCTCTTGCAGGTAACTTTCAGGGAAAACATTGATATAGCTTGTGAATTGTGATCTATATGTAACTGTTTGATGGTCTACTTTTGTGAATTGTGTTTGATTTAGAATTGGTTTATGATGTTGTTGCGTTTCAAGTACGATTTATGTTTAGATTCTTGCATTTTTTTTTATGTAATGTATGTTAATCTATAATTGTAACGCCCCAAGATGATTAAGGCTTAACTATTTAATGCTTCCTTATGAATTATGATATATTTTCTGTTCCAAAATAAGAGTCACAATTTCTAAACTTGAATTACTCGAAATGAGTCTTAGGTTGTTTTAGTCCATTACAACCATTTGGTGGGATAACACATGGGGATCACAGAGTCTCCTAATCCTCAATCCTTGCTAAAGAGTAAATATGTCTTATATTTCAGTAGTGAGGGAGTTACATGATTTGGTCTTAGGATCTAGTTCCATGATATGAATAAAATATCTGAAATGGCCAATTGTTTTGAAGAGTATGAAACCTTCATGTATCAGTATATGTATTTAGAGTAAGATTTTGAGCCACATCTTTTTGCTTGGGAGTTGATGCAATTTTGCCATATTCTGACTTTCATAGCCCTTCTGTAATGCAGATGATGGATCAGTTTGGAGCTGGGGTTACAATATATGTATCCTTCGGAAACCTTTATATTTCAAATCTATTCAATACAGAGAATTTAGATATAGAATCTGCACTGCCTGTATATCTTTTTGTGCATTCTTTTTCAGTATATCCTTTACTGTTTCATGGATGGTCAACTTGGTTTTGATGGAGAGAACTCTGTAATGCCTTGCTTGCTGGAACGTTTTCTTGAGTTGGGTTCTCCCGATTCTTCAACAGAAGAATCAGAAACAAAGAGGAAAACACCACTGAAGGTATAATGAATTTTATCATTCTCATGCAAAGAGAACACGGTTCTAAGAATCTTATTCAGGATGGTTGTGACTCATGATCACTCACCTTAGGTTTCCTCTGTCAAAGCTGGAGGAATGATGTCTCTTGCAATCGATAATCTCGGGACTCTCTGGCTGTGGGGAAACTGCCCACAGCAAAGCAACACCCAAGAAGCTGTGTTCTCACTTGTAAGCAGTTTCACTCCGATTCCAGTTTGGGATTTTTATGGCCACACTGTTGTTAAGGTGGCGTGTGGCAACGAACATGTTGTAGCTTTAGTCACAGTTGGAGAAACTTACAGAGATGAAGATCTCATATGCTACAGTTGGGGTAACAACAACCATGGCCAGTTGGGGTTGGGAGATATAGAAAGCAAATCAAAGCCCCAAATGATCGAAACCTTTAGCCCAGACTCGCCTTGGGCAGTCTACGAGGTAGCATGTGGGGCTTTCCACACAGCTTTGCTCACTCGCAGGAAGAAACCGAGCAACATATTAGAAAGTATGTGCTGGACTTTTGGTCTTGGGGAGAACGGGCAGCTCGGGCATGGAACCACCCAGAGCTCATCCGTCCCTGAGCTGTTGAAAAAGCTTCCGGAGAGTGTATATCTGATCTCTGTTGACTGTGGGTTATTTCACACCAGTGTTGTTTCATCAGCTGGAGATGTATGGTCTTGGGGGATGGAAAAGGGTCTCGGCTTATGCCCGGATGCTAGTTTTACCGGAACTGATGCAGGTGATTTTTTTATTGACTAAATTAGGTGTGTCGAAGTATTTGGTCTCAAGACCTTGCTTATATAGAAGTAAGAGAGCACCAAACATTTTTTTGATTCTTAAACAACATTCTAAGATTGATGTGTCAAACTTGAGCTCCCTTATGTTGAAGAGAGCTTTGATTTTTTTTGACCTCCACCTTGAGAGAGGCCAACAATGGCTGAATAGATAGAGAAGCTCAACAGAGATTTGAAGAAATGAATACAGAGTGAGGTATTGTTACTGATACTTGAATCTAGGTCCTAAAACCTAAGCTACTGGAAATGATGCAGGTGATGCTGTGTATCCGCTACTCATTTCTTGCAACGAGTCACAAGAGCGTAGATTCAGCAACCCGCTTCAGGTTACTTGTGGAGCTGCCCATACCGTTCTTGTTGCGCACGAAGGGTACAAGATGTGGTCGTGGGGAAGGGGAAGGAGCGGGGTGCTCGGAAATGGCAGGACTGATGATTTTTACGCTCCTTCCATCGTGCTGTGGCCCCCGCTATCAGACGATTTCAAGCAAGAGGAACTGAACGACAATGTGAATGAAAATAAGCCTGAACCCAAAGATGCGGGACTCTCCTCTGCAATGGAGGAGATGAAGCTGGTGCAGTCAAGACTCCAGGTAATGGAACGATATGCCAGTATACTTCACGGGTCGGTATTTGGGAAACCTTTTGAAGAGCAAGATATCCCGGTATCGTTGCGGGACACAGGAAGTTTTGACATCGGGTTGGAGTGGGAGAAGATGCTGGAGTCAGCGGACGGTGGTAAGCTTAAGAGGTTGGAAATGTTTTACCGGAACATGCATGAAGGAGTGAAAGATAAGCTGATGAAGAAACGGATCCAGGAGCTGATAAGAGAGTCCCTCCGGTCTTCAACTAGATGAAGTTATCAACAGTTTCTGAGTTGAGAGTGGACTTGTCTGTGTATGCATATAGTGTGATGATTTGTTGTTTGAATATAAGATTGAATAAAATGGGCATTATTTTACTGCCCTGGTCCGGATCCATATTGGGTTTAAGAGGTCAGTGTTGCTCAAAACATCACCTGGCTGCAGATTGACAGAATAAACCAGCACAGGCTTCAAGAAGAATCATATATTACCTATTTGCTACTAGAGCTTGAAGTTCAAAACACAACTCAGAGTTACATGATCAATGGAGCAGCTACAGTAGAGCCTTGAGCAAAAAAATTGGAGATGCGGCCCTCTCACATGCTAAGCGAGCCCTCTACCATCTGAGCTACATCCCCACGCTTTAACAGCAGTTTCTATTACTTTAATACACCTAGTAACAAATACCAGCTAATCGGAGCTTCTTGTTTCTGGCATGATCTCTCTCCCCCTCCTCTTCTGATCCTCTATTTCCTTACAAATATTCCTTGTATTATATATGTATTACATCTTTGTGCACCTTAAAGCGTTGATAAGGTAGACAATACTTAAAGCCAAAGCTGTAATTCTTTTTCCGTAGACAATACTTTGAGGTAGATTTTGACAACTAACCCAATATTTTAATAATGTCAGAAACTCAGAGTTTTTTTATTTTTTTATTAATAATGAAGTGTATATAAACCTAGATTCCAGGTACAAATGGCACAGGCCAAAATCATGAGAAGCGACGTTTGTCACTATTCAGTTTCTAAACCTAGTATACATATATTTCAATTTCAATAACATGCATGCTTCATCGCTGTCATAAGAGTCACTTTTGTTGAGTTGTTTGCAAAGAACATCGGTTCTCATAAGCAAGAACAAGTTTTGTAGATAGAGGTATGTTACAGTATTGTTGTATTTAGAGAGTAAAATCGATTCTAGATCAAGAAAGCAAGAGGGTTCTGATACCACTTGTTACAGTATTATTGTATTTAGAGAGTAGAATCGATTCTAGACCAGGAAAGGAAGGGATTTGGTATTGAATTGTAAAAGAAGGTTACAAAATGCTCAAAAAGAAAATGAAGGATTTGGTATTGAATTGTAGAAGAAGGTTACAAAATGCTCAAAAAGGAAATGAAGAACAATTGAAACCCTGGAAAGATATAGGAGCCACACTCCGCAGTAGGCGCTGCCAGGAAATGGGACCACAGCGTTGCGTGCCTTCCACGCAAAGCGCAACTCGCGAAGGATGAAGAAGAAAGCACGTGCGCTGCGCGTGTCTGCTACCCCCCCCCCCCCCCCCCCCCCCCAGAAAAAACAGAAATTCAAAATATGTCCGATGCTTGTAACCTAAGCAATCATGACAAGGTACTTGAGTATGGTACATTGACCAACAACCGACATTAACAAGACTCTCCCAATCCAGTTTTCGGGCTGATACCCCCATATCGAAATAGAGAGACCCAACATAGCTTCAAAGATATCTATCTTGAAATGATGAAGACTTATTCTCAGCATATAAATAAATTCATACAATTCAGTTGTCATATTGGAGACTCAGCCAAGTGAGGTGCTATATACCTGGACGTGACTCCTAGGTCTAAAGTGGACCCCTTTGTGGTTAGACGTCCGAATGGATGATAATGAGTGTCGATGAAAGTCCAAATGGCGATTAAATCATGACAAATTTGTATAAAACGTGTCTGATTGAGGTAGTCATAATTTTATTGTATAGAGCTTTATCATACCAAAAAAAACCCTTAACCAAACCTTATTTAGGAAAATTATGTCACCAGAGCTTTTTTGAGTTGCAAGCAACTCTAAATGAAGAAGAAGAGGTTGGGTGAAAACGTTGTGTTTTGGAGTCAAGTCGCCTTAGTTAAACGGTGCTTTTGGTTGCTTGAAGATGAAGCTGAGTCAGAGGATCGTTGGGGCGTGTCAGAACAATGCAACAACTTTGCAGAGTTGTCCTGAAATGCTACCAAAGCTCTTAAAGTCGTTTTTCCGATTGCTCATGCTGGTGCAACATGTGTGAATGATATATGTCGAGTGGGAGCTGGGAAATCGTTGTTGAATTTGTATTATCTTAGTTGCATTTTCAATTTGTAGAGAAAGGTTCTAAAAGAGGGAAGATAGAACCCTAGAACACCATTATCAATTTCAGTAAAAATTTCTCTCATTCCAGCTTCAAAATAAGTTCTTTTCAATAGTAATCGTTATAGTGGTATCAGAGCCAGCGTTCCCGCGACTTATGGTTAGATCTGATGAAGGAGATGTTGATAGTTTGGTCAGTGTAGGCTCATAACTGAGGAGGCAGAACCAGAGGCTTGAAGTGAAGCTTGAGGCTGTCAAGAAGCAACTGGAAGGCATGAATGAGCTCAAGAGAGGGATGTCCTTGCTCCTGATGGACATGGAGAACTTCCTTGTAGCCCGTGGTGCTGGAAATCTCCAGATCCCTCCCATCCTAGAAACAAGAACTTCCTACATTCAACATCATCGAGGTAGAGCTCCTACAAACCCTTCTATGGTTTATCAGAACTATATGGTACATGGTCCAGTTACTGAGGCACCAAACCCTCCCATACGCCAACCTTCTCCATTATTACCCCAAAACCTACACTTTACCCAAGTTAGACCACTCCACAGTTCACTCAATCACAACCACATCCAATAGTACACCCAAATATGCACTTGAGGCAATCACCATCTCCTTCCACACAACAACACCCTACCTTTCCTCAGATCTAGACCACAACTCCTCAGTTTACCACCAACACAATACCTCCACCCATACCAAACCAACCGCCACAACCTTAGTTCATCACAAACCCCACCTCTCCACCCATACAACCACAACATCAACTTAACCATCAAGGAAATGTGTTCCCATAAACCCTCTACCATTTCCCTATAGAGATCCCAACCTTCAGTTTCCAGAGTTTGAAGAAAAAGATGTAAGAGGCTGGATCAGGAAGTGCTCAATCTATTTCTCTTACTGTGAAGTACCTGAAGAACATAAGGTTAGGCTGCCTCCATGTAATTAACTAGGCACCCTAGCATTTGGTTTGTTGAATACTCTTTTGGAAAATGGCTAATATTGTGGGAACAATTATGTCATGACCTGGTTTGAAAACTTGAGACCATGGGGCATGAGAATCTACCCATAGAGTTAAAGCACTTGCAGCAGAAGGGAAGTGTGCAAGAGTTTGAGATGCAGTTTGGTGAGTTGAAGATGTTGATGATGAACAAATACCCTTGAATTCCAGATGACTATTACATTTCTAACTTCATTGGAGGATTGAAGAACCATGTGAGAGCTGGTGCAAGGTTTTTGTGCCCTCATACATTAGTTCATGCCATGTATTTGGCAAGGCAAGAAGAGCACAAGTTGATGCAATATCAGGCTTTCATTTCCCTCGAAGTCAATTCAGTTGTAGCTTACAGACCTAGAGCAGCACCTCCCTTAAGGTTGTCTGGGCCTGCAAATTGGTCTCCTAGTGAAAGGAGAAATAACCAACAAGCTAAAAACCCTCCATTTACCAAGGTGAATCCTATGAGCATTGAAGAAAAAATAAGAAGGGGGTTGTGTTATAATTGTCTAGCCAAATATACTAGAGATCATATATGTCCCAACAAGAACAAATTATATCTGCTAGATAGAGGGGTTGAACTTGAAGAGGTGAGGGAAGTTGAGATAGAAGAGGGTGAATATAGTAGAGGATATGAAGTTGTAGATGAAGAATAGATGAAAGATGAAGATGAAGTATAAGTAGTTGAGCTTAGTGCAATGCAGACTGGAAGGTTTGAAACCTTGATGGGGGAGAAGAGTGAATTATCAATCAAAATATTTGGGAAGGTAGGGAAGAAAAGGGTAGCAATTTTGGTGGATTCAGGAGCCACAAAATGCTTCCTAGACCTCTTCTCTACTAGAGCATTGCATTTAACCTTGATGCATGGCAGTCTCATGCTTGTTAAGATGAGAAATAGAGAGAAACACCTTTGTTCTATATCTTGTTGGGTAGAATGGATGATGGAAGGGGTTAATTTCAAATGGAAGTTTAGAGTTATGCCTGTGGGAGACTATGGTGTTGTGTTGGGAGTTGATTGGTTAAAAACTATATCTCCAATTAAGTTGGATTATGGCCTGAGATCCATCACAATTACCATCATTAATAGGGAGTTAGTGCTAAAAGAAGAAGAAAATATGAGGGATTGCAGAATGATAAGCATCCAAGGAGTGCTGAGTGAATTGAGGCAAGGTCAAAACCTTTACATGGGGATGTTTTTTTGAAGAGAAGGTCCAAAGTAAAGGTCCAAAGGAGAAGCTCCCTAGAGAAATGCAGCAACTGTTACAAACAGTGAGGTCTTTGAAGTTCCTAAAGCCTTACCCCCCCCCCCCCTTAAGGGACTGTGATCATGTTATTCCTCTGATCCCTTGAAGCAAGCCACCTTCCATCAGGCCTTACAGACTCAGTTTTCAACAGAAGAATGTGGTGGAGGGAATCATTCAAGAGATGCTTGATAGTGGGGTCATAAGGGAAAGTTGCAGTCCTTATCCATTTCCAGTTTTGTTGGTTAAGAAAAAAATATGGTAGTTGGAGAATGTGTGTATATTACAGGGAATTGAATGACCTCACCATAAAAAACAAGTTCCCTATTCCAACCATTGAAGAGCTGCTGGATGAACATGATGAGAGTTGCTATTATTCAAAAATAGATATGAGGGCTAGTTATCATCAAATCAGGATCAAGGAAGGGGAAGAAGAGAGACTGCTTTTAGCACTCACTTGGGGCATTATGAATTTAGGGTGATGCCATTTGGTTTAACCAATTCTCCTGCCTCATTTCAAGCACTTATGAATCAGGTCTTGAAGGCACATCTGAGGAAATTTGCCATGGTATTCTTTGATGATATTCTCATTTACAACAAAACCTGGAGTGATCACTTGAAGCATGTGGAGCTCATTTTGCAGACACTCAAAGATAAGCAACTCTATGCTAAGTCGAGCAAGTGTGAGTTTGGAAATTCCCAAGTGGAATATCTGGGACATGTTATAAATGGCCAAGGGGTGTCAACTGACTTAGAGAAGATTAAAGTGATGATTAATTGGCCAAGTCCCGATTCATTAAGGGAGCTGAGGGGATTCTTGGGGTTGATTGGCTATTGCACAAGGCTTATCAGGAGCTATGGGGTTCTAGCAAAACCACTCACTGTATTACTAAAAAAAGAATGCTTTTTCTTGGAGCAAGGAGGCCCAAGAGAGCTTTGAAAAATTAAAGGCAACTATGGTAACAACTCATGTTCTAAGATTACCTAACTTTAACCTTCCTTTTGTAATTGAAGCAGATGCTTGTGAGCATGGAATTGGAGGTGTATTGATGCAAGAGGGTATGCCAATTGCATTCATGAGCAAGGCCTTAAGAGTCGAAACAATGGGGCTGTCCACTTATGAGAAGGAACTCCTAGAAATTATGAAAACCATCCAAAAATGGAGGCATTATGTGGAAAATCAAAGTTTTATCGTCAAGACTGATCAACAAAGTCTGAAGTACTTGTTGGAGCAGAAGTTAACTACATCCTTTCGATAGAAATGGTTAGCTAAACTAATGGGGCTGACGTATACTGTTGAATACAAGAAGGGGAAAGAGAACACAGTTGCTTATGCCTTATCTAGAGTTAAGCAAGAGAGTTGCTTGGAGATGTCAGTCAACTTACCAGCATGTGTTAAGGAGGCCCTAAGCAGTTATGAAGAGGACACTAAAGTTGAAGGATTTCTTTTACAGATGTCCTTAGCTCCCCATTCGTTACCTGATCACAAACTGAATCAAGGCATGATCATGGTACATGGTAAGATCTATTTAGGGAGGAGCAATGGAATCATGGAGAAAATCATTGAATTCCTCTATAATTCTTCTGTGGGAGGACATTCAGGAATTGAGGTAACTACTAAGAGGGCTAAAAGCCTATTCTTCTGGCCTATGATGAACAAGGAAATCTACAAGTGGGTGCAAGAGTGTGATATTTGTCAAAAATGTAAAGGGGAGCATTGTCATTACCCTGGACTATTGCAGTCCCTCAGCATACCAACCCTACCATGGAAGGAGATCTCTATGGATTTCATAGAAGGACTGGCTGGCTCACAAGGCAAAGATAGAATTTTGGTGATTGTGTATAGACTCACAAAATACTCCCAGTTCATCCCTCTACAACATCCCTACTCTGCAGTCATAGTAGCTCAATGATTCTTGGAGCATATCTACAAGCTGCATGGATTGACTGAGGTAAATGTATCTGACAGAGATAAAGTCTTCATCAGTAATTGTTGGCAAGGTCTTTTCAGTAGATTGGGAGCAAAGCTCAACTTGTCTTCAGCCTATCATCCCCAAAGTGATGGCCAAACTGATAGGGTTAATCAGTGCCTTGAGCAGTATATGAGAGCAATAACACATCAAGCTCCTAAGAAGTGGTTGAATTGGATGTACATGACAGAGCATAGTACAATACTTGTCACCATTCGTCTTTGAAGATGTCTCTCTTTGAGGCTCTGTATGGATACCCTCCACCAATCTTGGGAGTTAGCAATACTGAGTCCAATGTGCAGTCAGTAGAAGAATTAATCCAGAGAATGAGGGACATGAGGAGATTTTAGAGAAAAATTTCAATCAAGCTCAACATAGGATGAAGTAAAATGCTAACTAGAAGAGGACTGAGATGAGTTTTGAAGTGGGAGAGTGGGAATATTTGAAATTACAACCCTACATGCAAAGTTCAGTTCGCCTTAGGAAAAACATGAAAGTTGCAGCTAGGTGTTGTGGGCCATTTCAAATTGTGGAAAAGAAGGGCAGGGTTGGGCCATTTCAAATTGTGGAAAAGAAGGACAGGGTTGCTTATAAGCTAAGGTAGTATGAATAATCAAGTATTCATCCTGTTTTCCATATATCACTATTGAAGAGGCAATTGGGTCACAAGAACAAACACAATCATAGCTTGCCTGAAATGACAGAAGTAGGACAATGGAAGCTCTATCCTCAACATTTGCTGGAGACAAGGATCGTGACGAGAAAAAACTGTTAGTCTTAGTGCCCGTAGTTCAATCCTAAATGTCCAAATGTATATATCATCATTATCAATAAAATTAAAGCGGCTTTATATTACTTATGTGTTGGAGTAATATATCGATGTGTGCTCTGATCTATGCCCACCATGCGAATAGAACCATAGATCGAGATAGATCACACTCGAACGTCCTTAGTCAACAAAGCTTCACTAGAAGCGACTAGTATGAAAGATGGCTCTTTATGGCTTACGTTCTGTTAGTCATTGGAATGGGATTCTGGAGTCTGATCATAGATATCATGTGGGACATGATATTGGACGACCCGCCCTGAATATGTGCCATAGATTAAGTCATGAACATATTCAGTGTTGTAGCTTGTCATGTATCCTTAGACCAAGGAGTCTTTGTGATCGCTATGTAGTCAACAACTGAGTTTTACCTGAGCCTAACGTTGTCTATAACAAGGCTTCCATAACGGCCAGGATTGGCTTGGGGAAGGGCTACATGAGTGACACGAAAGGCGGCTAAGGGATTTATCCCTCATACTGAGGTATGGGAAAGATATCGGTTCTCGGCCGCTTGATCGAGAGTGAGTAAAAGAATAGCATGGCCATGCACATGATATTGGGTATCATATCTTCAGTCATCTCACATATCAAGGAACGGTGATTGAGAATAATAAGGATGACGACTCTATGCCTTATCTCAATCAGGATATCGGAGATAAAAGGATAATGACAGGGACGACGGAAAGGTTAGAATCGACAGGGTCGATTCGTTATGTAGTGTCAGGCAATACTAAAGTCTCGTTAGTTGCCACTTAAATAGGATCAATTAAAATGGGATTTTACGTTGATCTATTGACATGCATAAACATAAGGGTCACACCGGAGGATGAAACTCATTGACACATTTATGGAGAATGGCCAAAAGGGAGTTGTCTCGGGACATGACCAAAACTGGGTTTTGGGTCATGTGCCCGTAAGTGAATAGGACTTTATGGATCGAGACAAGGCTTGGAGTCTTGGGATTGATCGCGTCGGATAATGTTGGACATTTCCGGTATGGAAGGCTTGGAGGCGATGAGCGAATCACGGGACTTCGTTGGAAATGGCCACGGGCCATGTTCCAAGAGGCCCATGAAAGGCCCATGCAACCAAGGCCCATGGAACTAATTAATCAAGTCTTGATTAATTAGTACTAAGTAAGCAAGACAAGGATTAAGGTGTTGGTGATTCACCACCTAACCCAATCTTGTCTTGCCATACTTTGTCCTATTTACATCTTACTTGACACCATACTAATCCCATGCCTTTAGTTGGACAAGTATGGGTTTTGTTATGTTTAAGTCATCTTTTTTCAACATAACAAACACAAGACAAGAATAGGAAACACATTTTCTCTCCCTCTTCCATGGCCATTTCGGGTTTGGCTAGTTTCCACCTCCATTTTTGTGTTCTTGAGTCCTCAAAGAGAAGAACTACGTGGCTTTGATTCCCATGTGGATACGTAGGCGTCTTGGAGACTCAAGCCAATCATTCGTTAACCGGTGTTCTTGTTTTGGTAAGAGATAGTGCTGAATTTTTCTCTTGTGAATCCATTCTTTGTTAGTTGTTTCATGGTTTTAATCGTCTCTTGGTTTTTATTGATTTTCCGCTGCGAGTTGGTTCATCTCCAACTCTACCTCGAGACCCAACAAAAACATGGATGTTGTGCAGTACTTGATCCAGTGGGAGAGGTCTGCAAAAAAAGGATGCAACTTGGGAAGACGATGGGGCCATCCGCAACCAGTTTCCTGAATGGTTGTAGAGAGCTCAGGCTTAAGGACAAGCCTGTCGAAGGAGGGAGCTTTGTCACCAGACCTTCCTTGAGTTACAATAAACTCTAAATGAAGAAGAAGAAATTGAGTGAAAACGCTGCGTTTTGGAGTCAAGTCGCCTTAGTTAAACGACGCGTTTTTGTTACTTGAAGATGAAGCTGAGTCAGAGGAATGTTGGAGCATGTCAGAACTGTGCAGCAACTTTGCAGAGTTGTCCTGAAATGCTACCAAAGCTCTTAATGTCGTTTGTCCGATTGCTCATGCTGGTGCAACATGTGTGAAGGATATATGTCGAGTGGGAGCTGGAAAAATTGTTGTCGAATTTGTATTATCTTAGTTACATTTCCAATTTGTAGAGAAAGGTTTTAAAAGGGGAAGATAGAACCCTAGAACACCATTATTTATTTCAGTAAAAATTTATCTCATTGCAGCTTTAAAATCAATTCTTTTCATTAGTAATCGTTACAAATTACGACTAGTATAGTGCAAGAGTTTGCTCAACGTGTTTGCCCTTAGTTAGTTTGTATACTTGAGATTAAATCAAGACAAATTTGTATATTCTGAAATTATACTTCAACAAAATTAAATTTAAACCGAATTTTCGGAGAAACAAATTAGTATACATTAGGAGTAAGTTATGTCTCGTCTGGGACCCTTGACCTAACCCTAGCCCTACCGCTATGGTGCTCCTGCCTAACCACGTTGCTGTGGTGCAGTCTGGGCTCTCGTCAGTCGGCGCCGCTTCTCTCGGGAAGGCCGACCTGGTGCTTCCCAGTCCCATCCGGTCAATCCCCTCGTAGACCACGCCTGGTGCGGGGGATAAAACCCGGAGGGTTTGGTCATCACCATCCACCTTCGCTTTCTCCTCTTTTCTCATCTGCCGATTCCGGCTCCGAGTTTCATGACAGCCTGGTCACTCCCCCTGTCGCGGCCCTCGGAGGATGGGTTGGATCCGCCGCCTCCTCCGCGTGGGGAATTTCGGCCGGGTATACTACGACGGCAGCCACATGTGGTTTCTGCTTCACGTTATTGGGGGGTTTCAACCAAACCGAACCCTACCTTGCTTGTCCGGCCTCACCGTGACCTTGCTCTGGTGACATCCCAGGCGGCGATGGAATAGGCTGCAGCGGGACACTCGGTGGGTCACATGATCGTGCTGGAGGTGGCGGGCGTCTCCCTTGGAGTTTTCCGTCATCAGTGGTCGCGAAGGCAACGTATGGTTTGGGACCCCTACGGAAGAGCTGCGTTAGGGCATGGGCCTAAGCTTGGTGGCATGCCAATTCTGCGCGGACGGGTAGTGTTGGACCATATGGTTACCCTTGCAGGACCCTGGGCACGGCGGCAACAAAGGGACTTGTCGCTCCACGGGAGGGTTGCTTACGGAGCTGGTCGGAGGCCCAAGGACTGAGGCGGTGGCGTTGCTCTAGAAGGGAATCTGGAAGATAGCGCGACATTGATCGGGCCTTGGGGGAACGTTTGTCCCACCCCACTGGTGTTGGATCCGAGACCTAAGGATAGGCTGCTTAGAAGAAGGGGTGCCCGTATGACGTTGGATCCGGGACCTAACCCAGGGCCCCGTCCTTTGCATTGGGGCAGCACCTGGCTGCCCGAGACAAGCCTCCCTAGGAGGGTTGCTCCTCTACGAGGAGCCATACCAAGGGCGGGGGAGATACCCCGTCGAGAGGGATGAAGCATCGTCTGAGCATCGGGGACTAGCTCTGAGAGGGGTCCCCAGACGATGCTTTGCCTCCCACCATCACCATTGTTGTTAAGGTCCCTCAGGATCTTCGGTACCTTGTTCTCCCTCTCCGCATTTTCTCTCTGTCCACGAGAGCATCAAAATACCGTCTATGACAGTTATGATAGTACAAGGTCCAGAAAACATCTGTTCGTTAATGTTGGCCTTCCACAGGTCGGAGAACATGTTCCCCGATGCTAGATAATGTATTCCTTTTAAAGTTGTAAAGTTGCACCCTTCGTTCAAAAGAAAATATTAATATACATTAGGATAAAATAAACATAATATTTTTTCCCTGGAATTCCCGTATACACAAGAATAAAATAATATTTTGAGATATTATATGAAATCCAAAATTTGTCCCTCCAATTCAAATAATTACCATCAAGTTCGTCAAAGGAAGTAGTGTAATGTAAATTTTGCTCATGAGACTGCCTGCGTAAAGGTCACACAACTCTAAATGCTCTCATCGGTATCAACAAGAATAGAGATAAAATGTAGGGCCCGAGAACAGACTCCAGCAACTTGTCATTGTCGCTGCCTCAGAAGCTCACACTCTGGCTCTCCCAGGTTTCAAGGATCAAGACGGGGTTTAGGGACATGAGGCATGGGAACGGGTATCGTGCCAGACAAGGAACACATGACCCACCCCGTTGCCATTGCTATCCTCAGACAAAAGAGAACATGATACTCCAAATACAAGAACATCAATGCCATATTGGTGTTCTATCACTCAGAGAACAATCCATAGCCAGAAACTTCACAAGTATGAAAGCAACAAAAGTACAAATCGAATTTTAATCACAAAAGAATAAATAAACTGCTCTTATAATATAAGAACGAATGAGAAACACGGGTTCTAAACTCCAACAAAGCTATATACTATGCCTGTTATAGTAAAGACACAACTCGCTATGAAGCAAAACCAATCAGACAAAGAATTGAACAGAAAGCCTTATAAGGTATAACAGATGCTGCTAAGTGCAGTAGAGAATAGACACAAAATAAATTGCATTGAAGGTACCTCGCAATCTTCAATGACAAAACGAATGATGATTATGCCTTGTACTATACAATGTACCTTGTAGTAGCATCTTCTCCTGGACATCTTTACTATTTGTCTCCTGCAGATGTAGTGCTCATAATTTTACAGTTTCTTGGGTAAATTGTAAGACTTCTTGAGGAACCTTGTAGCTGCTTCATCGTTCCGGTAACACAACACTCGTAGGAGTGTGTTGGGTTCAGTTGGGTTCCAATGCCCTGTGGTTTGAGGTAATGGAAGTCTTGCCCTGGGTGAAGATCCGTATGTCTCCAGGGTCACACGCCTGTACCGTTCAATCAAGCTCTCTGTGTCGGTTCTGAAAAGGGGAATGATTCCTCTAGATGTGGTTGAAAACTTATCTATCAAGTCAGCAGGCAATCCGTCCCCATTGGCCCAGAATAGATCTTTAAGGGATTTAAAATCATCTTCAATGATCTGAGAGTCCTGCTTTGTGAAAGCCCGAGAGGGTCCTCCAGCAAGCAAAACAAACAGGAACCCATCAAAAGAAGCTTTCATTATGTCAGTCACAATCCGGGTACTGATTCTTTCATGCACATTGTCTGAAATGACTGTCAAAGTTTGCTCAAGCTCCTGAAGTAGAGGTTCAATTCTGGAAGAAGATGGCTCCCCGACATACAAACCATCCCATAAAACATGACTTAGATCATGGAAAATGATTTTGTATGCCACTGCCTCTGAAAGTTGTTGAACACCTTCCACACAGGCTGGAGGTGTGAGTTCAAATTTCTTTCCTAAACCATTTGAGAAGTCTTCCACATGAGCAGACTCTGAGTTCCTCAGATGGGTAATAATCCTTTTCTCCAAAACATCTAACTCGGACCTGATTCGATGCAAGGTATTGATACGAACACACATCTGTGGTATCCCAAAAGAATTATCCCCATTCATTGTTGCAACCTGAGGATTCCTCTTTTGAGCAGTTGGGGACTTCTCTTTTTTCTTCCAAACACCTTGGAATTTTGATTCAGTTGTACATCTTGTCAATGCTGGCATTGTAGGGATATATGTATTCTTTGATCCTAGATATCGGAATCAAATGTGGAAGTTAGTAAAAACAACAAAAAACCGAAGGTATTTAAAGACCGATTGTTATCTTGCAAATATTTACCACAGCCGGACTTCGCCTTGGATATATAGTACTGAAGACATCTGTCAAGGCCACCCATTAAGTCAGGTAGCAATGCTGGATGCATCGGAATAGGCAGCTGAAAATATGCATCCAGAGTTTCATCAATAATGCGCAATACTTCTACAGCAGATGGGGCGTATCCTTCTTGGTTTGCTTGTGGACTCCATACCTGAATATTTGCAGCGAATCAGTAACACAACTAATCGAAGAATTGAGAAAGCACCAATAAAGAGCATGGTAATATTTAGGGGTAATGGAAAAAAATATACATGTACTATCGACTTTTTGCAGGTCGATACCCTTATCTTCCAAGCTTTGCGGGTTGTGACCCTGAACTTTTATTTCGTCGCATTTTGTGTCAAATTGTTCTACAATCACAAATTTGCCCTCGAAAATTTAAATTAAAAAAAGTGAAAAGAAAAACAAGAAGTACACAATGTGATTATCTCAATTGAGTTAGTAGAATGAAAATTTTAACTACGATAACAGAATTGAAAAATATTTTTTTTAGTGTATTTTTGGCTTTTTACTTTTTAATCATAATTTAAAATTTCAAGAGCAATATCGTCAATTTTGAATAAATTGACACAAGGGGCAATAAAATATAAGTTCGGCCACAACCCGCAACAATTCAAAGAGAAGGGTACCAACCTGCAAAAAATTATAGTACAAAGTACTTTTTTGCCATTATCCTTAGCATTTATCTGCATAAATTTATTGGAAACAAGGACTGAGAATGCGCACCTCTTGTTGCAAATTCCGATCAACCCATTCTTTCAGTCTATCTAATCTTGTTTTGATCCAGGTTTTGACCAGATTGGCTATTGCAGCTTCAGCCTCAAAAGGAGGCATCTCACGAATTATCGCCTTCCCACCATCGTCGCTGTCCACCGAATCTTCCACGGCAATCTGCACAAGATCTTTCTCGAGTTTATCTGCCGCCCTCAATACTTGCACAGCCTCTGGTGTTAACTCCGTTATGCCAGACACGAATTGTTTCAGCTCATTCCCATAGCAAACATGAAGCGTAGCCACAGCAACGCCTGCTGAAAATGGATGCCACTGCTTCAATATTGGACTGAATACTTTCTTCTCGTTGACTGCCAGGTCGCCAACATCCTTTGCAAGGATGGCGAGGACGGGAAGAGGATTTGGCTGGTTTCTAGATGCTCTCCTACTCGAGTCTGCCTTCTCCATTTTCTATATACAAATACATTGCATATAGCACACTTCATTCAGTGAAATTGAATCAGCATAAAAATAGAAACATATATATACCATGACTCATCAATTTCAGTAGTAAATACTGATCATCAGGCATTTCCATGGTTATAAATTGAATAGGAAAAAGAGAGAGAAGGAAATACATGCTTTCCTTTTCATGGTTTCTTCGCCGAACACTTCCAATTTTACAAGTGTAACACACCAAAAGAAAACAAAATTACACATTCAAAATTATATCTCCAAATTCAACTTCATTATAATCCTCAGGAGTGGTAAGGAAAATATTTGGGTGGAAAACTAGTGAGATCGATTTTTTTTTCTTTCTGTTTGATATAACCCAAGGCACTTATAATTGCACAAATTAAAAAAAAAGTTATATGAGCATAGCAAAATTTGTTATTACAGATTCACTTTAGTAGTCAAACAACAAGAAGCCAACACAATTAACCTATGCTGTATTTCAAGCCATGCTCTGTGTATGCAGCATATAAATGGTGCTTTAGATGCAACATATACATCCATTATGGTGACCAAGAATGACGAGCTACAGACTTACCTTAAGCTAATACCTTGTTACAAAAGGAAAGGCTGTGTAAAATATAAAGAACTTACCTGAGCAAAAGCAGTGCGTAGCGATGACCTGATGTAAGTGTCAATCCTGCTCCGAGCCACATCAGCTTCGGTTTTCCTCTTTCTGCGGTACTCATTAGATATATCCTCAACCAATATCTTGGCTGCTGATACCCCCATTGAAACAATTCCCTGCATGGTACCAATGTTTCCATTATCAAAAGTGTCATGGTATGCAAGGAGCCTTTTTTCTGCCCAACCCATTATTGCACTCAATGTAGAACTCAAAATCTTGGAGTACTCGGGATCCTTTGTTGTCTTGGCATCTATTGCAACTTGTGCCAGCTGATCATCAGCAGCATACAGCAGTTCCATATCTACTTGGCCAGTTGCAACATAACGGTAAAATAACACCCAAGTAAAGCAAAGGTTATGGAGCATTTGGTTCATTCCAAGGATTCCCCAAGTCTTCTTTATGTGTTCCATGAGTTCATCGACTTCATCAATAATAGATGTTTCATCACTACTATCGAAGCAGGCTTCTAGAAGCATTTCATAGAGCCGGAGATTCAGTGGTAATCCATCGGCCCAGTGACATGACTCCGAGAAAGACCCATCAGATCTTGAAGCAAGAGCCATAACAGCACTTCGGAGAACTTGCATTGACTCATTGTTCCTCCCACTTTCAATAGGCCTATCCAAAGCCCCATTAATAATCTGCCGCAGGCGTTGGGCCCCGCTGTTTGACTTATCCAGGGGCACACGAGGATGTAAAAGGAGACCAGCTTCAAGAACTTTCAGGGTCCTCTTTTGCCATGTTTCATATTCTTGTTGGTCAGGAAAATCTGAAAGCTTGAGCTGCTGTAATAGTTCGAGCGGGACAACCACCGACTCAATTCGCCTTCCAACCTGTAAAAAACACATCAAAGAAAAGATTATTCTTGTTCCTATGATAGGAACCAATAAAACTTGGTATACTCATTTGCATAGAGCTCCTCACACCACCATAAAATAATAATACTTCCGCCTCTCTAATATAAGTGTCCACTTTCCCATTTTTGTAAAAAATTAAGGATAAGTTATTTAGTTGACTTTGTCCTACACAAACCCCTTTGCGCTTTAAAGGAATTAAGGAAGTTATCTTATCTTAGGGGTACTAATGGTACTTCATGCAGAATGAACTTACCAACAAAGAAATCAAACACTCATTTATAAACAATTATTTAGAGAAAATAGATACTTATTTCCCAACGGAGGGAGTAAATCAAACAGCAAATTTGACTGGAAGTACAGCAAGTGTAACTATTCAATTGATACCAGATAGACAACAAAGATACAAAGTAGTAACTAAATACATGTGTTTCATAGTGGAATGTAGGCTTACGACGAAAGCTACAATTATGACTATTGTTTAATCAAAATACAAGGACAAACCACAAGCAAACGGAAATACAATTGAGCCTATATAAGAATCATGTCACCATCTATTACCGTCTAACAGCTAAACCACAAAAATGATTTTAGATTAACACCATGAAGATAAAAGTGAGACACTGAGACACACAAACTAAGTGGTCCAGAAAACAACCCGTAAGTCAGCATTAGAAGAAAAATTACAAATTATTAAAATGGGTTCTAAAAACTAAAAAGAAGACTAAATATTATCAGGCAATAGTTCAGAGTTCACATACAAACAAGAACTGATACATAATAATTAACATTTCATAAGTAGGTTGAGTCATGCAAACAATTGGGATGAAATTTGATCTCTTTTTCATACGTGGAGAACTGAGCAATCAAAGTTGAATGTTCCATTAACAATTCTCTTAACAATAGAATGTAGTAACATAAGCTACAATCAGTAGTGTTAGATGAAATAGTAAAACCACAATTAAAACACATTTACAAAAACATACAAACTTGGCAACACCCTACAGCAGATCAACAACCATGAGTTTAACCAAAAGTATAACATTTATGGAAAAAAAATACCCAAAAATTGAGAACTTTGAAATACCCACAACCAGATCGACCAAATTCACACAACTATTGACAATTACAAACATCAAACATGACAATTACATGCATATAAACCTATACCTGTGTATATGAAGGACAAAATGATCATGGAACCCAGAATTGAACTTCAAATTTACCTGACCAGCAGAGATTCTCAAGAGAGCCCGTCTGACCCGAGAATCCACAGATTCCGAAACCCCCATTTGCAGCCTCATTAGCTCACCGACGGTCATAGGCTTCTTCGGTTTACCCTGACCCGAGCCCGGACTCTCACCCGAACCGGGACTCCTCCTGGATCCGGACCCGGGGGATTTGAGGCCGAGAGCCTTCTTCATCTTGCTGGCAGCAGCGGAGGTGATGGATCGCTGCAGAACTGGCGAGTTGGGGGGTTGACCCGGCGAGTCGAGGGAAGAGGAGGGGGAGGAGACATATGAGAGGGGCTTCCCGGTGGAGGTGCGGCAAGCGGCGACGAAGATCTCGTAGGCGGTGAGTTGGAGCTCGGAATCGGCGAGTGATGTAGCGAGTTCGCCGAACGGGGAGGAGAGATCGGCGGCGACAATGGCGGTGGCGGCGGTTTTCGGTTTGACGATGGAAAGGGAGGGAATTTTGGAGGCTTCTCTCTTGGAATGGCCCAGAGACAGGTCTCTGAAGAGATGAGCCATTGGTGAATTGAAGCTTCCCACGGAGACGAAGAAGGTAAAGAAGAGATAAAAGATCGATTGTTTAAACACTCACTCCACTGCACACACAGACACAGTAGAGAAGAGTAGGGGTATTTTGGGTATTTTACTTTTCCTATCCGCCGATTTATTATTTTCATCTCACTGTTTAATTAGGTGGGTTTTTTCATCTCTCATTCTAACTATTATTTGTGGCACCTCACTATCCTAGAATGTGTTTTTCTTTTCACTTTCATACCCGCCATCAATTTGTCATCCATTTTTGGATGAAAACACTTAAAAATTCATAATACTCTTCACTAATAATCAAATTTTCAAAAGCACGCCATTGGTTTTCAAAATTTCTTTAAAAAAAATCAGTTTTTAATGTCACAAAATTGCATTATAGAGTAATGAGGTGTCACAAAAAATAGTTTAGGTATGAAAGTGAAAAAAAAACATTATAGGGTACTGAGGTGTCACAAAAAATAGTTAGCGTAGTGAGATGGAAAAAAAAACCCACATAGTTAGGCTAGTGAGATGAAAATATCTCATTTTATAACATACATAGACCACGATTTCTGTCTCAAATTTTGAGATCCCCTCTTAGTCCTAGTTGTGTCACAGTTATGGTGCTCTCTTCCACCCCCACCGTCGACATGCTATAAAAAAAACGCGTCCTTTGTCGACTTCCAATATACACTAGACATCTATTTTATTTGGGTGTCATAAGTAGCTTGGTTCAAAAATATAGATGATGCTTATAAAGAACTTCTGGATGCGCTAAAGTCTTGCTCTAGGAAATGCATTTATACTCGTCAATGGAATCACGTGTGGATCTATAACATAACTGACGAATAGATGTAGTGCATTCTAATAAAGGAGAGAAGCCAGGCTTATTGGGACAATCGGGTCGTTGACAAAAATACGAGTATCACTCACTCAAAGCATTCATAATGTGAATGAAAATTGTCTTTGATATACGGAATCAATGGCCAAATTTGTCGTACACTGTGGAAAAGAGTCGGTCATCGGGCATTCATGTCCTTCCTCGGGACCTTGGTCTATGAAAGTTTTTGTCCCCCGAGCTCTCAGAAACAAACTTCTCCCTTTGTTGTAGCCTTGCTTCAAGCCTTTGTCGTGACCTCCGTTCTGTCTTTTGTGTTATTGTATACCCCAATTCATCCAATTAAGCGTCACTTAGTTCAACCTTAGTTGGGTGTAGATTGAAAGAAATGATGGCAAAAAAAAAGAATAGAAATTAGAAGAAGAGTGGTAGACGAGAGATTTTTGTGGTGGTAGAATTGGAAAAGAGGTAATTTATAGGGAAAGTTGTGGTTGGAGTGAATTTAAAGCATGTCGTATATCGTCGTGCCAATGGATAAGTGAAAATTCGTTGCAACACATGAACGTCTTATGCCGAAGGCCTTACGCTGCTTGTTGCACAAAAATTCGGCACAAAACTCGTTGCGTCGAGCGGCTTGTGGCTCTCCATTAAAGATGCTCATAAAACGACCATAAAAACAATGTGATAACAAAATGGTACTCATAAAATATTTCATAGTCTGGTTTTATAGCACAATCAGTAAACATGTATACACATACACACAAATTAAAACGGTCACACTAATATCCGATATCCAGTACCGTGGACTGTATTGGTAGAATATGAAACATGAGTAATCATATGCTAGTTCTTTGGGACCCAACATCCATGCAAACCGTAGGGCAGGCCGTAAGGGAATTTTGCTCTGGCGAGTTCTTGAAACGTTGAACCATCAAGAAGCAGTGCATAACCTTCTCCATTTTCCTGGCTAATCATGGAGATCACCACTCCGTCGTCTTCCTCCGTTGCTCCCGGCCGAGCCACGAAGAATGGTTCTGACGGCACCGCACCTTCCTCATGCCAGTTCTTAGCAGTTTTCTCCATTAAATCGATCTAGTCAAAAGCAAACAAGGAATGATTTGTTAAAGCCAAATCCAACCCAAAAGCTCGAACTGATGGGTGGTAACATCAAGATGTATATCAAGGGATCGATTAATCCTCACACTTTCGATATGGGACACATACTTCAACATGATTTCAAAATGAATTAATTAATATAACAGAGAAATTTATAATGAAGTGGTGAATGATCACCTTGGTGAGGGTATTTGGAAAATTGCAAGGTCTTTGGGCACCACAAGCATAAGCGTATCTGTACTTCTTGCCCAAAAAGGTAGGGTTGATGCTGCACATGTCCATTCCCTTGCCGTGCTCGTTTGGGTCCAATGCTGCTTCCAACTTCCCATACGCACTCCCATCGAATGGTATCGTAAATCTTCCAACCCTACAAACAAACAATCGGGTTGATCTTATTTTCTAAATTAAAATGTCAATTTTATCAGTTGATTTTGGCTTATTCTTTATAAATGTTTATTTTCTTTTATATTCAATTGATGAGGGATCAATAATCTCAAAATCCTAGCATAACTAGACTTCTGTACTTATGCCAGAATTTACAACAGCGCTGAAGCGCAGGGGGGCTAATTACAAATTCAAATCAACCTTACATCGATAAAACTTTTACTATCAAATTATTATTAATTGGATGAAACTCTAGCTATTATAAATAACTACTCATTTATAGTAAGTTGATATGAGGCTAATAATCTAGAATCAATAATATTAAGTAATCCTACAAGAATCAAGTATTCCTTAACTTAGCTCTTTCATATTGGGAGAATTTCATCTAGTCAGTCACTGCTGTCGCCTTTGGCGGCGGCTATTCGTTTTCTTTTTCTCCGATCATGTTGATTTTGTTAGCTTGTTCTGATTTTCTTCCAACATACATGGTTAGTTCATCCTCCATGGGGATCGTCGGTGGGTCCTCCGATCTCTTGTTGACCTAGTCGTCTTCTCCCTCATGGGATTCTGGCAGTGGGTTTCCGAATTTCGGGTCGACATAGTCATTTTTTAATCTATTTTGTAGGGTTCAAAATTGATGCTATTATGGAGCTGTTCTCTGGTGGATTGTGGAGGCCACAAGTAAACTATGGTTTGGGAAGCATCATCAACAAGATAGTGCCCGGGAGCGTCAAACACGGTCCTTGATGATCGCGGGACGCTAATGAGGAGCAGCGGCCCGTCCTTTGATCCTACCTCCCCGTCTCCTACTCCTCAGATCCATCCGAGTTGGGGCAGAAGACGTATCTGATGCGTACCATCCAATGAAGATGGGTGCATCCCCTACGTACTCATATAGAATAGTCATATTTTGTATGTCGTTCTTATGTGTTTCATCACATCCCAACGGTACAATGAAAAGAAGCTATCGTTGTTTCAGGGTCAACGTCTCGGATCTTATGAGACTAAAAATACGCCTAACCCTTATTTGTATCTTCTCATACGTTACTTGTAATAAAGATGAACCTCTAGTATGCTAAAAAAAGTAATCCTACAAGAATCATGAATATTAAGTTTATAGGTTAATATAAAAAGTTACCTTAAAGTATAGGTCACCTATTAGACAAAATTTAGATCATTTTCATGACTTTCCAATTCATACAGACACGTAAATGGAACGATAACTAATTCATAAAAAATATAAATCATTTATGGCTTACGAAAGACACGTAAAACTTAAAATATTTTGGTTTGGTAGTCAAAATATATGTGGCTACTTGTATACATGAGTATTGTATAAACCGTGTACCTGGCGTCTGGTAAAACATCTTGGCCGTCAAATGAGCGGAGATTCTGCAACCTGAGCTTGTCAAGAATAGAAGGGTCTGCACTATGTTCGCAACAATCAGCAATTATAGCAGTTACTCTCCCATCTTCATCCTTCTCTTCGTACGCATTTATGAAATGGAACGTCACAAACAATGGCACCTCCACGCTAGCCACCTATTATCAATATTTCACTAAATTAAAACATCAAATATATATGTTCTTGGAATTATTAATTTCACTAAAATTGTCTGTGGAATAATTACCGTCTTGCCACTGGCTTTACAAACAATATGCACATAAGCTTTGTCCTCCGGGTGCCACTCAAACTTGTACAAAGGAGTGGGCTCCGCCTTGAGCAAGTTCCCCGCACAGTACCTCAGCGGCATCTCCGGCACCACCACGTAGTGCTCCGTCACCGGAAAAGAGTGCACCCACCCCGGCGCCGGCCCGCCCCGACAATCCACCCTCCCCACCACCTTCCTCTCGTTACTCCCCGCCGCCATCCTCACCACCAAGTACCCGGGGCTCAACAAATCCGGCAGCAGCGTCAGGAACTCCGACTCCGTCACCACCGGGTGAGCCGAGTGTATCAGGCCTCCCAGCGCGTCCGCGTACTCGAACTTCCCCACCGTGTCCAGCGTGTCCGGGTCCACGACTATGGACCCTTTCTGGGTCTCCGTCAGGCACACCACGCGCCCGTCGCCGAGCCTGACGACGCCCGTGTTGGCGTTGTCGGTGAGGGACGCGCCGGAGAAGAGGTTGGCCAGCTCGCCCACGTACGACAGGAAGTTGTCGGATCTTGGGACCTCGGAGAACTCGCGGTAGCACAGCTTGTTGTTTGTCTTGGCGGCCTTGTAGGCCTCCGATTCGATCTGCCGGTGGCCGGCCACCAGCTTTCCGTCGTGGAACTGGAGCTTGGCGAGCATGGCGTAGCCGTCGAAGAGGTGCCGGAAGTCGTAGTCGCCGATGTGCCACAAGCCAGGGCCATTCCTCAAATATGTTCCGCTCTACATGTATGTATGTATGTATTAATATTCACATTCATAAGTAAAATATACCAAGTCGTTTTCACATGATCACGCCATATTACATAAATGAAATAGACGATATTCTTTTTTATTAGAAATGTTTTATAAAAGTCTCGTTTTCAGTGTGAGAAAAAAAGGCGATTCGTATAAATAGATTAAAATCACGACCTAAACAATCTAAACAGAAAAACCAACAAACAAAATCACAAAAACAGAACGAAAAGCACAAGTTTGGATCGAACAAATGGACAATGTTAACTTGCACTGTTAGCACTTCATTTATTATAATTTTAATGGTGAATTGCAAAGACTTACTGTGAATACAATTTTGAAAAACTTAGAGTGAATTATTTTTGCCACTAATAATTATTTATTTTGCTAAAATTCGAGAATACTCCTATAAAAATGGATATATAAAGGTTCCAAACGTACAATATAAAAAGTGGATCTGTCATTAAAAAAAAGATATTTTTTAAATAATATAAAAATAAATTGATATAATATGATTGTTAAATGACTATATTACGTTAAAGATAATAGATTTACAAGCAAAAACAATTCACCGTAATTTTTTACAAAAGGAAATAATTTCCCATAAGTTTTTGCAAAACATATATAATTCACCTTAATTTTAACACATCAACAAATTAAGATCGGAGAATTGTATTTTGAGAGGAAAAAAAGACGGGAGTATTATGTAACCATGCTATATCTCCTTGTGACGTTCCTAATGTAAAGCAATATTGGATTAAAACACGGTTTACTTGTATATGGATTAAATACATGTAACAAGTTGCTGTGTAATAGAGTAACATTTTGGAGTTAAATCAAAAAGTATATATGTATTTCAAATACAATATCAGAAACACAATATTTATACATACCAACCATAATGGAATCTCTCCTTGAACATCTAGCTCGCCCTCCCAACGTTCACGGTTGATACTTGTCCATGCTACGTGTTGCTCTACCGGAGAATTTGGGGTTTCAGTCTCGGACATCGGAAGATTAATCGTTGGTAACGGGCTCGAAACATTCACCGCCGTCAAGTTACGGTTGTGTTTTTTCATGGCACAAGTAGCTACTCTCCGGCAGAGAAGACCTTGGCCAACATGACGACTAGTGTACCTATAATTGGGAACCTTGAAGGCAAGAGAAGAAGCCATGTATGAAGAGGAGATTGGAGCTAGAGTGTGTGGAGAGCAGAGGAGTGTAAGTGAGAGACTAAGGTGACTGCGAGTCCAAATTTATAGAGGAGCATCAAAATGTCCCTTTTGTTAGGACAAAGAAAATATGTATTTGTTAATTAGCTCCAGTTCCTACTCTTTGGAAATTAGGAATCTTGATTGGTGAAAATTCTTTGCCACTATAAGACAGGGTACATAAACTCATTAATTGGTCTTCACCATCATTCTCTTTGTAGAATAAGTCTAGAGAGAAGGTATCTCCCTTCTCTCTAGAATTTCAAACCCTAGAGTTACAGCGCCGCCCCTCTCCTTTGATCGTTACTGTCGGTGGCCACCGTGGCTTCGGCCATGGGAGCCACCGGTGGTGGTCTCGCGCCCCGCCTCTCCCTCGTTACCCCTCCTTTTCTCTCCTTCTTCCCTCGTTTCTTATCCCTCACCTTCCACCCTTTTCACCGTTTCCATATTTTCCGGGGGATTTCTTCAGATCTACTTGTGGGAGGTCGTTCCCCATCGTATCCGGTGGTGTGGATCGTAGATCTGAGTTTCCTTCACCGGTTTTCTCCTCCGGGGCTTCGTGTCGTTCTGTTTCTCTCCTTCGACCCTCATCGCTCCAGCGTGTTTCCCGGTGGAGTTGACTCCCGGGCCTTGTCGGGTTTACGGCAAGGGGTTTTGGTCTTTGAGACCTGGTTGCGGGGGATCTGAGTTGGAGGTCGAGTTTATTGGGCGGTCACAGGGCTTTGCAAAGCCAGCCACTCTCACTCCTCCCCTGCTCTTTTGAGTTTCGTCTCTCCTCTTTGGTCGTTGTTTTGGTGTTGGCCGGTGACGGGATCTGATTTTTTTCAGATCTGAGACGTGGGAGGAGGAGCCATGCGCTGGGTCGAGAAGATCGGTTTGGATTGCGTCTTTCTTGCTCTGCCTCGCCGATTGGTATCTCTCTCTCCCTTTCCCTTTGCTTCAGTTGTGTTCTTTCTTGTTGTTGGCCGGAAATTCTCGCTGTGGTTGGGGTCTGGGCGGGGTGGGTCTGGTCGGTTGGGCCTTGGTTTCTTCTTCTGGGTTTTACTCTGGCTTGCGCTCGGTATCGTCGCGGTACTGGTCCGCTGCCCGTTTGGGGTGTGCCCTCTTTGTGTTGGCTAGTTGGTACACATTTTTAGTGGACCGAGCGCTCTAGGTTCTCCCTTGGTTGGTTCCTTGGCAAGTTTGGCGTTTGGTTTTTCGTTGTAGGGTTTCTTTTGTTCCTTATCTGTTTTCTGTTTGACTGTTCGAGTCTCTTGACTCTTGTTTGTTAGGCTGCCCTTTGTTGCGTTTTGGTTGTTCTTTCAAGTTAGTTGTTCTGGGTATTTTCAGACCTGTTGTGTTGTATTGTTGTACTTCAAGTTAGATCTTCTGGGTATTTTCAGACCTGTTGTATTATACTGTTTGCTTATTTTTAGATCTGGGTATGAAGACCCTACTGTTTCCCCTTTGTTAGGGGTTTAGTTTCGAGGCTCCCTGGTTGGAGTGATCTTAGTTTGTAATGGTTTGAATGAGGGTTGAACCCTTGTCCTTGTTCTATTTTTCAAAGACCTGGATCTCTAAAAATAATTTGCTGATCAAAAAAAAAATAAACTCATTAATTTAAAGTTGTATTGTATCTCTAATAACATGGTAAGTATGACCTTGCAGCGTGTCTTGAGCTCCTCCTTCTCTATCGCCTGTCCTTTTTGGTTTAGGTCACGATCTTGTGTTGTTCGTTTTTTCCGTTTTTTTCCTCCGGTCATTTCTCTTTATCTCCTCCAGCCGTTGCTTCTCTTCTCTGTTTCAAGCTTAAAGAGCCTGAATTCAGGCTTCCCCCTCCTCGTCTGAAACCTTAGAACAGAGGCTTCGTCCTCCTTGCCTAGGAGTCACCACCACCGTCGGGTGAAGGTGTGCCCGGTAAGTCATCCGTCCTCTCCCTCTTCCCCAGCCGTCCCTCCTTCTTCTCTGGATGCTTTCCTTCTCTTCTCTGGTTATGTTCTCTGCTTCCTATAACTGGTGCCCTACCCGACCAACTCTCCTCACATCATCCTCGCAAGCCCTACCCAAATTCATCGTCTCCCCTTGCCGCCCCCAAACCACTGTGGTCTCCTTCATGCCGCCGACCTCCCTCAGAAAGAAACAGATTTCATCCGTCTCTTCCTCTCTTTGCAATTTTATCCCCACTTTGTCGGCTGAAAGACTCTGTAACCTTTCATCGGACTTATCTTCCCCTGCCACCATCTGAATCCGATGCATGCAAAATCGACCCTCGTAGACCCCATGTCGCTCCTCTGTCTATGACCCTCCTCGCCGGCCGCCCCCTTTTTCTACTTATGTTCGTCCGTTCGTCGCTGAAACAATCTTGCCAGAACAACAGGAAATTAGATCTGCTCTGGGAGGAAGTACCACGGCCTCGTCGGGCAGGGCCTCCTCGGAGATGATGAAGGCCGGTTCTCCTCTAACCGTGTTTACAGAGAAGCCTTGTGACCAGTTTTTGTACGGAAGGACCATGATCGTCCTGGACCCTAACCCTGACCCGGAACCTCGGGAGATAGGGCCCAATGGGGGAAGGAAACCCATTGGGCCCAAATACGGACGATTCTTCCCAGCCACCCAGTTTGGGTTAGCTCCGGTCGAATGGGGTCTCGCTACCGGGAATGATTATGGTCACCACCTCGCAAGACAAGACAATCACCCGAACGGGTATTTAGATCCTTGTTCTTGTGTTTTGTGCTTATCTATTGTTGACAACTCCTTTCTATTGTACTATGTTAGAAGTGCTTTTTATGATTATCCTAGTGTGCCGGATCACCTGTTTAAAAAAATAGGGGATGCCGGCCAAACCTTAGGATTGCTTCGGGTTCTATCCCTTGATTTGTATGGTTGTATTATTTTGAGATTAATGATATGAAAGTCTTACCATTTCTTCAAAAAAAAATATATAACATGGTAAGTATCATATTTATAATTTAATGTGTAATCACTTATTAAATATTTGTTCAAAGAAGGGACAATCAAAGAGAATTGCTCCTCCAACTGTTTTTTATCAGACAATACTCAAGACTTCTACTGGTAAAGGAGGCAATTCGGGAAGCTTCACTGTTGATATTGCTAAAAAAATGGCTTGGGTGTTTGAAGTTTTAGCAAGAAAGTTGAAAAAAAAGGCAGTTGACCTTGTTTCTTTGGCCCTCGAATGTGAAGTCCCGCAGGATGAGGACATCGAGGATAGTGAGGACGAGGATTACCCTGAACCGACTACAGGAGAAGCTTTATTTCCGGTTCCGGTCTCTAATCGGTTCCTTTGTTTGAACGCGGGTAGGAAGTAGATGAGGAAGACGGTTTCCTTTGTTGTTTGTTTTCCTGCTTGGGTGCTTTTTGTTGCTCTTTGTAGCTGTTAAGGTCTGGGGAAATGGTCCTTTTTTAGGATCGTTTTCTTGTATTGTTTTACTATCTTGTAGAACGGTTGCTTAATAAATCTTTAGCTTATCAAAAAAAGGGTTATTTACGATAAGGTACCCTAATGTTTCGTCCACGAACGATAAGGTACCATAATGATTTTTTTGTCCGATAAGGTACCCTAATGATTCGTCCACGAACGATTTGGTTTAATCTGTTAAAAAACTAACAGAATTATGTAGAATGACTATTTTGCCCTTTGACATTTGAGTTGACTTTTGACTTAAGAGTTAAATGACCATTATACCCTCAGTTATTATTTTTCCTTAATTTAAATTTTCTAATTAATTTTAATTTTCAAAATAAAATAAATAAATTATATATATATTTTAAAGTTATATTTTTTAAAAACTGAATTTGTTTTTTTTCTTTCAAAAATCAGTTTTTATTTTTTTAAAATCAAATTTTTATATTTTAAAATCAGATTTTATATTTAATTAGTTTTATTTTTTAATAATTAGTTTTTTTATATATAAATAATTTTTTATTAAAAACAGTAAAAAAATTTCAAATCATTTTTATTTTTAAAAAAAATTAATTTTATTAAAAAAATATCGCAGAACTGTCTGCGTCTTCTCCGGCCAGCTCCGGCGTCGTCTCCGGCCACCCCCTCCTCCGGCGTCTCGTCCCCGGCCACCCCCACCTCCGCCGCCTCCTCCTCCCTCTTCCACCTCCCACCTCCCACCGTTCGCCATCGCCAGAACTCGTCTTCCCCAACATCGACTTCCCTCGATAGAGGCGAGCCAGGCTTCACGACGGCGGTGGGTGGCTTCAGGAGCTCGGAAGGCCGTGGGGAAGTCGTTAGGGCAGGAATCGAGTCTCGCCGTCCAGATCTAACGGTTGTGAGAGCTGGCCGGCGTTGGTAAGTGTCAGATCTGGTGCGAGCGAGCTCCGGCGAGCTCTTCTCGGACAAGGCTCGGATGAATCGAGCTCGAAATCGCTCAAAAACAAGAGGGAAAGAGATGGGGGAGGTGGGATGAGGTCGGGAGACAACTCACCGTCGTCGATTTCGTCCGTTGACGGCACGGTAGGGCTCGAGACGAGGTCGGCGTGGTCGGGTCGTCGCGAATCGAGGAAGAAGAAGGTAGAGGTGAGGCAGGGGGTTTTCTGGCGATGGCGGACGGTGGGAGGTGGGAGGTGGAAGAGGGAGGAGGAGGCGTCGGAGGTGGGGGTGGCCGGGGACGAGACGCCGGAGGAGGGGGTGGCCGGAGACGACGCCGGAGCTGGCCGGAGAAGACGCAAAACAGTTCTGTGATTTTTTTTAATAAAATTAATTTTTTAAATTTTTTGTATTTTTTAATATTTTAAAATATTTTTTAATTGTTTTTATTATTATTTTAAATAATTTAATTTTTAAATTTATTTATTATATTTTTTATAGTATTATATAATTAAGGGTATAATGGTAATTTTGTCTATCAAATTTATAAGCTTAAAATAAGAAAGGGTAAAATCGTCATTTCACATCCCACTTAACTGCAAATGTCTAAGTTAGAGGAATATTCCGTTAGTTTTTAACGGAATATGCCAATTTTAAACCAAATCGTTCGTGGACGAATCATTAGAGTACCTTATCGGACAAAAAATTCATTAGGGTACCTTATCGTTCGTGGACGAAACATTAGGGTACCTTATCGTAAATAACCCTAAAAAATATAAAAGTTAATAAATATTTGTTACTTAAAGTTTAGATTAATTGAGTGAAGCCAAAATATATGCAAATGCACCAGAAACCATAAGTCTTGACCACTGAAGACAAACATAGAATGCGTCTCCCTGTTTAGGTAGTGCGAGTAGACGTTCGTTGACTTCTTCAATATTTAGAGTTTGACATCCTCGATTAGTGTCATGATGACTTGACAATACTAACGAATAGCTCTTAACGGAGATAGATCGCACACCTGCTGGTAATAACGTTGAATAAGAATTGTGCATCACTTCGTATAATCACACGTGGTATCCCGTAGTTTGAACCATAGCAATATTTCCTGGATTTCCTGGGCCTCCATCAAGTCGGGTGATAAAGACCTAAGAGCACCTCGTTTTGACAATAACTGCCTCTTGTCCTGGCAGATGAAACCCAATCCATTAGAGTAATGGAGGTTCCCACATTGGGGGTCTTGGGGGATATCCAACTGGAGTGAGCCCTAGGGCCAATTGTTGGCTTCCATCCAAACTTCAAAGTGAGCCCTTAAGAAGCAGGTGTTAAAAAGATAGTCCAGGGTCGGCATCCTCCTATGAAAATCTCTCTACTGAACCTGCCCCAACCCTAGCCGCCTCCTCCTTTTGGCTTTTCCTCTCCGGCGATGGCCATGGCCATCGGACATGGTCGTCGCAGGTGACCCCCTTTTCCTTATCCTTCTTCTCTTTTCTTCCCCCCTCCTCTTCTCTATCGGTTTTTCCTTCCCCGACTTCCTATTGTTGGTTTCTTCTTTGTACCTAGCCGACCTCTTTTCGAAGGATCTCGCCTCCGACGTCTTGTAGTGGTTCAGAGATCTCGGCGTGGCTTTGCTCGTCATGGATTTGTTTCCAGAGCTTGGAAGCTCGCCGTGGAGCTTCCCCCCTCCTTCGTATTGTGGCTCCGATATGCTTGTACCGGTCGTTCTCCCGGCGTTTAGGCTCAGATCCGGAGTGGGTTGACCTTTTTTGTCCATCTTGTCGTGGATCTGGTGTTCTTTCGCCTGGTTCCTCCGTGTTTCTCGTCGGCAGCCTATTCGAACCGGTGTTAGGGACGGGTCTGTCATGGGTCTAGAGCAAGTTGGGTACTGGAGCGGGGCGACTTGGCTCGGGTCTAGAGCGGGTCAAGGCCCGGGTTTGATTCTTGGTCTAGGCTTAGGTCTGGGTCTGGTCTGGTTCTGGGCCTAGGCCTGGATCTGGGCCTGAGTTTGGGCCTGGGTCTGGGCCTTGGTCTAGGAATGGGCCTTGGTCTGGGCCTGGGTATGGGCCAGACTGCTGCTCTTCTGCTTGCTTTGGTGTCTCCTATGTTTACATGCCTTCCCCTTCGGGTCCTTGCTATTGTCGTTGAGGGGTTACTAGTCTCGGTTTCAGAACGCTCATCTCGCACTCCAGTTTTGGTTTCTCCAGAGTTTTGACTTGCTGCAGCTGGTTTGGAGTTCATCGGGCTTCCAGCGTCTCTTGTTGCTGCTGGTGCCTGGCTGTTGGCCCTGCCTCGTGCTCGATAGAAATACCAGGTCCTCTCCTCTTTGGGCGTTTCTCGGTGTTGGCCGGTTTCGTGAAGAGGATCGGGCGTGGGTGCATGTCTTGTTGGTTAGTTCTTCTAAGGTGTTTTGGGTCTTTTGGCGTTTGGTGGCTCCGACGTTTTATGGTGGTGTTCTCGACGTCTCGCTCAAGTTCCGGTTTGGGACTCGTTTCTCAACCTGCTGGGTTGTAGATCGTAGCGGACCTGTAAGTGTTGCTCTGAGTGCCTCCGTTGGTTATACTCCGACCTCTCTAGTTTTGGGGTGTCCTCGCAGCTCGTTCCAGAATAAGTGTGGGACGCGTTTCTCGTTCGTAGATCGTAGTGGTTCTGCTACCTGGCGGCTCGATCCAGATCGTCGTTGCTTTGCTCAAGTGGTATTTCTTCTCAGTCGAGACTCGTTTGATATGCTTTTTCTTTGCTTTTGTTGTTAGGTTCCTCACTGTCCTTGATTCTTTTTTTTCTTGGTTTCATCATTTACCTTCCACTTTGATGGATATGGCTTGCCGGTTTACAGGTGTTGGCCGCTGACATGTGCTTTAGGCAGTTGTTCCTTTTGGTTGTTTACCTGTAGATCCATTTTAGGGTTTGGTGATTTTTGGTGGGTTTCGCCCACTGAATTTGTCTCTGTCGTTTGCGGTGTTGGCCGCCGGCTTGTTAATTACCATCTTGATGATTCTAATGAGAAATGGTGCTTTTCAATTTTAGGCGGAGTTCAAGATAGTTTCAAGTTCTTCTCGGGCTTCATGGTTAGAAAATTCGGGTTTAGACCTTTTCTTAGTTTTGTGAGCTTCATAGTTGTAAAATTAGGGTTTGAGACCTTACTCGTTTTTTATGGTTTCGGGCTTCATGTTTGTAATATTTGGTTTGTAGACCTTTGTATTTAGGTTTGCATTCATGTTAGGTTGCTGAGGTTCCTTACATGGGAATGCTCTCTTTCATGTATTGTTAGTTTAGTTGTGGGTTAGTGACTGAACTTGTTTAGTCCCTTGGTTCTTTCTGTTGGGCCAAAAATAGTTCGGTTCTCAAAATTTTTGGACCATGCTCCTTCAGTTTCGGTGCCTTCCTTTTTCGTTCTCTGAAAAAGTTGAGCTTTTATAAATTCCTTGACTGATTAAAAAAAAGTGAGCCCTTATCCTTGAACAGTGCCCCTCATAGACAAGTCATCCCCGATCCATCCGAATACGTTAAAACTCAACAATACAATATAAATAAAAATAAAAATAAGAATCATCAATCTTTCAGATTTAGACATTATCTACTAGGAAGCTTGATTGGTTAAGAGATATATTGTTCAAATACTAATAGGTCTTTTGCTATTCGTAAGTGTGAGAAAAATGGTAAGTTAGGTATTATGATAGGTGAGTGACGAAAAGTTCAGGATTATGTTAGATATTATCAATTAAAAATACTTTGTAGTGCGTCGGGCACAAGGTCTGACCACTGAAGAACAGGCACAGAAAGGGCCTCCTTGGCTAGCCAGTGAGCGGCCCTATTCCCAGTTCTTTTGACTAACTAAAGGGAAGTCCCTTCTTGTTGAGAAAACATCTCCCTAATATCTCGAATAATAGTTTCAATTGGCGAGACTGAGGGGCATCATAGAGAATCATATTGACTAGCACCTGCGCATCCGAGCGGATAACCACCCTTGTCCTCGGCATCGAAACGTTCTTCAAGGTTGTGGCTATAGCGATGGCTGCATACATGATTGGGGACCAGACACCCGGGAGGATACCATTTGCAAGTAATGGGACCGAGCCAGCCGTATCTCGGGCTATTAATCCATAGGCCGATTGGTGAGTGTCCTGAAAAACTGCCCCATCCACATTAATGACGGTCGTACCGACTGGAGGACGGGTCCATTTTGCCGGCCAACTTACCGGGGCGCAATGAGGTTTGGGAGAGGCAACCTTAGCTTCACGCCATGCTTTGAGGTGGGTTACTGCCGATAAGATCACCTGAAGCGCTGTCGGGGACGTCTTCTTCCATTTAAGTTCATTTCTGGCCTTCCAGATTTCCCATAAGATAGAGAGTATCTCCGTCATTTGCTCCCGGGTCCTAGCTGCTGATGTACCCTCCCACCATTGTACAAACGTGCCCCCAGTACTCTGTGGGAGGAGCGGACCCACCTGCGACCAGCATGTCTGTGCAAACCCGCACTCCAGGAAGAGGTGGTTCACCGTTTCCGGGTCCCGGCCACAGATATCACAAGTAGGAACGATTGGGACATATTTTCGGTTCAGGTTAGTATCCACCTGGAGAGTATTTGTGAGAGCACGCCACAGGAATATGAGGAGGCGTGGGGGGGGGGGAGGATAGTCCACAGAGAAGCCTAGGACACTACATTCGTGTGTTGTCTCGCCTTCTACCGTGTTGTCGCCAAAATGGAGTATCCCGTTTTGGTGGTATAGTGGCCGGTTCTTTCATCCACCCAATACCACGAGTCTTGGGTCCGGAGAGATGACAATGTGACTTGAAGGACATTGTCTCTTTCTTTAGCCGAGAAGACTTCAAGCATTCTGTCAGCATTCCAACGCTGATGTCCTTCTACCATAAGGCCAGCAACCGTAGCCCCTACCAGGGACGGGTTAGTAGATGTAATCATAGGGTCAGGGCCAACCAACCAGGGCGTACAAAGGACCATAGTATCCATCCTGTCACCGATCGCTATCCTCAGGCCCTTTTTCAGAAGGGGCTGGACAGATAGGATATTCGCCCAGATGAAACTTTGGTTGGCCTTGACTCCTGCCTCCATGAATCCTACCGTAGGAAACTACCGAGCCTTTAGGATCCTGGTCATTAAGGAATGGGAACAGTGAATCAGATTTCAAACTTGTTTTCCTAACAAGGCCGTATTTACATCGCTCAGGTGACGGAATCCCATGCCCCTGCTTCCTTAGGCCGACACAGATTATCCCAATCTTGCCAGATAATTGGACGCCCCGACTACCCCCCCCTCCCCTCCAGAACCGGGCTAGAGCCACGTGGATCCGAGAAATGATCTTCTGAGGAACCATAAAGACGGACATTACATAAACCGGGAAAGAGGTGAGGATTGAGCGGATCATAACCTCCCTACCTGTCGGCGAGAGAATCTTACCATCACACGATCGGATACGCTTGATTATTCGATTGCCTAAATACGCCATTGTTACTGCTCTATTCCGACAATCATATTGGGAACACCCAAGTACATGGATGCTTTCGAGGTCTCCTGTATAGCCAGAATCTAACAGTATTGAAGTTTCACTGCTAGATTGGTGTTGCAGCTGAAAAGAATGGAAGACTTCTCTAGGTTGAGGACATGGCCAGATAGCGTGCTAAAGAACCCTAGGATGTCCTTGACTGTGTGGCCTCTTCTGCTGTCTCGCGACAAAAGATGTAGCAGTCATCGGCGAAGAACATGTGAGTTATCTCCGAGGCATGTCGTGCCACACTAACCCCCTACAACCGTCCCTCGATTTGGGCATGTCGTAGCAGAAATGACAGTCCCTTCATGAAAAATAGGAATAGGTAAGGAGATAAAGGTCCCCTTGACGTAGGCCCCGAGTCGATGACAAATTAGATGTGTCCCGTCCCCGGATGTGATAGTATAACGAACTGATTGCATGTAGTACGCCATCAGCTCAATCCAGTCTTTAGAGAAACCTAGCCTCTCCATGATTCGAAGCAGGTAGTCTCATTCCACCCTATCATAGGCCTTGCTCGTATCGAGCTTTCGGGCCATAAATCCCACCGATCCCTACCTCTTCTACAGGAGGTGATGAATAGTTTCAAAAGCTACCACAATATTATCCTGGATGCAACGCCCTGGGATAAACACCCCTTGTGTATTCGATATAACTGTGTGAAGGAGGGGCCGCAGACGATTGGCTAGAACCTTGGAGAGAATCCGGAACACCACATTGCAGAGCGGTATAGGCCGGAGATATGTGACTTTCTCCGAATCAGGGTTCTTTGCGATAAGAACGATGGAGGTATCGTTGATAGTTGGGTCAAAACGCTAAGCAGCCAACGCGTCCTGGATAAATCGGACGACCTCATCGGCCACCAGAGGCCAAAAGTGTTGGTAAAAACGTGGGTTCAGGCCATCCGGTCCTGGGGATTTATCTGGACCCGTTTGAAACACGACCGTTCGAACCTCATCAACGAGACATAGGGACAAAAGCATGGTATTGTTGGCCGGAGAAATGTCCGGATGGAGGTGAATAGGGAAATCACTAAGGTCCTGTAGGGTGGAAGTGAACATGCGATTGAAGTAGTCCTCAATTAGTTGGCGCATGCCTGTTACCCACGTAACCGAATCCCCCACCTCATTCTTTAGATTCAAGACCGTGTTTATCCACCGCTGGTACGAGCATACGGCCTGGAAATTTTTTGTGTTGCGGTCCCTTTCATCCAACCAATTCGGCTTCGCCTTTTGACGCCAGAATGCCTCTTGTACACCCAAGGCTCATTCATACTTGATTCGAATCGCCTCCCTCCGGTGCACACATTCTCGGTCACTTCTGCTATTGAGCTATGCTATTCTCCGCTGACACCATTTGATATGATTGGTGTTCCGGCTAAAATGTTGACGGCCCCATGTTGTAAGGGCCTTTCTCACCGACCGAATAACATCTCCCAATGGTGCAGTCACATCCTTATCCCAAGCGTCCAAAATAACCTTTCCACATTCTGGGTCTCGGATCCATTGGGACTAGAAACAGAAATTCGGTGGACCACGATGGGAGATATGGCGAGTCAAAGACAAGAGCACCGGACAATGGTCTAATGTAGTCACCCTAGTTTTTCGGAAATCCAGATATGGTATATTGGAGAAAAAGGATTCAGAAACTAGTGCTCTATCCAGGCGTGATTGGATCCTTTCATCATGCCTACGACCCCTATACCAGGTGTACTGGTGACCAGTCATTGGGATATCATCCAGATGGAGTTCCTGGACCATTGCAGAAAAATCATCCACAAGGTGAATCGGATAGGCTCGCCCCCCCCCCCCCCCTCATGGTTTCATCAGGGTCGAGTATGCAATTGAAATCGTCAATCAATATCCAGTTCGATTTTGTGTTGGTATGAAGGTTACGAATCAGCTCTCAGGTAAGATGCCTACAATCCCTACGTGGTTCACCATAGATACATGTAAGCCGGATCTCGTCATAGCCCAATGCTGAGACTTCCACGTCGATGAACCTAGCCGATGAACCTCTAACTCTCACGCCCAGTCCCATGACCCAGAAAAGGGCCAAGCCCCGTTGACTCGGTGTGTCCCCGGTCCCCCGTATGGACCCCTGGATATATGGCACACAGACGTAGTCCTGGAACCCCAAAGATCGTGATAGAAGTGTGCAATTGCGATCATCCAGCAATGTTTCCGAGAGGAATAGCAAATGAGGTAGTTGCTCCCGGAGTACGAGTTACAGTTGTTGTTTATGTAGAGTAGAGCCCATGCCCCGACAATTCCAAGCCAGGACCCGCAGATCCGGTCTCAATCTCTTCTAGCTATATCCCTCTTCTAACCTAGCAAGCCCTGCATCTTCCTAGATGAGACAAACTCAAGGAGGCCTATCTGTAAAGACCTAGGGATGCCTATTTGTAAAGACCTAGGGAGGCCTATCTCTGAAGACCCATGGATGTCGATCTTTGAAGATTGACCAGGGCCTCGAGGAAAAGGCATCACCCTGGACCGAATCTGGGACCCGAGAAACGGGTTAGGTATCGTGTCTGAGGTTAGGAGGGGTTCCTTCCCCCGAGACAACCCGGTCTTAGGTAGCGTGTCCAAGGTAAACACTATGAACCCCGACGGTGGAAATGATTCCTTTCCTAAATCTGTGGCATACGACTTTTCCACCTTGGCAGATTTGAACTCTAGAATCGAGTCATCAAAGCGGGGCGTCCGTGGCACCTCCCAGTCACAATCCTGAGTCATATGGTCGATTCTCCCGCAGTTAAAGCAGAAAGTCGGGAGTCGTTCATATGTCAGGCTGACCCTCACTGGAGCCGAGTATTCTTGGAATCGCATGATCATGGTGCGTCAGAGAGGTCGGTGAATGTCCATCCAGAAGCGAACCCTCAAAGTGTTGGGTTATAACGAACATAAAGCAGCGGAAAAACAAAAATAATTCTAAAACCCAAAAGTCGGATCCATGTAATTCGATTAATCGAAAAGAAAATGAATATAAATACATACCTCTTGTAGATTCAAAAGTCGGGTTCAAGACGGTGACCTTTGATTAAATGCTTCCATAGGCGTCTTCAAAAGAACACGCCCTCTACCGGTATCCACACAAACAAGCTTAATCCAAAACAATGGTGATGTGTGCTAGCACATTTTTCTCCGAAACAATTTCGGAAACCCCAAAATATGAATCATAGAATTTACTAAAATAATGGGTCTTAAAATCACAACATAAAAGGTTGAAGAACATTATAAACATAATTTCCTTTTACCTTTTGATTTGGAGTCTGACAGTGTTGTTTTCTTTTCAAAACCAAAACAACTATTGAGAAAGTGTATCATATACAATTTGTTTTGGAACTCCAACCTCAAGTCTTGTGTATGCCTTTTTTTCTTCTCCAAAATTCAACTATTTTCAATTAATGTCATTCACACAACATAATGGAATAATGGATATTATCATAATTACCCATTACTCCAACAAGACCACCTTTTAGTTTATAACCGTGAATGGTTTAAAAATATAAAGAAGACTAATTCTAACTTATTTTAAAAAAAAACTTTTTAAAACTAAAAATCTTTTAAATTATCTTTTCATATATTAAATCTAATTTGATATTTTATCTATTAAAATTATTATCTTTAAAAGACGATATTAAATATAGCATTTATATTTAAAAACAAATTAAATATATAATTTATAAGATTACATTAACTTATAAATTAATATTTAACTAAATGGCATATATGTATTATATTCAAAATATAATAAACATATTTATTCATTCATATTCTAATTGAGCTTACAAAGTCCAATTCGTTTTGTGCTTGTTCTATGTGTGTGATCCTATAGGTTCATATAACGTCGGCAGTGGTCCTGAAATCTCTATTTCGTCCACATGTCATAATTGGTCTCTAGCAAGACTTAATGACTACCCAAGTTATATGAATATCGATGATATGATACAACCTTTCTTCGTAGATATGTTAACCCTTTTGTCACTCGATATCTAGATTGAACATAAGACATAGAGTCGTCATCCTTATTGTATTCAATCGGTTTCTTGATGCCAAGGAGATTGTGAGCGATAACTATTTATCATTCTGCATGACCATGCAATTACCACAATCTCGCTTATCAAGGCGCCTAGAGATATCTTACTCATATAATATCATATGAGGGATAAATCCCAACTCAATCATCCACGTTTCTCATATAGGTGACTTCAAGTCCAATCACAACCTTTATTGTTACCCGGTTAAAGATGACGTTTGATTGTGTCAAACATGAAACAACTATATAGTAACCATGATGATATCAAGGTCGAAGGACTTCAACAATATCACGATTTTGAGTAATGCTTATGATTGTATCTATGTAGCATTCTCATAGTGGGTCATCCAGTATTACTTCACCAAGTAATACCTATGATTTGACTCGATATCACATATCCATGATTAGTAAAACGTAATCATCTAGTCAACATCATAGTATTCTTTGTATATCAATAAGACTAGGGATACGTGAACGGTGTTCCTTGTCTCGAAGAATTTTACTACCAAGTCACGTACTTGATGATCTTAGAAAAACTAACCGTTTATAAATTATCATAGCACAAAATGATAACTAATATGCCTCTTTTTATTAATAACAAGTTATAAAGTCAACCCATGTAAGATTGACCTAGGGCATATCACCAACCAAAGTACTACCCCAACATTGACCTCATTGATCACACAGGGTTTCCACGTGCTCGCCCGATGTAGCCCCTATGATTTTCCCGGTCGCCTTTATTCGGACAAGGGGTGGTACTCCCCGAGCATGCACCCATAGTTGGAGGCGGTCTAGCCGAGGGAGCTCCCGAGCCATTGGGTCGGCTATCTCGCCGCCTAGTGTGGAAGCATCGTGGTTCGTTGTGATGAACCTAGACCATAGCCTCTTGGGTCACGAAGAAGAACGCGAAGGTACTCGGTTCTAGATCCTTGACCACCACACCCAAGGCGGAACAACCCCATATATGTGTGATGATCGATAACAACACCTCCTTCCGAGGCGGGTTAGGGGAGGCCAGACGGCTCACCATGCCAAACTAGAGACGTGTAAATACCCGAGGGTCCAGCGGATTGTAGGGCACCACGACTTCTTCCGCCTCTTCCTCGGTAACGAAACATGCAGAAAAGGTAGTCTGGAGATCCCCCATCGACGATGGAGGAACAGGAGGGGCCGGAGCCCTAGCATGGGTTGCCACTACCGGGGCCACCGGATGAGGGGTCGGAACCCTAGCGGGAGGAACATTCTCTGATAGGCCCATAAGAGCCTAGGTGCCCCCCATGGATATTTGCGACAAGGCCTGGCCGAGAAGCTTGATAGGTCAGCCCCTCTTCACCTTCATCAAGGATGCGGTTTGTTTAGTATCCCCCGTCGAGAAGACCAACAAAGCTTTGTCAGCCAACAAGGGAGGTTGCAAAGGCTCATTGGAGGACGACGGTTTCATGGTGTTTCTTCCATTCCCGTACTGGTTTGACAAAGCTAGAGGTAGGCTTTAGAGGCATGATAAGGGGCGTGGGAGCAGGTTGCTCACTTGATGATGGAGACGTGTCGGTGGCTAAGGGCGGCGACACGATAGACGAGGGCGACGGAGTAGTCATGACAGAGCTAGGGTTAGGGCTTGAGCAGTTTCTAGAGCATCAGTTCAAGAACCGAGAGGTGGTGAAAATCAATTAGTATGTGGCCGCTTGCACTTAAAATCATCTTTATAAGCTTTTAGCTTTTCGAAACTTAGGGTTTCCGTTCTCTCCCGTCGCTATAGTCGTCCTCCCCTTTACTGATCACCATGGCTCCCCGATCACTGCGATCACCGACACCATCACCCACCACGTCTCGCCTACCGAAGTTGTTCAGCTATGGATCGACCAACACAGTAAGGCCCGGGGATACCCCATGGGAGGAAACTTCCCCCCTCGATGCTGATCACCGATGAATGCCTCATGAAATTGCGTACCTACAACCTAGGGACCGCCATCTCCAATCAGATCCTTGAACACAACCAGAAAGCCACTGAATCGACACGAAGGGGGATGGGGACACCGTCCTCCAATAGACCATCAGAGAAACGACAATACACCCTTGAAATCATCATCCCTGATCTGAATCTTGAGTCCAGCCAAGGCGATGTCGGATCGATACAGAGGAAGGTGTGGAATTTGTCTACCGATGGAGAACTAGATATGAGGCATTAAAAATAAGATCTCGAACGCTCGGTGGAACATTAGGGCAAAATCGCTATTATCAATCCCGCTCCACCCCTACTCTAGGCCATCGGGAACTGGACCTTACCCATGACGCTGGTAAGCACCTATGAATCCTCTGGACCTTGGGATGCAGCACCCGGCTACCAACCATAGACAAGGACAGATCGGGGATCCCGGACAGATACACCTCCCCACTAGTATTCGCTCCACCAACATGAACGAGTTCTCTTCGAGCCAATTGCTGATGGACTATATGAATGGGACACCAACTACGTTTCTCGACCGACGACCATGTTGCTACGACTTTGGGTAGCCCTCGAAACCTGTCCATACATGAATCAAACAGGAGATGTGAGTACCAATCTCACATTTATCGAATGTCAGAGGACTAATGGACTGAGACTGGCCTCGAGGGGGCACCTAGGTCACGACAAGAGGACCACCGTTTGTACCTTTCCCTTCCTCGGGCGGACGAACCTGGACTCCCAAACCAAAGGATGAAAGAATCCCGCTGGTATGTCTCCTCCCCAGGGACGGATGGGTCTGCAACTCCAACCCAAGGTAGTTTGGAATTTATAAACACGACTAAGGAACACGGCCTAGATGGGGTAGGAGCCAGGTACGGTAAGCTGCCTCACGGGTCACCATGAGTACCACTGGGCACCTCGGGTTGTTTCTAAGGAGCCACACCCCGGGCTTTGGGAGTCAGCTGCTCTTTGACTCCTAGTCTCCTCTTTTCCCCAACATACTCCTTGTTCTAGTACTCTGACATAGCAGAACTGGTCAAGTCGAGACAAGGAAAGTACAATAGATTCATCGCACTTCACACAACCAGAATAGCGAACCACCCCTAATATTTCCCTAGGTGACATCAGGTCTTTAGATATAGGATCAGTGTCCCAACCATCACCGAGACTGTATGTCATCATATTTAGTTTTCGTTTACTTCATCTCCACATTTGTACGGCTGCTACAACCTTTTCTATTCATATCAATAAAATCTCAGTTTCGTGTGCTAAAAACTGTATGTGACTGTTTGTCTCTTTTCTCTCTACTGAGGGCTAGGGTTTGTAGCAAATGACGTATTTTTCATCTCCTATGGCGGCGGCGATGACAACTAGTCAAGAGCCCGATGGCCCTTACCAAGGTAACTCCTCCCATTCCTTCTATGTTGGCATGTTGTTGGTCTTGTCGACGGTAAAAGATGTAGGGATGACATTTACGACACAGGCAGTTGAAGACTTTTCCTCTCCCGAGGTGGGTGGCTGGGCTCTCTGGCAGGGTCAACTGGTGAGAGTGAGAGGGGGTTGTTGTGACAAACCCGATGAAGGATCGAGGCCGAGAAGGGTGAGGGAACGTGTTGGGGCGACGAGCTATCATCTCTGCCCGATCTCGGTAGGGAGCCCAAGGTTCCATGAGGTGCTCCAACCGAGAGAGGTAGTTCACGGCGGCAGAGAGGGCTAAGAGTGGTGTCTAAGGGTGAGCTATTTACCTGAAGAGGAGGCTCATGGATCGAAAGCGGGGACTGAGATCCTTCCGGTAGTGACGTCTCCTGATCTGAGCGTCAGGGGTTATTCGGTGATGGAGAGATCGGGTAGATCTCAAGAGAGACCGAGAGGCGCCCGAGGATTAGCTACGTCTTTTCTCTCGATGGGTAGGAAGTGTCTAGAGGGGGAGATTCAGGTATTAGAGTTAGAGGGTTTTACACGCTTCGGGGAAGCGTATTGAGCGGTTGGGGGCTAACAAGCAACCTCTCCTCAATCAATGAGGACTTCGTGGTCAAGTGGAGGGTCGACCATCAACACTGCCTCACTGGATGTATGGTACTCTTATACTATATTTAGGTGCTAGAACTCTCGCATTCATGAGGCTCTACATTAGCATTAAAGGGAGGACGAGACACCTTGGATCCTTAGAAGAGTATACAGTTCGCCTAGCGCCAATTATTCGAAAAGAGGCCTGCTATGTCCTAGCTTCCCGTTGGGATTCGTTGTACTGGTTTTTTCAGACGCTATCGCAACATCCCCTCTAGACATTCCAATGAAGCATTCTGGTCCATGAGCTTTTACTTTTACTGTCTATTTTCTTCTCCACATGATGTCAGGGTTTGTTCTCATGGTTTTTATTAGTTTTGTTTGGTGATTTTTCCCGCTTTGGGTCGGGTTAAATCTTGTTTTTAATATATGGTTACGTTCATCGCTAAAAAAAGAAGAAATAATTTTTGAATTATATTATCTTATGTATATAAGGGGTATCGGGTGCGAACACCTCTTATGGAACAAACTTGCGAAAGGAAGAAGTGTTATGTCTTTTCTAGTTATCTGACACGGTGCTATAGAATTTCTCCAATGGGAGAAGGAAGACTCGTAAAACACAATCTCGATGAAAAAAAAGGATATGCAAGGGATATTGGGTGTGGAGAAAATAATGAAGATTATGTAATCTTGTGACTTTACAATTCTAGGTAACAAGGACAAAATTGTAAACTCATAAACTTACGTAAAGTTATTAATTTCCAATTGATAATTTTGCACTTCACAAATATATTTTAACTATTTTTTTAAATATTGTTTATTTTATCGGAGGTTATTTTGTGCCTTCCGTAAACAACTGAGATGAGTTTCTGCGCGCAAAACCCTAGGACGGCAGCGCCGGTTTTTGCGAGGTCCATGGGAGTGGCCATGGCTCTTGCCATGGCCATGGCTTTCATGGGATTGGTGCACCATACCAATCCATGGTATGGACAAGAAACTACGGAGAATAACGCCGTCATGCCTAGGCCTCTCTCTCTCTCGGCAGCGGCGGTAATTTGGTCTGTTCTCCTCCATGGTTGGCCCTTTCTTCTTGCCAATATCGCGCGTGCCGGCGAGTGTGGGCGGACCTTGGCTACGGTTGATGAGGGGCCGAGGTACGTACTTGTAACCCGTGTTCTATTCCATCTTAATCTGGCTTTGGTTGGATCGGAGGAAGGATCCACGTTGGTGTTGGGAGTTTTATCCCTTGTCGACCACGACCGGAGAGCTTGTCTACGGCGTGGTTGGTAGTGTTTCCGGGAGCGCCTGGTATTACTCGGGGCCGGGGTGTCGGGGACAAGGCGTCGGGAGTGATTGACCCTCTCGGTGAAGGGGTGTTGTGTGACTGCGGACTATGGGTGGAGGAACGGAAATACTGCGGGGTGGGGGCTTGGCAGACGAGGGTGCAGAACAAGGGTCGATCGGGGAAGCAAGCTGAGAGGACGGCGACGGCTGCGTGGTTGTGGAGGTCGGGGAAGAAACCCCCTAGGGTTTTCCATGGTGATGGGCCGGTTGGACCTACAGGTGTGGGCCTGGGTTATGGGGCGGGCCGGGTTGTTCTGACACAGTGTTCAGCGGCGTCAAATGGAGGTTCACACGTAGCAGCGACGGGGGGGGGGGGGGGGGGTGGGTGGGGGGGGGGGGGGCAAGCACCCCCAGGAATGAGTCCGGAGAGTCCCAGGGAGGGGTGGGTCGGTTTTGGCCCCTTCCTGGTGGATGGATGGCGACAGTTCCATCTCCAGCCGACATCTGTCTTCCCTACCAATCCGGTGTCAGCAATCCCGCGTTCAGGAGCCCTAAAATTATCAGTCAAGGGAGGACGACGCACGCTGACTCATCGGGGGAGATGGCGGTCCACCAGTATTCACCTTTCACTCGGCTTGCTCGCCCAGTGCCATTTGGTAGAAGTATGCTGTATCGGTATCCATGGTATCCCTGGATGCTACCGCAGATATCCCCTTCAACCGCCCCTATGCATCGAGCAACTTTTAGATTTATGTTCTTTAGTTGGATTCTATCTTGTACGATGAGTACAATCATATGTTCATCACTCTATTTCTTTTTCCAGTAATAATAGTACCTGTTCTTCTCAAAAAAAAATTGTTTATTTTGAAATTATGGTTTATTTTTCTATTTTTTTCTATTTTCAAAATATTTTTTGTAATTACAAAAATTATATTTTATATAAAATTGAAATATACTTAAGAAATAGGTGAGGGCTTAGGTTTAGAATAAAAGGTTATGATTATGTAAATTTATAAATTATTTGGGCATACTTTTTTCAATTTGTTATAAACTGAAACAGATTTAGATGGGATAGCTAACGACTATAATTTTAAGATAGTTTAGCGTAGTTAAATGATATCTTTTTTTAGAACAAACGATTGGTATTATGATTAACAGAAAGTGTTTATACAGGGAAGCAATAAAATACTGGAAACTAAATAACAGAAATAAAGTGAGTTCCCGCATGGAGGACACTCAGGCTGACAAACTAAAACGCTCTAGTCATCGACTACCTCCTGAAAGTGTTTGGAATGGTGATACTGCGGTAGCACCTATTGACACCCCCCTTACCGTTAACAAAAAGTGGTGGACAGAAAACTCCCCCAGGTAGTCAGCGTGCGACGTCCTCCCTTGAATGATAATGATAGGGCTCTAAAATGCGGGATTGCTGACCTCCGAACTGGTAGGGAAGTAGTGTGCCGGTTCTTGGTGGTACCGCTACCTCCTTACGTCCAGAGGGGCAGTACAACCGGCCGACCCCCCCCCCCCCCTCTTTGGACCTCCTTGGACTCATTTTCGCGAGGCGAGGGTGCCTGGAGCCCCCCGCCGCTTCTGTGTTGCGCCTAAAAAATCTTTTTGGGCCAAGAAAGATCCATAAAACCATCTAGGCCCAAAATCACCACAATTCCACCCAGGCCCATTGACCTTCTGGTTATGGGCTGTACGTATCGTATAATCCGGTCACGCAAACTTGCCTTCTCTCGCTCGTGGCCCAGCTCGCCAAACTTACCTCACGTCGCCCATCAGTCCACGACCCATCGGCCCATGGTGAAAGCCCAGGTTCCTCGGGCCTTCTTGCGAAACCCCATGGCCTCGTCCAAGAACTAGACCACATTTAAAAAATTTGGACTTAATTGTAAAAACGTCAGCCGATTATTTACCTAACCCACGACGCAACTTAGTTTTTAATCCCAACCCCAAAGTACACGATTTTTTAAGAAGCATTTTTAAGCACATATTCTTTACTTTATGTTCAAATTTTATGATCAAATGTTATCTAGCCATAATTATATATATATAATCTCTCTTACGATGTGAGCCTACGAACCTTAAATCTGGTTTAAGAAAATCGCAAATGTGGTTTAAGAAAAACAACATCTTAGTTCGAGAAAAAATAGTTTTAGAAAACAGCATTTTAGTTTGAGAAAATAGCGTTTCCAGTTTGAGAATTTTTTTCTTCTGATAATATTCACCTCAAACCGAGAATGCTATTTCCTCAAACCGAGTCTACTATATCTGTGAGTTTGCAGGTTCATACCGTACAGAGGGGTTCACAACTGATTCACTCGATATATATACATACATGGCATCCAATACAAACCACTTCTATTGTGCAAACTAAGGACTAATCTAATCCACATAATGCGGCCAAGATGACCTCATTAGAGCGCGCACGATGCTGACACATGGTCTTTTTTGTGCACACCTTTGATCACGCGCAGCACGTGTTGACCATGTGCGCAACACGCATGGTACCAGCATTGTGCTATGTAAGGTACCAGTATCGTTACGTGCAAGGTACCAGTACCGTTACATGCAAGGTACCAACACTTTGCATAGTATCAACACTCGGTATGTGGTATAAGCACTTTGTATGTAGATATCAGCACCGTGTTAAGTAAGGTACCAGTACTTGGTGTGCGCATCAGCAGCGAAGTGCTCACGTGTCAGCATCTTGCGCGCTCCGATGACATCAACGTATGCGCATCCTATGGCTCAGTTTGGTTCGTAGTTTCCAGAATAAGGGGTGATTTGTATTTGATACTAAAGTACATATTCCAAAACAAACATGTGTGGTTCTTAATCTTAAACCTAGTTAAATTTTGCTTCCAAAATATAAATTTTCTTCTTTTTAATTATATTATTTTTTATAGTTTTTTTTGTGTATAAATATGAAGTTAGTTTTAGATTTAGATTTATTCCAAGTGCTTTTAATTTTTTCTCTAAGTTCTTTACTGTTTCATTATGATTTTCTTCTCAAATTCTTTTTCGTTCTGAAAAAAACTCTTTTTTACCACTGTATGATATTTCTTATCTTCGTAATGGAGAACAAACAGAGACATGAATAAAAATATGCAATACAAGGCTAGTAATGTTAATTAGTTAATTATTGTTTAATAATTAATTTACGGTTTATAACAATCTAAATGGAAGTTCTATAATTAACTTTTCAACAATGCTTGACATTGGACTTATTAGAAAATAGTTGTTCAAAGATCATAATTTTTGGATTAAATATTTTAATTTACTATATCCTAGTAATTTGCAGGACTCATCCGCCACAATTTTCAAGGAGCAACATTCATCAAACTTGGATAAAGAGAAAATGGGAGATCGTTGTGATCAAAGACCGTTGAGAGTATATTTAATCGTTTATGAGATATAACCTTTGTTATAAGATACATTTAGACGAATTATTATAGTAAGGTTCTTATGGCCTCTATATATAAATGTATCTTTATTTATTATATTAATAAAATATCAGGATATCGTTACGTTTTAGTCATTAAAAGGCCCATTTTTGAATTTTTCCAAAGGCCACCACATGAATAGAGACGGCCCTGGGAGCGTTGTTCCTGGTCGACCCCCCACTGGACCACAAGGTCTTCATTGATCGAGGTGAGGGTGTTTTACACCCATCGTCGATTGAATTGGCAATCCATTTGACCCCGCAAAGTCTTATATCCACCATACAGCCAAGCGAACGATAGATGCAGATCGATACACCGGACGACCTCTTCTTCCTCCACCATCTCTACCACCTTGCGCGTCGTCCCCGACCAAGCAATACTTCGGTCGATTACTCCGTGTTTCGCCAATCTGTCCATCGCCTTCGCGATCTAGACCAGATCGAACTCGAGGACGAGAATGCACCCCCGCCATCCACCGACGTGTCGGGAAGAATATACGACCAGCCAACACAACGTGATTGAGCCCTTCCCGTTACAGCTCAAGGATTAGCGCCTCCACCGGCACCGCCGTCCTCCACGCCTGAAACGACGTTAGGATCACCAACCCCCTTGGTGAACACTAGCCGGAGAAGAATAGAATTCTTCTCGAAGAGATCCTCCCCTCTTCGATCATCCCTTCCCTATTGTGATCATGACCCACTACCATGATCGAGATTTACAAACCGAAATAAGAAATGAAACGAAGAGAACATGTGATTACCTTGTTTATTGCGCGACAATACCACCTAGCCCTTCGTTATCTTGATCGGAGCACTCTAAGGAAAGAACTCCACTATGGACGACATTAGGTTACAAGACCTAGCCGCAACAAACATAGATGATACATCTCCAAAAAAAAGTAATTACACCACAGGGTCGAATCAGAGACGAACCACAGTACAACGATGTGATCTATCACCAAAGATTCCATAGATGATCTATCATCCACAACAAAACCAGCTACGACGGAAAAGAAGACCTAGCCACCCAATATTAGGGCTCGGTGTATTTTCTCATTATGGTTTACTTTTTTATTGGCAAAACAAATTTAATTAAACCCTTTTATGAGGTGAAAGAAGAGTTATAAGATACAGCTACAAATTCACAAAATGGAGACCCTAAGACGATCATATGTCGACTTATAAGAGAATACAAGAGAGAACTGAAAGAAAACAACAACCAAGATAAGGTATGCAAACCTAGAAGAACACCTTAAAAGAAATAGGGATGATTCCACCTTTGTACCCTAAATCTTTTATATTTCATTTAGAGTACCCTAAATCTTTTTTGTGTCACCTCAATATCCCAAACTTTCATTAATTCATTTAGAGTACCCTAAATCTTTTTTGTGTCACCTCGGTACCCTAAACTTTCATTTTTTTATAAGCTCGAAAATTATTATTAAGACCGAATCCAAAAAAGGATCGGAATACCCTGATTCAAGAGAAATCAGGGTAGGGACCAACGATTACAGAGGGGCTCAACCAATGGGAGCCAAAAGGTCAAGCCTTTTCTTAACCAGAAAAAAGGAACAAAAAACCAACAAGAAAAAGAAAACCCCGTTAAACACGAGTCGTCGCCTCCTTCCTCTTGGCAGCCAATTCACAGACATAAGTCCATGCGTTGGTACCCTGAGCCGGATTTACGACTTGAGATTTCCCTTTTCCCATACACCCTTGTTCAACCTGATTCTCAATATTGACAGGACGAATATATCTTTCCCGATCAGATTCCTTTAGTTTGCACGTCAAGGTATAACATTTTGTTAAATGCTTGGGAGGGCGACTCACTCGCTTCTGTTTAACCAGTGCATCCTTCCACGAAGATGCCATCTTTTGAGAAAGTTGACCTGCTGACAAATTAATTGGGCTGGACTAGTCAACAGGCCCAGACCCATCTTGACCAGCCTCCTGCGCAGGCCCAAACGCACTCACCAGACCAGGCCCAACCGCACCAACTTGGACATGTCCAGATCCAACAACTACAGACGCTTCTTCCTCCCCGCAATCAACGCGCGTACTGAAAGATCGAGAGAGAACGGGGATCTCGATCTCAATCTCTCCAATACGATCAGGAGAATCATGAGAAACACGAGAATCACGACCCAATCCAATCTCACCCGAAATAATCGGGAGTTTTGAGTTGACCTGAACCGCCCCATGAACAATCTCCGACGATTCTCCGATAGCTACCGTTACCCCGCCAGCCTCCTGCACTCCCACCATGAGCTTCGAAGCACCCTGATCCTCCACCCCCACTGTGAATTGCTTCACCGGAGAAGAGACCAAATCCGACGACTGCCCTTGGATGCTCTGCTTTAGAACTCCCGAAACAGAGCATGACCTCTGATCAATGCCGAAACTCGACGGTGCTATTAAAGTCCGGCGACGCCAAGCCTTAGCAACGAATAACACATAGCCATCAATCTTAAACCCGTTCAAGCCCTCTATCGCTTTAGCCGCGTCATCTTTTGAGTCAAAGCGAACAAAACCAAAATAGTGATTGCTTCTACTCGATCGTTTCAGAACGCTTACTGACAGATAACACATGATCTAGCACCGTCACGACAGACCCCAACACCACCGTCACCTCTGCCAAATGTCCAGTGAAATTCCGGCGAGACCGTGTTGTTGAGAGAGAAGGCATTGGTATACCAAAAGTCTAAACTGTCAATCAAGAGATTGAGTAGGATTCAAGGAATTAAAGTTGAAATGTAGATAATTTAATTCCATTTTAGTACCCACCGTTAACTTTACATATGATTTTCCGTCCAAAACAGGTAAAATAACCATACTATCCCTCACCAACAACCAAAATTATGGTAAAGTTAACAATGAGTACTAAAATGAAATTAATGAAAGTTTAGGGTACTAAAATGGAATTAGTAAAAGTTTAGGGTACTGAAGTGACACAAAAAAGATTTAGAGTACTCCAAATAAAATATAAAAGATTTAGGATACTGAGATGACAAAAAAAAAATTTAAGATACTCTAAATAAAATATGAAAGATTTGAGATACTGAGTGGAATTAATCCAAAGAAATACAACAACAAAAAAATATGATTTACTTAGGGATGAATTATCCCATAAATTTATAGTCTTCGCATTATAAACAGTACATACCATTGAAAAGTGGAATATTTAGACCACCTAAAGTGGTGCTAATTAAAAACAAAATCACACCATATTAATTGTATGATTTGTGTCAAGACCATTGCAAAAATGATTACTTTCCACGAATACTTCAATATTCCTCCACTTGGTTTCATAATTCATGCCCTTTGGGGAAAGTGGATACCCCCACTTGCCATTCCTATATTTGGGCCTATAATTTAAGGATGTGTCACGTTGATGCTAAGTCCTAATTATTGCATTATGGGTCCTTGTGTTTCCCACCTTCCTGGTCTCTCCTACCATTCCAAGTTTCAACATTTAAGTTTGCCTCAATATGGCAAACAAAGTGTCCACATATTTTTTGTTCTGAAGTTGAGTCCAAACGTTTTCTGAAGAGGGATCATTACAAAACATTTGATTCCTGGTCTCTCTTAGCGTTCAAACTTTCAACATTTTAGTTTGCCTCAATATGACAAACAAAATGTCCACATATTTTTTTTGTTTGACTTGAGTCAAAGCGTTTTTAATGAGGGGTCGATACAAAACATTTGGAAAAGGTCCTTGGGAGTTTCGAGAACTGATGCTTAACACAATACAGATTCAAAGTTTTTTTTGATCAGCAAGTTATTTTTTATAAGAAACGAAGTTTTCAAAAAAAGAGAAAACGAGGTCAAGGGCGAACCCTCAATTACAAACAAGAGCCTACCATATAGGCAACTCAAACCAGTAACACAATCCCAAACAATGGGTAAACCACAACAATATGTCTTGAACTCAGATATACCTAACATTAAGCACAACAAACACACCCAACAAGGAGTGTTACAACAAGCCAAAACCGAAAAAAAAAACAGAGAAAATAAGACAAACAAAACTAAACAGGTCTTCAATACCCAGATATAACCACCTTGAAGCCCACATAAGAGTGAAAAGTGAAAACCAGAAGACGAGTCCAGAAGGTCCAAAGATCAGCCTCACCCTACAGAAAAACCAACTAGTACAACTCACCGGAGCATCCAAAGAAGCCGGTTGTCGGGGCCAACATCTTAACCGACAGAGGAGTGTCCGAATTAGCCAAACCCTCACGACCCGAGGCCCAAATCCACTAGTACTCCTAACTATCGGCCAAACAGACCGATAAACACCTGTCGCGACCAACACCAACGACGGGCCTCGAGAGCACTGCTACACCACCGCATGCGGGATCGGGAAAGGGGAGCTTAAGGAAAAAGGAACAATGGAGGGAGGAGTGGTTAAGATCTGACCTGGAAGGAGCGTCAGCGACAAAGAAGCGAAACTGGGGCGGCGGAGCAAGTCCCGACCAAACCGAGCAGCAGCACCGAGAAAACCCAGCGAGGTACTCCGACGAAAGGTCAGATCTGGAACTTGTTTTCTAGATATGACACCACCAAGGTCAGCCACGGCCAAAAAAGCGTAGCCGGCGAACCCTACCACTGAAACACGTCTTCAGCGAAGAGGAGATGTGGTGAGGGCGAGAGGGAAGGAAGAGACAGATCCGAAAAGGGTGAAAGAAAAGGAAGGAGGGGAAGGAGGGGAAACCCTCGCCATCGTCCTCCATTTCGAGAAGACACGAAGGATCGCCGACGAAGGAGGGGTGCGACGACAGCTGTGGATCTGTGAGAGGAAGGCGTAGGGTTTCTAGAGAGAGGGAGGAATCTCTCTCTAGAACTCGTTTGTGGAACTATATTGCAAAAAGTCCACAGATTCAAAGTGTATGTTTGTAATCGATTTATATTATGATGTTTCCAAATTAACTCCTTAATAAGTACAACTATAATAAGATACAAATATCAAGATACTAGTTCAACAAAAAAACATTGGTTCCAATAACCATAGTTTGATTATTATTCATCGGTATAATTTGAACGATAAAATTTTATTCATCGATTAAGTATAAATATGTGTAGACACTGAAATACTCACTAAAAACCACTTTGAATAAATCTCAACCGATGTGAGACAGGTTGATGCAGTCCAAATTGAAGACGTACTGATGCAACAATTAGAGAACCAGAAACGGGCTCCCGAGAAAAACTCATGGCTTTTCCATGTATGACGATATTTTTGGCCATCCAAGGTCATCTGAAGGGGAAAATTCACACTTTTGGAGTTCATATGGTTATATCCTTTTTGTTTTAGAATTTAAGGTTTCCTTTATTTAAATTAGGGCTATAGAGTTTATTTACCTTATTGTATTATGACTTTGGGGTTTAGTTTTGCTATATAAACACATGATGTTTTGATTGTAAATCAGTTTTTGAATTAATAACACAAAAACGAAAATTGATCAACTATATCACTTTAGCCTAACTAGAGCATAACCTCTCTCACCTAGCCGCCTAAGGCCATGGCAGCCATGGCTATTGCCATGGTTTCTGCCATGACTCCTCTTCTCCTACTCGTTTTCTATGGATTTTTTTCGACAATTACTCCCCTGTGCCTCTTCCTGGAGAGTTTGTTAGGGTTTTTCCTACTAGGGCTCCCTTCAAGCCGTCTCTAGCCACCGCGACGTTGGCTCCCTCCCGCCACCAACGACGTGTCTCCCGGCTCTGTTCGGAACCACCTCTCTCCTGACCGTGTTTCGCAACACCTCTCTCCCGACTCTGTTCGACACCACCTCTGCAACCCCGATGGTTTCCGGTGATGCCGCCACCGCCGCGTCCGCCTCCCTGGCCGTCTCTGAAGCCGTCGCCGTTGTTGTCTCCTGAACTGCTTCCTCCCTCCCTCACCACTGACGACCACATGTTCAGTTTTACATCCGAAGAAAAGTGTCACCTTCGGGGGACCCAGCGGTTTACAGGACCTACCTTGAGCAGTGATCGTCAGTCTATTAATTTATGTCTTAGTTAGCCTTTGTGGCACCTCGTTAGAACGTCTTAAACGTTTAATTAGTCTCAGAGTTAGTTGTTTGTCCCGTCAGCAACCTCAAGCATGTATTAGCTTTTTTTGTAAGTAACGAAAGTTTCTGTTTACTTAAAAAAAGAAACACAAAACGTGTTTTTGTTCAAATTATCTTGTTCGGTATTCATTGTGAACCTTGTGGTACCTTTCTTAGAGCTGGTCGTGGGACACGTTTCTGCATCTTCTGGGGAGTGGATCGTTGTGGCTCTGGTCTGGGTGCAGCTGTTGGTTCGCTATGTTGCCTAGCTTTTCTTCTCAGGTCCAATCAAGGGACGCGTTTCCTCATCCTCAGGTGCTGATCGTCGTGGACCTGGTGGTTAGCTGAGGCTCACTGGTATTCCTCTTCTCCTGTTTCAGTTAATTGTTCCCCTCATTGTGTCATTATCGTTATCTGTTGGTTTCACTCTGCTTCCTCCCACTTTGCTAGGTAGGCTTCGTCGGTTTCTGGGTATTGGCCCTCGGCGAGTAGTTTGGCCTTAGTGCCATTAAGTTGTGTTCCTTCAATATCGATTTTAGTATAGTGTGTTCTTGAGGGTAATTCCCTTTAGAATTGTCTCCGTCGTTTGTGGTGTTGGCAACCGACTTGTTAGTGATCGTCTTTCTGTCTATGTGACGGATTGATGGTCCTAATGAGACAGGGTGTTCTTCTTACTATGTAAATAGATTGGTTTATTTCAGTATCGTTTGTGCTTATGGCTTGGAATTTCCGGTTTTTGACCTATTCTTCCTTGAGTGCTTCTTGGTGGCTTTATTCGGGTGTGAGTCTCCTTTTTTAGCCGTCTTTTTTTCATTATCGGGTCTGCGTACCCTTCTCACTTCAGGGTCTGCGTACCCACTCATATCTGGGTCTGCGTACCCATTCACTTCAGGGTCGGCATACCCTTTCATTTCAGGGTCTGCGTACCCATTCATTTCAGGGTCTGCGTACCCATTTACTTCAGGGTCGGCGTACCCTTTCATTTCTGGGTCTGCGTACCCATTCACTTCTGGGTCGGCGTACCCGTTCATCACTGGGTCTGCGTACCCATTCATTTCATTTCAGAGGTTTCCCCGGTGGGGGGTTTCAGGGTCTGCGTACCCTTTCATTGCTTCATTCAGGGTCTGCGTACCCATTCATAGCTACCAGGGTGGTAGCCGTTGTTGTGATCCTTTTTGTTGGAGAATCTGTAGCTAGACTCTTTTCTTATACTCCTCTTCCTCCTTGAGAGAGGTTTAATTTAAATATGCTTTGCTGATAAAAAAACGATTCCGATAAACAATTTTTTTCCGGTACGCGCTCTATATCACATATAGACTATTATTTTTAAGATATTGGGTACACTCAACTGTTATGCTCTATTAAAGTATTTTAGATCAACAAGCTCTCCCTTCTCTCTAAGGTTTCGAATCCCTAACCCTAGTTCTCGCCCTCTCCTCTTCTTCTTCACTCTGAAACCACCGGTGGCAGTCTCGGCTCCGGCCTTGACAACCACCGGTGGTTCCTTCGTTCGTTCCTTCCTTCCTCCTTCTCCGTCCTCTTAGCCCACTTCCTTTCCTCTCGTCGCTGCACGCTTTCGGTTTTGTCTTTCTCGTCCTCACCGAGTTCCTCTCCTCAATCCTTCAGATCTGGCCCTTTGGGCGACAGATCTCCCTCCGTGGCTGTTGGGTATGGCTTAGATCTCCTTGATCTTGGCCTACCTAGGTCGGTTGGGACTGGATCGTGAAAGGGCCGGTGACGGTGCTCTCCCAGAGGGTTTCTGACAGCTGAGGGCCTCTTCGTGGTCTTCTCCCCGCTTTCCGGTCTCAGATCTTGGCTTGGGCTTCTCGTCTCCGCTTTGATAGAGATGATGGAGTTGGATCTCTCCCTTTAGGCCGTGTTTTCGGTGCTGGCCGTTGATGAAGAATCCGGTTTCGGAGCTCTAGGAGATCTTGCTGGTTCTGCTCTCACCTCCTCGCTGCTCAGGCTTCAGGTACTTCCTCCTCGATTTACTATATTTGTGACTTCTATTTCCTGATCTATTGTGAGATCTGGACCTCACGGCTGGGGTTGGCCGTCGTGAGGGGTTAAGCCTAACGGGTGTTGGAAGTTTGATTTGGGGTTTATCTCGGGGGAAGGGCTCTGTTACTATGGGGTAGGTTGGTTCGTTCTGTCCATCCCTGTTGGGTTTTCGTGCGGCCTCGGTCGCCGGAGATTTCTCTGTTGATGGATGGTTCGGTTGCTGGCTTGGCGGGGATAGACTCGTTTATAGGTCTTTTTGTTGCTTTTCCTTTTTCCGGTGAACTCTGTTTCTTCTTGCTGCTGCTCGGGTCGGTTTGGGACTTTCTCTTCTCTATCTGTGTTTGTTTGGACCGGTTGGGTCTTGTTTCTCCGGCGGTGTTGCTTGGAGCTTGTTTTGTGCTTCATTTCTGAGAAGGTGAAGTCCAGACGTCTTCTGCTCGACTTTTGGTGGGCGTGGGACTCGAGACGGTTTCTGTGTGTAGCTTCTAGGTTTAATTTCTGTTTAGTTTGGTTTATGTTTTGTTTGGGCTTGTTTGCCCTGGTTGGGCCTTGTAGCCCGTGTTGGGTTTGGTTGGGCTTGGCCCCTATTTGTAAGGTTTAGTTTGGTTGGTTACTGTTGTTGTTTCACTTGGTTGCTTCATCTACAAATTTGGGTATAGGCTGATGTTAGACCCTTGTTGTTGTTTGTTTGTTTTGAGATCCCAATGGGATACTCTGTTGGTTGTTGTTGTACTGAGGGCTTTGCCCTTACCTTCGATTTTCACTTTGAAATCGTTGGTTTTTATATATAAAAAAATTGCTGATCAAAAAATAAATTTGTTATGCTCTATTGATTACAATATAATCATCACGTAGCCGCCTCTGCGTTTTCTCTCTGTGAAACCCTAGGCTTGGTTTTTTGGAGGCAACGGAGAACTCAAAACTTTCCTCTCTCTCTATTGACACGACGTTGTGGGATGAACCGGAGGAGGTGCTGCCGGTTGTGGGCGACGCGGAGATTGATGCGGCTGGAGGAGACGTGGCTGCGGAGGCGGGATGGGGTATGGAGGACGGGGCCCCTGTTCGCGCAGAAGAGACGGTGAGATTGGGCCCGGCAGCGGTGCAGGTAATACCGCTGTCGTCGGGCGATGGAGAGGAGACCGGGGCTGGAGGTGCAGGATCTTCGCCGGTGGAGTCGTGGATGAGGGTGGCTCCGATGCAGGATCTGATATTCTCGTCGATCCGGGGCTCGGGCGAGGCAGCTCGTGATGGGGAGAGCCGTGCCGGTGCGGCGCTAGGGTCGACCAGGAGTCCAGCACGGGGACTGCATGTTAGGGCTCGTCGGGGCTCGCACTTCCGGCCGACGGGGGTTCTGCATGCTGCTGGGATAGAGAGCCGGGTGCCGGCTCGGGCTCTGTCGGGCTCGGAGGAGACGCAGACGGAGTCGCCGGAAGCGCAGGAGCGTCGGCGGCGGAAGGGAAAGGCGGTGATCGAGGTAGGGGCTAACCCTAGCGAGATGGGGCCGGGTAGGGAGCAGCAGTCTGGGCTGGGCTGGGCCGCGGGGGACGTTCATGGGAGATGCGCGTCGGGCAGGTTTGGGGCATGAAAACTGGATCCCTAGAGCGGGCCGGGGCGGTAGAAACGGACCGTCTGGGGCGGGTGATGTGGAAAGATGGGCGGCCTGGTATGGATCGGGATGGGCTGGAACTGGAGGGGCGGGGCTGGAACCGAGGGACCAAGCCCGTCGGCCGGATGCCCGGTCGGATCCGGGTGACCGTGAGGTATGCCCTGGGGAGGATACCGGGAAGGTGGGGGGGATGCCGGACTTGGGTACGCGGCTCTCCTCACTCTGTATCAGGGAAGCAGTCATCCCGACGGGGGATATCGCTAAGGAAGGAGGGCAGTTCCAGTTTGCTCTCGCAGCTAATGTTCTGACCTCGAAGCGTTTCTTCTGGAAGTCTCTGGTGGACATGATGGAAGATTTATGGGGAATGAAGGTGAAGGTTTGACCTCTGGAGGGGGGTCTGGTTGGATTTTTCTTCCGCACGGCGCGGGAGCGTGCGCGGGTCCTGGCTGGGGAACCATGGGCGTTTTGGGAGTCCCTGGTAGTCTTTACGGACTTGCGAGCTCATATGCAGGTGAGCGAGCTGAGCTTCCACCGTTTCTCGTTATGGGCCAGGGTCTCCAACTTACCGGTGGGGGCCTGGAACAGAGAGGTGGGATTTCGGATTGGAAGTGCTCTGGGTACCTGTCAGGCAGTGGATGTGGACGGGTCGTTGCGATGCTGGGGAGATTTTATGCGGATCCGAATCCGGGCAGATATCCGACTTCCTCTGCAAAGTCAAGTTTGGTTCCGACTGTCGGAATCGCAGGTACGAACGCTACTCCATGTCTCTTATGAACATTTACCGGATCACCGTTACGGATGTAGCTGTGCGGGACACCTGTTCCCCTCGTGCCCGGTGGCGGGTGGGACCAGGGGTCACTCGCTGCGTGCCCCGGGGGATCCGAGGTCGGCCCTAGAGAAGGCCAAGCATGGGAAGGCGGTTCCGGGTACGAATTGGAGTTATGTGGAGGCAAGGAATAAGGGCGGTCGGGGGGGGGGGGGGGGGGCTGGACACCATCTCTGCGATATGGCCCCAGGAGGGAGCAGGAGGAGACCTATGAGACGGGGTCAGATGCAATACCGTCTGAATGGGTGCAGAAGGAGATGAGCCCGACACTATCTGGGAAGAAACGCCCAGAAAGGGAGGAAGATCAGATCGAGTCAGAGGACTCGACAGCGTCTGATGGGGAGTCACAGGCAACAGCGGCGGGGGGCGTCAAGCACCCCCGCCTGCAGGAATGAGTCCGAGGTGGTCCGGGGAGGGGTGGGTCAACTTTGGCCCCTTCCCGGCGGATGGATGACGACCACACCATCTTCAGTTGATACTTGTCTGCCCTGCCAGTCCGGAGTCAGCAAACCCGCATTCAGGAGCCCTACCATTATCAGTCCAGGGAGGACGACGCACGCTGACACACCGGGGGAGATGTAGGTCCACCAGTATTCCCCTAAACTTGGTTGGCTCGCCTCGTCCCATTTGGAGGAAGCATGTTGTATCGGTGTCACCAGACGCTACCGCAGATATCCCCTTCGTCCGCCCCTAATTACCAGAGCCGAATTTATTGCTTTTCGTTTCATTTCTGATTGTTAGTTGGATTTGCTTATGTAGATGAAGTACGTTTGTGTACCTACCAAACTATCTTATTATGTTTTAATACAATTGTAATGGTTATTCTCAACAAAAAAAAAAAAAAGATTACAATATGTTATACAAAAAAGATAGTGGATTAAAATACTTGTACTCGTCGTTATGGCCTCAAATTCTCTCAACTAGTCAAGTGTTTTGATCGGAATGTCCTAGTCTTGTTTGCCATTGATTAATATAAGCTAACTTATAAAATTAAATGAAGACCCTTGCTTTTGCTTCTGTCTCTTCATGCCTTGCTTGATTCCCACAAAATTAAAAATTAAATAAATTGTGCAAACGAACGAGTTGAATTTGTGGCAGACAAAAGTATATTTTCACCCTATTAATATTAATTTAATCACCAAATTCAGTTAAAATAAATTAATTTTGTCGACTAATATTTGTTAGTGGACGTCTTTGTAAATCTAATTAACTAACGTGTAATCTTGGCAACTTTATTGTGGTGGACTGACTCGGTCTCATGACTTTTACCATTTTTCATTTTCACTCGATACCAGGTAAATAATTTAAAATATAATAATTCATTAAAAAATAGACAGTCTTACAAATATATGTTCTTTGTAGCACATTTCTTATAAATTTTCTTTATTTACTCTATTTTGATAATGGGCGGAAAAAAATAACATTTTTTGAGTGAAAGGTGCAAATTTCAGTAATCAAGATTTGTAATAATAAGAAAGTGCATCAGAGATCTGACCATGAAGAACAGACATAGAACATTTAAGAATGTTCATTATTCTTTTCACAATAAAATCGTCCTTGACGGTATTGAATGGGGTGCCATAAAGACGAAATACTAAAACTAGGCGAAATTGACTACGACTGCTCAAAGTGTTGCCTAAACGCTGCATGCACAGTACAATATGACCGAACCTGCTATCATCCATTTCTTTGGGAGGCAAAGCTCTTCTCAGAGACCCCTCACAAGGCCAGTCCCTAGAGCACTGGATTCCTTTCGTCATTGACCCCACAAAGACGAAGTCAGAAAAAATAAAAAAGACCCACTCGATTAGCCAGATCCATAATCGAGAGAGGGGTCGAGGAAGGTGCGGTGGTGGGTGTCAGGGAGGAGGCGGATTCAGAGACGACGGTGACTCCTTCAGAGGCGGCGACATCAACTTTAGAGGGTGCAGTGGTGGAGGCCAGGGAGAAGGACGCGCCGTCGGCGGCTTCAGCGGCGGAGGGGGTTGATCAGGAGAGATAAAACGATACAGAGAGATCGCGGGGCTCCGCGGCGGTGTGGATAATCGATGTCGAGGGGAGCCAGACAAAAACCATCGGAGTTGCAGATGGGGGGCCAAACGGGATCGGGAGACACGTCGCTGGTAGTGGGAGGGAGCCAACGTCGTGGTGGCTAGAGGCGGCTCGAAGGGAGCCCTAGCAGGAAAAACCCTAGCAGAACTCCTAGGGAGAGGCACGGGGGAGTAACTACTGGCGTCGAAAGAAAACCCACAGAGTGCATGTAGGAGGAGAGGAGCCATGACAACAGCCATGACAGTAGCCATGTCTGCCATGGAGAGAGGTCGCGATGCTAGGTCAAGAGAGAGAAAAACTTGATATTTGATTCTATAGGAAAAAAAATCTGATTGGGAAAAAACAACATTCATTAGCTTTACTATAATAAATATTATACATATTAAAATTAGTTTTATCAAATCCACTTACTCAGGTCGTTGTCAAAGCTCAATGGCTCTACTAGAGCTTCAGAAGAGCTCTGTTAGGGTTTCAGTGCCGCCCTGCCGCGCCTCTCCCCGGTCCATTCTCCATCCCTCCCGGCGCAGTTTCGGTCTCTCCTCTCCGCCGCCATGGTGTTCTCCTCATTCCTTTGCCTTTTCTGTTGCTGCTAGGCCCGGATTAGAGGAGCTCCCCTCTCTGTGAGGCGACCTACTTCGGTTTTCTTTGCGAGAAACTCCTCGGTCCCCGAAGGAGGGGTCCTCCCACACGGGCCTTTCCCTAGCAGGGTCCTCGTCTCCCTCGCCATAATTGGTGGAGCCATCGATGTTCCCACCTCCTTGGCCTCCACTGGTGCATGCGAAAACTGCACAGTTTTGATGTACCCCCATTTTCTGTACCTACTACAGTTTGCTTTAGCATTGGATCATACTGTATTAGATCATCCCTCCTAAGTAAACCTCCCCATCTCTGAAGCCTCCGTGTCTGACGCCGTAGCGGCCATCCCTGAATCCGCCGCATCCCTGGCCTCCACCACCGCACCATCCTTGACCATTCTCTCGATTATGGATTTAGCGAATCGAGTGAGTCTTTTTTACTTTATCTGACTTCGTCATTGTAAGGTCAATGACGAATGTAAGAACCGCCCCCGGTCGATCCCGGTCGAACCGGAGGTTTTCGGCAAGAGTTGACTTTGTGCCGGAAAAGTCAACCGATGACTCCGAGAGTCATGCGGGACCTTTCCGGGGCCCAAAAAACATAGCCGTCATCACGATTAGCTTAGTTGGGCCGTTTCCTTTCTGTCGACTGTAATATTGGGTAAAGTCAACCTAGAGTCTTTTCGGTCAAACCGCAATCCGATTAAGAGCTAAAATCCGATAAATTATTGTGCTGGAATTTAACTGAGTAGTAGTGGTCCCCACATGGATATGTATCCATGCTTGCTTGGAAGGGAAGAAATGGTTGTGTCTTGACCTTCTTACCCTTGGTTGTTGAAATTGAGGAGTTAAGAGAAAAAGAGCTTTTTGAAACTTTCATATTGGGTTAAAAGCACTAAAATGAGAAGAAATCAGCTCATTTGAGCATTGTTGGCTAATTTTCAGAGAGAGAAAAAGTGAGAGAAAAGCTTAGAAGCTTGAGGAGGAAGAAAGGAGGAAAAGGATACATTTTAGGCTTGGTTTCTACTCAAATCTCTTCAAAAACAAGAGATTCTTCGTCTACACTCCATTTCCAAGGTAATCATCTAACTCTTTTTCGTTTTTGGTGAATTATGGTTCATGGGTTTGAGGGAAATGAAGAACATGGTTGGGGTTTGAAGCTTTAGTGTTGGATGATGGTTTTTGATGAAGAAAAGGAGATAGATGATTGGTTTTATTTGAGTAGTTTTGATGAAACCCATTGAGGGGATTGAAGTATTGGAGGTGAATGAATCTGTGTTGGAGGTTTTTGAACTCATCAATGGAGGTTTAGAGAAGAATTTCGCAGAAAACGAGTTGGGGAAGAAGGGTTCTGATCTGTCACGGAACGGAAAACGGCGAGGGTTAGGTGTCGGCACGGAACGCCGCCCGGAACGGGCTCGGTCCTGGCACGGCACGTCGCATGGACCGTGTCTGGTTCCGGCCCGGTGCGCTGCGCGGACCGTGCCTGGTTCCGGGCCGGTCTGTGGCACGCACCGGGTCTGGTTCCGGGCCGGTCTGTGGTGCAGTCCGGGTCGGGTACCGGGCCGGTTCGGGGCACGGGCCAGGTCGGATTCCGGGCCAGTGGGCCTTCTGAATTGGGCCTCGTTTCGGCCCATTTCCCGTTTTGGCCTATGTTGGACTTTCGGGCTTAATTCAGTTATTTCTCGTTCTTATCGCAACTGAATTGTGATCCAAGGCTTCAGATCCGAGATCGACGAAGGAGGAGACCCGAGGACATCGTGAAGTGGAGGAGGAAGCAAGCCAAGACGTCAGCAGCTAGGAGTTGATCGTTGATTATTTCTGAGGTAGGGATCGTAGCGAATACCGGTTCAATTGTGGAAAGTTACTAGTATACTTGTATGTTAATAATAATAACCGGAAAGGTCCTAGTTCGCATATAGGATGTGATTCACTAAAATAACCGCTTTCAATTACATTCATAACTGGACGAGTCTTAGTTTGCATGTAGGATGTGATTCACTAGAATAATCGCGTTCAATTCTTGGGAAATTGTCGTGCTGGTAGAATGGTCATGTCAAGCCTTAGGTTGTGTGCTGATTGAAATGCCTGATCTTTGATTGAGATGCATGATGTGTGACTAAGTGTCGATAAGTTTAAGAACCTCGTTATGATATACTCAGTGTAGCATGTTGTGGCTATGTGTGGGTAAGTGTGCCGTGTTTGTTGTGATGTGAACCTTTGGTTGTGATATGATCGGGTGAGTGATAGACCGATTTGTGTGTTATGGTGAGTTGGCTCGGTTGGTATACCATGGTCGAACTATGGCATTGTGATGTGTGTTATTCTCTTGATGTGTGTTCCAAGAGGAGTTGTGTCTGGTAGAATACCTACACTGAGAGAGTATGCCAATGTAGAATATCGAGGACGAGGACGGTTTAACCATTACCCCGATACTATGTGGTCCGGGAAGGCGTACGACCGAGGTAGGTGCCGGTCCGTTATGTGTGAGGTCTCGAGTCTCCGTGACGGGAAGACATCCGACTGAATGTATTGCCAGTCATGTATGTTACCCCGAGTCTCGGTGACGGGAAGATTTCGGGACCGATGCTTTGTGTTCCGGTACGATATAAATGGGAAGGGCTGCGATAGCCGGTGATGTTGAGAACGGTTGTACTGCATTATGTGTGGTTCTGTTGTGTGCCCTGTGCGTGCTGGTTGGCTTTGTGCGTTGTTTTATATGTAATTATGGTCTTGTGAGAGTGTTTGGTGGTGGGTACTTGTCCCGTGGGCGTTGTCGATAGTTATGCTTTGCTAGTATGCCCTTATTGGACGGTTACTCGTGGTATTGAATTGATGTTCATAACCTTAACTACTTTTCCTACTGAGCGAAAGCTCACCCCTTTACCTTGTTGTGTTACAGGTTGTGAGCGGGACTTGGACTAGCTGGATTCTTGGAGCTGGGGAGCTAGTGAGAGTCTTAGCTAGCGTTGTCTAGAGACGTACAGTTTTTACTGATTCTGAACTGTTTTACCCTTTTTTTTTTATCGTTGATGAGCTGTTGACTCGCATTACTATTCGGAGTTTTAAATTGCTATTTGAGACCATTTTTCATTAATTGACTGCTTTTATTATTGATATTTTAATTCACGTCTCGAGTCCGTTCAAAACCGGATTTGGGGCGTGACAACGACAGGTCCTCCAGGCTTCAGGGACTGGATGATTGACAGGCCGAGCATCAGGGATTGGCCCTGGGAGGGGTCCCTTGACGATGCTTTGCCTCCCCATCATCACCACTGTTGATGTCACTGATCTCCGGTACCCCTGTCTTCCTTCATGGCCTATATGACATTCAAATACCGCCAGTGACGATTCTAATAGCAAAAGGTTTGGTGAACTTCGGTTCCGTACCGTCCTTCTTAGTGTTCGGGGAGCTTGTTCCCTGATGCACATCGATGTAATGATTTTTAAAGTTTAAGGAAATTTGCACCTTTCGTTAAAAAAAAATCCACTTATCATATTCATGAGATTTTTTTAGACTTTTAATATTATCTTGGGCTAAAGTGAATTGCACGTAACAGTTTTTTATATTTTATACAAATACTGTAATATTAGAAATGTAATTCTCATGTATGATAGGAAAAAACAAACAATGTAACTTTAAAAGAGAAGGTAAACTACAAATGCATACCATGAAGTTGACACGTTTAACCGATACCTATCCTGAAGTTCAAAACTACTGATGCATACCCTGAAGTTAAAACTTGTTATTAGAAACTCCTTTCGTCAGTTAAAATGACGAAAATACCCTTAGTGATTTTTTTAAACAATTTTTTTTAAATAAAAATGAATTAATTTAATAAGTATATATATATAACAAAAGTGATTTTTAAATAACTTTTTAAAAATAATTATTGAAGTGTAGTTGATGGTATTTTCGTCATTTTAACTGACGGAAAAGGTTTCTAGTTACAAGTTGTAACTTCAGGGTATGCATCAATAGTTTTTGAACTTTAGAATAAGCATCGGTTGAACGTACCAACTTAAGAGTAGCCATTTGTAGTTTACTCTTAAAAAAAACAATGCATTTTGGTTTAATTTAATCACATTATAATTGGGCATCCAACTTAAAGAATCTGGGTGAGTTTTATTGTAAAAAATAAAGTTAATTTTTTTTTTGAAAATTCAGTTAAGCGAAGAAGTTTTAAAACAATATAGTTACGTAATAATTGTTTAAAAATCGATATATATTGGTGAGATTCTCTCTTAAACACGAGCATATTGTAGGGATGCCACATGCCAAACGCTCGACAGAAAGGATCAAATTTTTGGTCGGCAAAAAAACAAAAATGAAATGTATATTTTGTCATCTAATTCTTGGGGTTTTCGATTGAACTTTATTGAAGTTGTCAGATCACTTCAGACATTTCGCGTATTTGAATGGGAGTGTATATTTAAGTTATTGAAAAAAATTGTATGTTTTTTTTCATACACGTATTGTCTCCGTGTAAAGAAGATCAACTATTAGTATCTCAAAATCATTTTGAGGATGATTGAAACATTTTTTCGTCTCAATTTTATATTTTTCTTTTTTAGAGGAAGCAGACATTTTTTTAAAGCATATGCAATGGTTGGTGAAGTAAACCATGCTCGACATTTGATGCAATTCTTTGGTTGATGTACTACAATGTATTCTTATCGCTGAAGCCTAATATATTTTGTGTATCTTTTTGTCAAAAAATAATAACTAAAATACTTTTCTCCGCATTAGTATAAAAATACAACAAAATATAAATTCAGTCCCAACAAACAACAATGTGTATAACAAGTGCATCGACTTGTAAAAAAATCAGGGTTAATTCAATTTGGTACCCTTATCTATTGGTAACTCAATTTTAGTATCCCTACGTTTTGTAACGTTTAAAAACAATCCCCATATTTTGGTAACCGTCATTTTCATGTAAATTTTGGAATATCGCTTAAAATGGAAGGAATTTTCCAAAATATTCCGTTATAATAAACGTAATTTTCAAAATAATTTCTAAATGACAAGAATACCCCTATAATAATAAATTTGTTAAAATAAAACAATAAAAATCAGAAATACGTAAAAACAAATTAAAAACTTAAATCTTTTAATCTGTCTTAATCTAATCTAAACAATCTTTAACCCACCCCCCAATCTAATCTAATTCATTCAATCCATGAACCTAATTTTATCTTATTTTCCCAAATAGGTTTCGTAATCTAATCCAAACATCCCCTTTCTCCTCCTCTCAACCTTCATCTCTGTTGCATCTCTACCCTTTCTTCGTCTTCTTTCACTATTATACAAACTCCAGATCTTTTTCTCTCAGCCTTCATTTCTGCAGTTTTAATCTCGCACGAGCTCGATTCAGTCCATGTTTAGCAGCCGACGACCCCACCACCAGGCTCCTAAACTGCCTCCTCCATCGTACTGCATAACTGCCTCTTCTGCCCCTTCTCCTCCAAAAAATGGCTTCACCCAGACCCCACCTTCCACTCCTCCCCAACCACCCTCGCCATCGACAATCTCACCTCCGCCGTCGTGCGCCGCCCCACCGACGGCAGCTACCTCATAAACTCCGACCTCCAGTGCGACATCTAGGCCCACCTCTTTTCCGATCTCCTCCATATCTCCCCAACCAGCCCCTCCCTCTTGTTCACCGAACCCCTCTTCGCCCCCCTACATCCAGTGCGCCACTGACAATCAAGGAGAAGGATCTGGGTTGGGATCTGGAAGGGATTAAGGGGCTCATGCTATTCTACCTTCATTGTGCATGATTTGTAATATGGATTTGTTCTTGTTTAGAAAGTTGTGAGGTTGTTGTTGTTTGATTGATTATAAGTGGAGTGATGAAGATGAGCAGATTAAGAGCATCTACAGCGGTGGGCGGGGAGCTGGCGGTGAGCAATCGGCGGCGTAGAGCAAGCGGGGAGCTTGCTGGCAGTGAGGACCGATGGGGAGTTCCCCAGCTCTGCTCAACGCCGGCGGTGAGCAAATTGTGAAGAAAAAAGCCCTTACCACCAGCTCTTACCACCTACCATTGTACGATGCTGACGTTTTCCGCCGGCGGTGAGGTAGCGGTGAGGCAAAAAAAAAACATTATTTTAATGCTCACCGCCAACCACTCCCCGCCAACAGCCGGCGTTGACACTATGGATGCTCTAAGGACAAAATTTTATATGATAAAATGTTGATTTTAAATTTAAATTTGATTTTTGTTTTTATTTCAGTTTTGATTTTAATTATTTTTAATGGTAAAATTGTTATTTGTCTGAATATTGAGGGGTAAGATAATCATTTCGTCAAAAAACTAACATATGACGGTTACCTAAACGAAGAGACTGTTTTTAAACGTTACAAAATACATGAATATAAAAGATCTATTACCAATAAACAAACGGTACAAAATGTAATTAACCCAAAAAAAATCAATACTTCTTCGGTTGTACTATTGACAATGAACAGAATATTGGAGAGAGAACTCTACATTGCATCATTCTATTAGATCGTGAATACTACAAATGCTTTCAAGAACTTATCTTTGAAAGGTCCAATAACTGCATCCCACAACCAAACAAAAGATTATAGAACAGGCCCAATATCATATAATACTTGGGTCTTAAGAGGCCTTAGAATTTGAAGGCCTCAATTTAGTACATCATTAGATTAGATAGCACACTTTTTCCAGAATTCAAGTTTAGGGTTAAATATTGAAACTTACTCTTAAGTATTGGTCACGAACACTACACTACCCACGTTTTCAAAATGAACACTATACTACCCTTAGGTATTGGTCACGCGATTTTGTTAGTAAAAATGGACGGAATTTTCCATTTCGTTAGTCATATGACCTCAAGTGTCATATAATATATGGTAAAATGACGTTTCCCCTTAATTATATGACCTCTACACATTTTATAAGGAACATTACCATTGTACCCTCGTTATTGTTCCTTATAAAATGTATAGAGGTCTAATACTTAAGGGAAAAAATCGTCATTTTACCATCCATTATATGACACTTGAGATCATATGACTAACGGAATGGAAAATTCCATCCATTTTTACTAACAAAATCGTGTGACCAATACTTAAGGGTAGTGTAGTGTTCATATTGAAAACGTGGGTAGTATAATGTTCGTGACCAATACTTAAGAGTAAGTTTCGATATTTAACCCTCAAGTTTATATGGACATCGAAATCCAAAAGAGAAATTTGATCAAATATGTTAAAAAAATGTATGATATTTGTTTTATACGTTATTATAATGTTAAATTAATGGACATTTCGATAGCTCCTCGTTTCTGTCGAGACCCCTCACCTCGTGTCTGTCGAGTCAGACCCTAGCCTACGCCTATCTCTGCGTCTACCGTCGACAACCTGTCGGCACCGTTTTCTTTTTGTCCCATCCGTCCTTGTAGCCATGCATGCCCCCTCGAAGAATGAGTCGGAGACATGACTTTTTATTCATCAACCGGGCATGGCATCCTCTACTTTCTCGCCTTCCATGAGGCACAACAGAGACGATAACCTGGTGGAATTCTGCTGGCGGGGACATCCGGGCTCTCCTCATCCGCGCCGGGGTTTTGCGAGGGAGCATACCTGGACCTCCTCGTGGAGCCGATGCGTCATCTGGGGATCCGTAGGGCCACGTCTGGTGGCTGGTTCGTCGACCCATGACCTTGCTCTGGGTCCTAGGCTGTGTGGAGGGTGCGAGCGTCGGGTTCGGTTCCCTTCTTTGCCCTTCTCATCCTCTCGATTTCCACGGGCGTGGGGGCGGGAGAAGCGGCTGACCCATGACCTTGCTCTGGGTCCGATAGAGAGGGGAGGACCTGGGTGCAAGTCATGGGTCCCTCCGTCGTACTTCCTATCCTGGGCGGGTCCTCGGGATGCAGGGCTGATCAGACCTACGGTTCCGGTTTGGCGGTCTTATGAGTCGGGATGGGCGGCAGGGGGGCTCTTTTCGCCTTCCGCAGAATACCGGAGCAATCGGGTTTGGCATGCTACATGCACGGCAGGCCGGTCATCCCACTCTTGTTTTCCGATCGAGGCATGTCCGCTGACCCGTCGAGGTTTGTTTTGGAGGTCTACGGCGACGGAGCCTAGTCTGCATCTTAGGGGAGCACGGTACCTAGGGTGGTCAAGGGTGGCCGGTGCACAAGGATGAGGCCCTTTGTCCTTGGATCCATTACCTAATCTGGGAGGGTATCGGGGGTGGAGGGCCAGAGTATCCCTGGACCCATTACCTAACCCGGGCCCCGACCCTGGATGGGGACTAAGTCCTCAAAGGAGGCTCTCTACTGGTTCGATTGCTGCGGGCCAAGGGACTGATTGAGGATGGTTTGGTTGAAGAGGCCAGGGTTTCCTCGGCTCTCGGATTGATTGGGGCAATGGAGCCTTTGGGCCTTGGTGTTGTTGGGGCAATCGTAGGCCCGGTTTGTTTTTTTGGTTTGGTAGATTGTGTTTTTTTGAAGTTTCGAGGTCGATCCCAGCGTGGTTCCATCACCTCTATTTGTAGTTCTTTTAAAATTACAAAGTATAAATAAATTCATTGCTTATAAAAAAAATCACTTGTAATCAACAAAAGTTTAGTTACTGATCACTTTTGTCTCAACTATTCTCACCAGATTTCAACTCCAATTATCTTTGGTGAACATAGTTAAGGTTCAATAGCATGGATGACCAGATCTATGAGACGACTTCGGAAATTAGGGCACTGATTGATAAAAGACATCAACAACACTTCGTCAAGAAAGCAGATGGATCGTGGAAACACTTGAAACAAATAATGCATACAAAGCAGTCTCTTCTTCCACTATGGGTTTTCCTCATCCAGGCTTCGAGAACGTCTTGAGAAAGAATAGAACCCAACGCCAAACACTGTTACAGAATCAATCCTTTTTAAGAAACATCACTCAAACTATAGAACAAAAGATTTTCATACATAATCTGCCACCAAAGCCTACACCTAATTGGTTAGAAGAAATCTTTGGGTCAACTAGTGAGATAAGGAAAGTTGAAGCACATTATCGACCATACTCTAAAGGAAAATGGTTTGCATTCATCACTTTCACGGCAGAATAAGCGGTTAGAAAAGACATCTCGAATTTCAATGGCTATGCACTCTCTGGTTTCAGACTCTTTGTGGCTAGATCTTGGTATAAAGAAAAGCCAAGACTTACAACCAAAGTTTGGAAACCTATACACAACATTTCTGATAATTCAAGGATATATTTACGTAGTGTTCTAAAAATCGGGCCTAGGCGGGGAATAATCGGGGCCTAGGCTGGAATTTTTATAACACGGACCCGATTTTAACAAGTCGGATGGGTCTAGGGGGATTTGAAAAAATCGGGTCAATCCCCACCTAGGCGGGGATTAATCGGTGCCTAGGCGGGGAAAGCATTCCCGCATGGAGGAATGAAAGGAACCAGAGCGATGCCTCTCGACGAAGTGGATGATAGCAGGTTCGGTCATATACTGTTCATGTAGCGTTTAGGCAAGACCTCGAGCAGCCGTAGTCTACTTCGTTTAGTTTTACTTTTACTATGTAGCCTCTGTGGCATCCCATTCAATACCGTCAGTGACGGTTACAGTCTAAAAAGAAGTACGACACCATTGTGTCTTATGTCTGTTCTTCGAGGTCATGGATTTATTCCTGATGCACTCATATGTACGGAAAGTTAAGCTAATGAAATTGAAACTTCCGCTAAAAAAATGCAATTTTAAATTAAAATTAAATTTAATAAAAATATTTTTATCATGAGATATATGAAAAACATGGATTTTAAAATTTAAATTATGATATCAGGTAAAATATTACATACTTTATTTGAGTAAACAAAAACTTTCGTTACTTTCAAAAAGAGCTAATACATATTTGAGCGTGCCGACGGGACAAACAACTAACTCTGAAACTGATTAAACGTCAAAGACGTTCTAACGAGGGGCCACTAAGGCTAACTAAGACATAAACTAGAACCCAAATAAAAACTACGAAAGACTGATGAACACTGCTCAAGGTAGAGCCTGTAAACCGTTGGGTCCCCCGAAGGTGACACTTTTCTTCTGATGTAAAACTGAACATGTGGTTGTTAGTGGTGATGGAAGGACATGCTTGTCTCAAGGATCCCTTCCCGTGAATCGGGGATTCCTCTCGGTAAAAGTCTGTTACTCCTTGGGAAAGCCCTGAATCGTCGCTCATTGATCATTAATCTTGCAAAAAAGAATATAATAGAGAAAGTAAACAAGAACCAATCTATCAAAGACCGAGGAGGAGGCCTCGGCGGAGGCCAAGGGGGCGGAGATACCGACACCGACTTCAGAGGCGGCAGGTGCTGAGCAGGGGACGACAACCCTTGTGGCTTCCCTTTAGGACCTCCGAAGTGGATCGAGACAGTGGGGGCGATGATCGAGGTTGGGAGGGTGATGACGACGATGCGGGCGGAGGAATAGGGAGTGAGGGCTGGGGGTAGAATAACGCCATTACGATAGAGAAGGACCGGACTTTGACCGAGAGAGACGACGATGCAGCGCCTGTGCTATGGGTTCAGAAACCCTAACAGAGAGTTTTTTCATAAATGTATATATGATTATTAAATATTACATACCTTAAAACATACTATAGGCTCAAGCATTTGATTATTTCCAACCTTAAAACAGAGAGTTTTTATCCAATTTCTCATTTCCAACCGAAATGACGAAAGACGCTTCTAACCAAGAAGTTATAGGCTCAAGCATTTGATTATTTGGATACATAAATATGAACGTTTATATAACATACTTATTTAGTTTTTTTTTATAAACAAAACATCGAAAGTATCTTTTCATAAATTAGAATGACTTATCATGTTCAAATCATTCATAAAACGTAAAGATGTATCTCTTTTAAACGAAAATATTGGATAAATATTGATTATATGATAATTTTCCGTTTTATCAAACACACTTGGGGTGCTGTGTTCACCAACATATCCGGAGGTCTGCCCAACTGGCTATAGTCCTGGGCCTCGGGGAAGGGTTCGGGGGTAAAGGTCGGGCACCAATTGGAGCTCGTCTTGCTGCAGCTCCCAGGCCCCCTAATGGGATATAATATCTTCATCAACAGGATGTGCAAGCGAGGGCTGGGTACTAGCCCCGCCGATTCACATGAGCTCCCAGGCCGGTCCCAGAGGCAGGAAGGAGTCTATAAGGGTGGCCCATCAACCTTCCCCCACTGACAATCACATGTTCGGTTGCATCAACGAGGCAGAGAGTCACCCTCGGGTGACCCAGAGGTATCCTGACCCCACCTTGAGCAGTGTTCGTCGACGGATTTTATTTACCATGATTTTTTTATCAACAAAAGTTTTATTATCAAACCAGTTCTTTGAAGTAAAGAAGAGGCTAAGAGTACAACTCTCAAAGACACCACAACAGAAACTAACAAGACAAGGCTTGCAACCCAAGTAAACCAAGAAAAAACCCAAGAGAACTAAAACCAGCACAAGAGAACCCAAACCTGCAAAAAAACCTGACGAGAAGGCCACAACAGTAACACCAAAAAAAAAACCAACTGATGAACCCCAAGCCACCAACAGACAAACTTCCAAAACTACACTCTCCGAAGACAAATCAAGATGAGAAAGCACACCAGACCAGATGCCACAACACCCAATAACACCACCTGAACAACCAAGTAGTCACAGCCAAAGCAACCAACAGAAAAGACATCCAACCACCCGACCAAACAACAAAAAACCAGCAGCACCCTCCAAACCAAACCAAAGCACCTCCCAAAAGAACCAAGGAACAGAGTAGAGAAAGGTGGATCAAACATGAGACTTAATCTCATCAAGACACACATCTTCGTCCTCTAAATCAAGGAAATCATCCCCTGAGTCCGCATCGAAAATCACCTTTTGATTAATTTCCTCCTCCAAATTGTCGAACTGATCTATGACCAACTCATCAGCAACAAAAGCCTTACGGCCAATGGCTTTGCAGTACTCCCAAGAACTAGTAAACTCTTCAGTAGCCACAGTTTTACCCCTACTCTTTCTCTTATCAGAGAGCTGAAGTAAAGGGACTTCCTTTCCTTTCTTAGACCTAGTATCATACACATATGAGACTTGTGTCTTCTTTGATTTTCTCTTGTAACTACCTATTTTGGGCAAGAGATGAGGGTTGTGCAAATTATCAGATAGCCCAACACTGGGAGAATTTAAATTTCCCTCCAATGAAAGCGAATGACCAGCAGAAGGATTTTGATGTGCCCTCTCCAAACTGTCAGGGAAAGCAGTCCTAACTGACTCATTAATGGTGCCATCCTCCTTCTCCATCTCCAAACATGTGTTCAGCAAAGGTGATGCTTATGGTTGGGGAATAATGGAGGAATGTACCTGAGGATGATACGTATTAAAACCCATTGTTTAAGGAATTTGTATTTCCTCTTCTGAAGAATGTACCCCCATATCCGAGGTGTCCATAGAATCCTTGACCATTAAACTCTTAGTCGCCAGGTTTAAATAGTCAGTCTCCCCTGAAGGAAAAAGATGTGAACGAGTTTCAAAACCAAATGCAGAAACCCGAAGTTTTGGAACCTCTTGTAACTTAACCCCCAACTCCTTCGGTAATTGAGGATCAAAAGACCTCTCCATCCCTTGAGCTGTACCCTTCACTGAAACACCCATCATGTCCTCCTCTTCTTCTTCTCCATCAACTTCTCTGACTGATAACCCATCTGAATCATCCTTTCTATTAACCAACTCCATCTTAGAATCCACATCATCATTAAATTTCCCCCACCTTCTTCTTCAGAAACTTCTCTAACTGATGATGGAGTTGTGAACTGACTAGAAAAAGAGCCTTGAGATGGAGTGTTAGAAGGTACTAGTGTGGGAATAAGAGATTCGAACCAAGCAGGGAGATGATTTGGATTTATGCTAGTGACCAAAACTTCAAAAGTGTCAGGTCCCAGAGCAATCTTCACCTTGTTGTTGATGGGATTGAAATTTTGAGTATGAATCAACACGTGAGCTACCTCGAGATCCCAGGTACTCAAAGACTGAGGATGAGTAAAGACATAAGACCCAAATTCCTCAACAGCCACTGCCAATGTCTCCTCACACCAACCCTGCAATGGAATCCCTTGGATACAAACCCACACAAATCTTCCACCTTTTTGACAAAATAAATTCTTGTTTGGGATCACAAACAACCATTCTTGTAACCAATTAGCATTCTCCAACAACACGAGCTTATCAAACTCCTTATTTTGACAACTAAGAAGTAAGCACCTATTACCAAGACCTCTGACCTGGACCTCACAAGCCCCTTGTTGAGCTATCTCTCTCATAATGGACTGAGTAGAGAGATTTCTAAGAGAAAAAGCCAAATGTGATCTACTAAACAATTCCCGCTATTCCACAACTACAAATCCTCTAGCCACAGGCTCTGATAAAATTTCAGTTTTAGGGATGTAGGAATTTTCCACAACTTGAACACCTTGGCTTTTTTCTCTCCATTCCAAATCGGGATGAGAATCCCGATCTTGAAACCTTCTATGCTTCTTCCTCCAAGCCTTTACCACCAACATTTTGTATCCAAGGAACCAGCCATTATAAAGTTCAATTACTTTTGACAAACCTTCCTCAGAGCCGAACCTAATGAACGCGAACCACCTTCCCCTAATATTTGGTCTTGTGGGAGCTTCAACCGAAAGTATGTGTCCTGCTTCACTGAATTGCTCTTCTATCCACAAACATGATGATCTTGGGGGCACATTACTAATAAAGATCCAATATTCAGGACGACCTTCTGCAATTCCTGACCACCCTCTGTCCCCCTCAGAACTTGTTGGAGCAGCGATCCTTCTTCTCCAACTCCTCTTCTGATGAGGACCTTGTGCATCCACAAAAGATCGACCATGTTTTGTACCCTGTAATTTTAGGCCTTCGAGCACTGTTCTGAAATCCTCTTTTTTCCCCAACATTTGCTTCAGAGATTTCTCTTTTGCAACCTGTGGAGTAGCCCTGAACTCAAAACCAGGCGGTGGCCCAGCACTGGAGGATGAAGCTTGTCATCCTTCATCACCGAGTAACCGAGGAGAACACATCTTCCTTTCTGAGATTCGATGAAAAAAAGAGGGTCTGGGAACAGTTCTTATGCCGAGAACCAACCCCCTTCTCCCCCTTGAAACTAATATTGCAAATGAAAGCCGGCACATAGAAGTTCAGTGCTTGGAGAAAAACGAACCACACCCAATCCACCCAACAAACAAAGTAAACTCGGAGCAATCAACCCACTCCAGTTCAAACCACCACAGAACAACGAGAAATGGGGCAAAAAGGAAAATCGAACCAGAGGAGAAACCAAAACAACGGAGCTAAATCACACATAGAGAGAGAACTTACCGACCAAAGTGAAGGCTTCGAGATAATCCGCAACCGGGGCTCACTCCCATGCCCCTCTTTGCCATCTGAAACGGCCGGGAATTTGTCCGGAAAAGTGACTGGGCTCCAAATCCCTAACTGGAGTTGTTAGTCATAATCGGTGATTCACGCTACTATTGTTATTGATAGTCATCGGTCTTGTAAAGCATAACAGTCACTATCTGATTATTTACCATGGTTTTTAATTTATCGTTATTAGGTTTGGTTGCCCGTTTATCTTTTAATCTAGTTATTTATGTTTGATGGTCAATTCTAGTCGCCACTAAGGCACATCAGCACCACGTCTCTGACGTGATGGTAATTACATGGTTTCTCTGTTTACCCCAGCTGGGGCTCTAAACATGTATTGACTCTTTTAATAAAATGGAATAACAGTTTTACTAAAAAAAACACTTGGCAATATTAACAATTTATATCAAACTTCTAAAATTTCTTATTTTTCTGTTTAAACGTAAGTCAATTTAAAGATAGTTTTCTCAAAAAAAGAGTACGCTGTACAAAATCAATAGTATTATGTTTATGTTCTGTTGCATTATATGTATATATGTATTTTGTTGGGTTGTTAGTAATGTTATTATTTGTCATATGCATTCATAAGATTTTTGAATATTTTTTTGTTGATATATAAAAATTTGACCTTATTTTCTTACATAAAAAAACAATGAATGAACTCAGTTAAATCAATAATAATGTATATATTTATTTCTTTTCGTTAGAACATCTAATCAACAAACGGTCGACAATATTATTACACTTCTGAGAGAGAAAAAAGAAACAAATTCCATCGTAACGTATTAACATGTTGCTATAACAACGCCCCCCATAACAGTCATCATCATTGAAGCCCCTGCTTCTACCATTAAAGCTCCCGTTTTCAAGCACTCCGTTACCTCTCGGTGTCCATTCTCACCGTCGTGATTTCTGATTGACGTCGGTTCTTTTCTTTGAATCAAGCCGGCCACTCATCGTCTCTCCTGAGTCCCGTCCTGCTCCATGTCCCATCATAGTCATCAAACCGATCTCCTAGACCCTAACCCTACTAGGGCACCGTCGTCACCGACGAATCGTCCCCGGGTCTCTGCTACCCCCTCCGGCTCGGTACTGCAGCACACCAGCGCAGACCAGCGTTGCCGTCCCTGGATCACGGAAGGACGGTTGCAGCATCCCTCGTTGCCGTGGCGTCACCCTCTTCCCGTTCACTTGGTCGACCTGCATGAACGGGCCACCGGCGCTCGGCCACTAGGGTTGTGCCATGGACCTGCCCCCGTGCAGCACCTCGGCCGGTATCCACGGCATGCACCAGGTCGCCAGTTAGGGTGTTGCTACCCGGAACCGGCTTGGCCCCCGTTCGAACCATACCGGGGCGATCAATCCTCTTGGCTGAGTCGACGACGGGGAAAAGCTCGCCGCCAGCACCCCAGGCGAAGGGATCGTCCACGGGACGTCGAAATGATGCAACATGAGGACCTCGACATATTTCATGCCGTCGTTCTGGTCCGGGGCCCATAGGCGGAGGAGTTTCAGCCTCCTTCGGAAGAATGAGAAGACCCGGCGGGGGTGGGAGGGTCCGTCTGCGGACTATACCCACAGACCCGGGACCACCAGTGCTGGGGAGTCTCGGGAAATCCGCATTCAAGACACTACGTTCAATTGTTAGGTCTGTTTTGTATTTCTTTTTAGATCGAATAAGTCTTTGGTTAGGTTGGTTCAAGACTTTGTTTTTTTTTATGTCTCGCTGTTTTGAGACGTTGGTAAGGAGTTGTCTTGAGTTTTTTCCTACGATTCCAAGTAGGCTATTGTTATGGGTCCATGAGCGCTGGTCCTACTACGGTCGGCTCAGACATACATCTGGAACCCTGGACGGTCACGCCCTATCTTGTTTGATTACCTTTGGGTATTAATGCAATTCTCCGATTATCCGTTTTAAAAAAAAAACATGTTGCTATAATAAATCTAAAAACAAAACCCCGGGCAGTATGTCATTTCCCAAAACAACTTGCCCAATCATTCGAACCCAAGACCGTTTTTCTTTTTCTTTTTATTCATTCGCTGAACAAGGAAATGGGCAAAAATAGCGTGACATGAAATAAATAAGAAAGCGATGGGTTGGATTGGGGAGGGTAAAAGGGTAAATCAAATCGTGGTCCTAGCTCTAACTTGTTACCCACACTATAGGTCTGTCCCAACTCACGTTCCCTCCGATTTTGTGTCTTGCCATTGCAGTCTATTTTCTAAACAATCCGACACTAGACTTTTGTGCGAACCTCACCCAAATTACTTCTGAAAATATGAGTTCCCATGCACATGTAAATGTCCATCACCATCGTACAATTTGTTTGTCTCCGTGTCATATTCAAATAGCTGCCATTTTCAAACCCTAACTAGAAATCGAGTGAACATCGTCAAAAGGACCAATATTCAATCTACTTACCATCGTGTTAGTTTCAATTCTGTACTTCAAAAGGACCCATTGTTGTCTGGTTCTCTAAAGACTATCCCCGTCTTGTTGCTTTCAATCGTTCACAAGTTTCAATACATGAATCTCCAACATTGCATCAACTTAAGAAGTTTGTCTTAAGATGGGATAACAATTATGGCGAATAATTGATTAATTTGATATTCTCCGTAAAGGTGTCATCTTGACGAAACCATGTCTTTTTCTCTACACCCGATAGAATATCAATCCCCGAGAACAGTCAATTGATTTGAAAGTTCACTGTAATATGACCCATATCCTAACAGTCGGAGGATGACATGTACAGCTTGGTTTGAGTAGTGGTCGTTGTCTGCGCTCCCTTCATCGGTCCATGCACATGTGGCTACTTATCATGTCGATACCTGTAATGTTGGGTAATACTGAGAGAATGATCACACGATCAAACCCTCAGTATAATCTCTTTATTCTACCACAAGTTAGTTTTTAATACCTCATCTCGTCAAGCAAGTTTACACCTTGACACAATGGTCATGCTAACAAAAGACTCAATATATTTACAGGTGCATGACTACTAAAGGCTTAGTATAGTTTAACGGGAAAGTATCGATCGATCTCACATGGAAGCGTTAGGTAACTCAATTTTTATGAGTCACCTAGACTAAAGCGATCACTACCCTAATCTAGTTATCCTTTCTTATTTACATATGTACATATATACAAGTGCAGTTCAGATGCTAGGCTTTTGTAAGTAAGGTTAAGTGGGCTCCAAATGTCCAAGAACATTCTTGAGGGGGATCGAGGAGGAGAAAAGAGCTTATGAGTGAGCATTTGGTATAGGTAAAGACAAGAGATAATAGTATGCACCATATAAACATGGAATATGAGTGATGAAATGTCATCTGCTCGTGGTATTGTGTTTTGTTTAAATAACTTGCTATGATGTGTTATGGTGTCCTTGTAAGATCAATAATTTTCACTATTAAGTCCATGTGATAAGTCACATGGACTTAAATAATATCATAAAGATCTCTATTATTGCGGTAGTACCCCTAGATAAACCCAAGAAAATGGCGGACTTACAAATCCCCGAACTTAGTTCCAGTAGAGCCGACACTCTTAACCTTTCATGACAACCCAGTTACTCAAATTTATGAAGCACCAAGAATCAAATTTTCCACAATTAAGAGGAAGCAAAGAAAGTTAAAAAAATAAAAGGTTGGTCATGCTAAGTGTTATTCACGCCTTCCCTAGATAGGGGTTAGGATGTCTAACTGATTAAAAACAACTTTTCTTTCTTCCTAAAAAAGGTTTTGGAGTGTCAAAGTTTGGACAGTTCATACCGGTGGTAAAGGAAAAGATTCCAATCATGTCTTGAAGGAACTATAATTCGGTTCCCGAGCAACGAACTTTTAGGTTTTTGGGCTATGGATCGATGGTCAGTATACTGTCATCTCCCTTCTACAACTCGTCATCCCACAATGATTACTATGGGAGCTAGCAAAGCATTCACAATTTCTCAACGGTGCGTCGGTTTCTTCCATGAATGCAGCCACGACTATAGCTTGGATTGATTAGTCGTTAACCACGGGGTTAACTGTCACGCCCTAAATCCGGTTTTGACCGGACTCGAGACGTGACCAGAATTAAAAGTAGAAAAGCAATAGATAACCAACAAAAACCTTTATAATACCAAGATAAACTCTCTCAATCAACATCGGTAAATAGTTCCAAAACTTCCAATGAGTCACAGGTCAACATAAAGAGTCAAATAAATAATGTTTAGTACACACGACCAACATAACTCTAAGATAAATCCCAAGATGTTCAAAAGCTCCCGAGCCTCGAACCCACTAGACATCAGCTACGCTTGTAAAACAGTAAGAAACCAAAGGGGGTGAGCTTACGCTCAGTAGGAAAAATCTTAACAACTCAACCCTTAGATCAAAACTGTACTGCTTAAACAGATAACTCGAAAAATGATATAATACGATTAACAATGAAACATTAAATAAAAAGGATATAACATATATGCACCGTACTCTTAAAGATACCAGTAACTTGAAAGGTTCCATAGAAATATTATAACGTAACATAACGGTTAAAATGGGAGTAATTGATATCACGCCAACCACTTGCTTTCTCAAGCCTCCGATCCATGGATAGATTCTGGGATCACCTCGGTTCCCATAATTCCGATCCACCAGAGTACCCATATCATATCAGATTTTCCCTCGGTCCAGAGGAGGCACATGTGTCGGGGCACCGGAAACAATCCCAAATGGGCGCTTATCATCGGAATTCTCGGAAATGCCCCCAAAGGACCATAAGTCATAGGGAAACAAGTAGTGCTCCCGTAAGACGCACACACTTGGGTGAAACCGCGGTAACCATCTCTCTCGAAGTGATCCAACCAACTGCCCCGTAGGGTCCAATAACCAATGCCCTCAGGCTCCAATAATCAATCCTCATAATATCCAGTAACCAATGCCCTCAGACTCCAATAATCAATCCTCATAATATCCAATAAACAATGCCCTCAGGCTCCAATACTCAACCAACATCTCACAGTATCAGTCAAACTCCAACCACCACAACGGCACCGGATTACCCCCCCCCCCCGGTGTAGTACCGAACCGAACAGACAAACATTTCAAGAATAAGAATAAAGAAACAAGCACTATAATTCATCCGACAATGAACACTCCTCAAATCACACTTTCATCACAGCAAAGACATCCAATAACACTCCACACTTACCGTATACTTACCTGTCACGAACCATCGGTACATCGATCACCTGATTGTACCCCTTTGGCACAACCAGTCATACTCGATCATCCGTTCAATCAACAATTATATCAACACAATCACTCAACCAATAAAGTAAACATTCAACTAATCAAACATAAAGTAAACTAGTTCCATTAGACTCTTGATTATCCTAATAACTAGCAACCAAGCATGTGAACCTAGCACACAACTAATCCGAGAGCTCAACACAACCTCTCTACCAGTAAATCAATTCCCAAGTATTGAAAGCGAGTTACACTAGTCATCTTCATCCTAAGCATGCATTCTAGACAGTTCCGGTTATTAATAATTGAAAGACGATTATTCTAGTTATTCGCATCCTATAGGCAATTCTAGGACCTTTCCGATTTTATTAACCTAACATGCATACTAAGCGTTTAAAATAAGAAGTTAAGACTTTCCCAACCTCTTGGTAATCCTCTAAAACTCTGTTGTCAAACTCGGTAGTCACAACTCTGTTCTTCACACGAGTTCCGGCGTGATCTTCGTTCTTCTAGCTCGAGTCCAAGTTCTTCCTTCCTTCCTTGCTCGGTACCACGGTCTTGATGATGTGTAGGAGATGAAGCTAGCAAGCTTGGGAAGGAGAAATGGTGGAAAGATGAGCCAAAAACCTCCTCTTTGCTCTCTTTCTTCTTGCTCAAGCCAAGAGCTCCTCTCTTCTCTCCCTTTGTAATTTCTCTGCAGCAAATATGAGGGGAAATGCTGAATTTGTGTCCAATAATTGCCTTTAATGACCTACAAGCTAAATGACCCAAAAGCCCTTTGCTAGTTTTATCATTTTAGAGCTTTTAGGGAGGGTCAAGAGGTCATTTCAACTCCTTTTCTTCTCATCCAAGCCTCCAATTCCATGTGGCATTGTGGGAGCCACTTTATTTTAATACAATTCCAGCAGTCCAATTTTAGTCGTGAAAGTCGATATAAAGTCCAAGTTTGACCAGAAATTGACCGTTACAAAATTACAGTCAAACCGAAGGAAATGACCCAACTAAGCTAACCGTGATGACGGCTAAGCTTTTTGGGCCCCGGAAATGCCCCGAATGACTTCCTGAGTCTTCGGTTGACTTTTCCGGCCAAAAGTCAAACTTGGTTAGAATTCGCCGGTTCTACCGGGATCGACCGGGGGCGGTTCTTTCATTAACCACTTCTCTCTTCAAGAGTCGCACTTTGCTTCCACTAGCATTTCCTTTTCAAGTGACCTAACCGTCTAATTATAGAATTGGCCAACCATTTCATCTAGGCAGGTCCTTCTCGCATAACCTACCCATTCTCATGAAATTGGATTTTAAAAAGCATTAAACATCCAAACCATATGAACGATCAAACCACAAGAACAACCTCTTAATCTTGCTTTTGATTCACTCTTAAGTTCATAAAATGAAAATCTAGGCTACAAGTCTTTATAAAATCACTAATCATCACACACACACATAAATAAAAACTGATATACTCATACTTTAGTCATACATCCGTAAAGGTTCAAACATGAGATACAAGGAATAAGATGAACATGAAATAAGGTGGGTCCCTCCTAGAACACAATCTTCTTCTTCTTCTTCTTCTTCTTCTTCTTCTTCTTCTTCTTCTTCTTCTTCTTCTTCTTCTTCTTCTTCTTCTTCTTCTTCTTCTTCTTCTTCTTCTTCTTCTTGCTCCAAGAAGTACTCCAGCACAACCTCCTTCTCACATGCATCCCAAGTGACCTCATTTTCTTCTCCGCTAGTGAGGGAGCATACTTTACTTACGCGACAACGAAAAAAATTCGTCGCGTGGCAGTATTTAGTGTTTCCGATCCCCTTTTATCATACATTGGTGTTTCGTCTTCTACTTCCAAAAATCTTCGTGCTTTCAAGGTTGTCTCGTACTGACATTGAGTATTCTTCCGACAATGCATTCCAGCTCTATATGTGCAACCATTAAGGATTGCTTGGACCATTGGATATCGTTAAGGTTGGACCTAAAAATATTCTTGCCCTATCTATCGAAGGCATAATCAATGTTTTAAACCCTTGGAGTTGTTCGTGTGGTATGGAGGATCGACATGTGTTCCGACGTTGCGACACCCATATTCTAGAGTTTTAACATCGGGAAGGGCTGGTAAAATGCGTTGGATACCAAAGCCCAATTTAACCGAGATTCCAAGCGGCTTCTCTGTTGCTCTCCCATGTACCACATGAAAATGTACCATAGTAATGGAACGTCAATCCATCTTGATGTCCTGAAAGGCCTCGATCAGGTGGAAAGGGTATGGATTGCACCCAATCGTCTCATTAGGGTCGAGTATTCTATTGAAGTCTTATGTGAGCACTCATTGATCCCAATCCCTCTCCGCCAGATGCCGCATATGGTCCCAAGTTTTTTGGTGTTGATACCTCCTTGGTTCCCCGTAAACACTAGTGATACGAATATGCCCATGACATGGATAATCGAGCCAGTAGTCCATATAATTCTCTGAAGCTGATATTTATTCTATCGTAATGTCAATCGTCCAAATAAGCATGGGCAACCCCCTCGAAGCCTTATTGTCGGAGCCCCTGGGCCACCATGGAAACCTAGGTTTAGCCGAAGTTTGGTGTCATTTGTCTTTGGTGTCTCCGAAAGAAATAAAACCTGGGGTTGGTACTATTGAAATAAGAGTTTGAGATATTGGGAATGTACTGGACATGTGTTTGTTCTGCTGTGTGCCGTTTGTTTGACGTTTGACTGTGTGCGTTGTTTAAGTGTGATTTTGATCTTGTGAAAGTGATTAATGGTTGGTAACTTCCGTGGGCGTTGTTAGTAGTTACGCTTTGCTAGTATGCCCTAATTGGACGGTTACTCGTGGTGGTGAACTGATGTTCACAACCTTAACTACTTTTTCTAGTGAGCGAAAGCTCACCCCTTACCTCGTTGTTTTTCAGGTCTTGAGCGGGACTTGTGGTAGCGGGATTCTCGGTGCTTGGGACCTAGCGAGGGTCTTGTTTAGCTGTCTAGAGACGTATCGTTATTTGAACTAAACACTTATTTACTGGTTTTCATGAGTTGTTGACTCTTTTTACCGGATTTATGGATTTCAGATTATTATTTTAAGATTTTGAGATCGTATGGAAGGCGGGACAAGGGAGAGGCAGTGACCGTAGCCCGCCCGAAGAGACGCTAACGACGTTGTGAAACCTTAGATAAGAATAGAGAAAGAGCGATGATCGATATTCAAAGATCCTCCAACATGATTTGTTTAAGATCAATAGAGTTAGTTGGATTAGTTTATTATATTAATGACTTGGTGAATAATGAAAAACTAGGAAGCATTTAAATAAAGTTACATATTCTTAAGCTAATCGCATGAAAATTAACCCACAACATAATAGGAAAGAATCATAACTAATTTATTCCTAGACCAACTAATATCTAGAGTAGGAAACTTAAATCCTAATAAGAACAACTAAGAGGTGATTTTTTCAACTGAAAACCTAATTTGTGGACATATGTTTTTTCCTCTTTTTTTTACGTCGTCGTTGTTCGCCTTTTCTCAAAGTTATTTTTTCGTAAATTTCTTTGGTCCCTTCTCTATTGAAGCTTTTGCAACATTGTCCATGTGATGTTCTCCAACCTTTCGCCCCCCCCCCCCCCCCCCCCCTATCACACTACCATATGAGCACCCTCCTCTCATGCCGCCAGCCCCATCACTAGGCTTTATCAAACCGGTACGCCCGAAGAAGAAACGACACCGTCTACGTTCTCTACCTCCTATACTGCCTCCCGCGCTACCTTCGCATTCTGAGCTACCTTCGTCTCCTGTACCGCCTTCGCCTTCATCCCCACCACTGGATTGCGCAGAGCTCTCTCCCATGTTGGCCAACCCCAGTGCGCCCATGGGAGTTCAAACCTCAATTTCTCTCATCATTGAAGTTTTAGCCGACCCTCGTATATCAGTAGTGGCGCCGTAATCTTCCCTTGTTGTCGTTTTCATGCATCCTACCACGAACGAGGACCGACCTCCTCTCCCGGCTCTCTCGAGGCTTGTACCGTCTCTACGTCTGTGTGTGCGGATCTCCTGTCCGGTGTCGTTCTCAATGTTGCCAATAGCGCCGCCACCTTTATCGCCACTAGCGTCGCCACCACCAACTCCACCTCCTCCTTTGTTAGTAGAGCCCCTGTCAACCTTGCATCCTCGACCAGCAGAGCCACCATTTCTACCACCTCTTTAACTATCATATGAGCCGCCACCAACACTTCCTCTGATGCCACCATAGTCGCCGCCACCTCCTCTTCTGTCACTAGAGCCGCCATCGTCCTCGCTAGACCCAATGAGGTGATGGACGAATGACGGGGTGTGTATGGGAATACACACCTCGCCTTACAAAGGTCGGACCTTGACCGACACCCTATTACCCCTACCTTTGGAGTTCTCTCTAGATGCCTGCCCCACTTTCAACCGATCCATATCAATCGAGACAAGTATTTTCAGGTCGAGTCAGGAACTGAGTATTGTGATACCTCTGAGGCATGTGTGGGGACGCACACCTCGTCCTGTCAAGGTTGGTACAAACTGACGTGCTAGGTCCCTCGTTTCTTGGTGTGAGCTGCAGCTGAGTAGTCATCCGCGTGGAGTTGTCCAACATTAGATGTCCTTGGCATAGTCGGGTATCTAGTCATCGGGTTAGCGTCTATGCCTACGGGTTAGGAATTTTGTCTCACCCTTTTACTTTCCCTTTTATTTTTGGTATTGTTTTCAATCTTATGGTCTCGTTTACGTCCGTACGTCTGATTTATTTATTAATAAAAGTTCTTTTATATGATAAAAAAAATCCTAATAAGAGAATGAGACTTAATTTTAATCTTAATTAACTCTAAAATTTGAAAAATAAAAAAAAGTTACTAGGAGATTGATTTTGGGCCTTTAACTTTGTTTTCATGGTCCAAGAATCTTCCTATTTTGAAAAGGTTCCCAATTCTTATTTGTTTGCAGTTCAACTTGACGCCGAAACATTTGAGTCATGCCAAAAAAGAGTGACACATGCATGTCACACATCCAAAATCAACGTCTAAACAAGCTGGGTGATGTGCCCTTGGCTAATAATGTCAACTATTACAAGTGTGTTAACGCGGCTTGGTCGACATAGTGAGTCCTACAAATTGATCTTGAGCAATAAATGGTACTCACGAAGGGTCCATTTCAACAGACAAGTCTCAGTACTTAAACATCATACTATCGTCACAGTTGACTCCTCATTATTTCAATAACAATTCAAACGTGTGATTATTATCTACGAGGTCTTTGGTATTTTCCATACACTCCTTGATTAACTAGGTTATTGTTTTTAATAATTAGACATGAAAACTTGCTAACAATTGATTGTCGAGTCGGTTTAAGGTAGGAAACCTTCAAGAGCGTTTTGTGTATGGTTCCTATTCCTACCTTGGAGGGTAACTCCTTTGAGTGGGAGATCCCGAAATAACTGAGACATGGCAAAGGTGAAGAAGCATGAGTGAGATGACACTCTTACATTTTTCTTTTTCTTTTACGCCCATTTTAAGTTCCATGGCCCATCTTCGCGTCTAGATGTCTTAGAGCATCCACAGTCGTGGGCGAGGAACAACTGGCGAGATGTCTTCGCCGGCGAGGAGGAGGCGGGGAGCTGACGAGGAGCAGGCGAGATCAGCGCTGGCGAGGACCGCTGGCGACGTGCTTCTCGTTGGCAGTTCACGCCGGCGAGATGAGATGAAGATTTCATATATCTTTTTTGTCCAATAAAAAAAGGCTTGGTTTCAATGCTATTTGTTTTGAAAATTTAACCTCACCTATATTATCCAACAAATATCTGTACGTCCAATCGAATAACATTGATCGTCGCTCACCATAACTACAACATTTATAATAAACCTAACCAAAACCTTATATAAACCCACCCTCACAAACTAAAAATGCACACACTCTCTACTATTCATCCTTCTCATCTTAGAATCGTCCCGACAGTCATCCTTGTTTGTCCGTCATCATGGAATTCGATCCCGAGGATATGGAATTCGATTCTATGTTGAATGACATGCTCGAAGACTGTATGTCAACCGAGGAGATGTTGGCCGAATCCACCAAAGAAGCGCAAATACATTCGACGTGACCGGGCAGCCGCAAACGAACGGTTAATGAATGACTACTTCAACACCAACCCTGTGTACACCGAGGTGCAGTTTCGGCGTCGGTTTAGAATGCCAAAGTCGGTGTTCCTCCGTATCGTTCATGCATTGGAGCAGCACGACGATTACTTCAAGGTATCCTTTGATGCATTGGGTCAAGTTTCATTATCTCCTTACCAGAAATGTACTGCCGCCATTAGGCAATTATGTTACGGAATTGCAGCTGATGCGTTGGACGAGTATGTGAAGATAGGGGAAACAACAGCTTTGGAATGTTTGCGCACATTTTGCAGTGCACTGAATAAAGTCTTTGGTGCTACATACCGGCGGAAGCCTACACAATCTGATATGGACCACATTTTGGCGGTTAATGAAGCGCGCGGATTCCCGGGCATGCTTGGAAGTCTTGACTGCATGCACTGGGAATGGAAGAACTGTCCAAAGGCCCTTCGAGGGTCACATTCCCGAAGGGACCACGGTAATCGACCAACCGTTGTCCTTGAGGCGGTTGCAACTCGTGACTTATGGATTTGGCACTCTTTCTTCGGCATGGCGGGGTCGAACAACGATTTGACGGTCCTCAATCATTCGAAGCTGTTCGCGGACGTTATCAACGGTTGGCAACCACCGGTTGCTTACACGATAAATGGTAATGATTACACACTTCCTTATTATCTTGCTGACGGTATTTACCCTTCGTGGCCAGTGTTCGTAAAAACAGTTCTGTTACCGTCAACGCCGAAGCAGAAGAAGTACGCTGAAATCCAAGAAGCGTGCAGGAAGGATGTGGAACGAGCTTTCGGCGTACTACAAGCTCGGTTTCACATTATCAAACAACCGACCCGCTTGTGGGCTCCCAAGTCGATCGGTTTGGTCATGAATGCGTGCATTATACTGCACAATATGATAGTTGAGGCTGAACGTCATACGTACGACGGGTATCGTGAACAAACAGAAGAAGGTAGTACAAGTCAACCACATATTTCACGAGGAGGCTTCGTCCCGACCAATGTCATACTTGGAAACACTGAGAGGATGCAAAGTGAACGTATGCATTTCCGTTTGAAGGACGATCTTGTCGAACATCTCTGGAATAAATTTGGAGACGCGTAGATGTTAGTTGGTGTAGTTTCCTTTATATTACGTTGCTTGGTTTTTATTTTCCTTTGTTTTGGTTTCTTAGTTCCTCTATCCTTTTATGTTATCGGGTGTTCCATTATCGATGTTTTGTATTTTATTCAAAATCTGGTTTTTTAAATAAAAAAACATTACAAAACCTAAAATTATTTGCATCTCGCCGGCGCCTCCTCGCCAGCCCACTGTAGAGCTCGCTGGCGGGGAGCTGGCGAGATGATTTAATTATATTACTTTATTCCATCTCGCCGGCGAGATGAGTGTGGATGCTCTTAGATCTAATGTCATGTTACCTCTGTTTTAACCATACTCGATTGAACCGATTCAAAATCGAGTCCAAAGAATGATTAGTCAAAGAAAATTGTTCTTCAAGTTGTTTGTTATCATACAAGAGCCAAGATTTTTGCTGATAAAAGAGGTTGTTCCGGAAGCTTTACGGGTTATATTGCTACAAAAAAATAGCTCGGGTGATTGTAGCTATCGCACGAAAGTTGGAAAAAAGGCAGTTAACCTTGGTTCTTTGGTGCTCGATCAGTTCAGCCCGCATCTTAGGATGGAGGACGTCGAGGGTAGTAAGGACGACGAGGATTACCCTGAACCGACAGTAAAAGCTCAAATCCTTGTCCCGGTTTCTAACCGAATTTTTGTTTGGACCCGAGTAGGAAATAGACAAGGAGACGTTCTGTTTGCTTTCTTGCATGTTTTTTGTTTTGTTTTTCAGGCTTGTATGCCTCGTTGTTTTTTTGAGTTTGTTATGGTCTTGGGATGATTCTTTTCCGAGGTTGATCTCCTGTCTTGTTTTCTTGTCTTAAGAAAGCAAAGGATAATAAACTTTAGCTTATATTTTTTTTATTAGTAAAGTATGATTTATAAAATCTTACGCATCCTCAAAACTGGATCATTACAATCAGTCCAACATGAGGCCTAACAACACCTACAATTAAAATTTACAAGAAACGGATTAACCGTCATTCGAACTTTAAAAAATCGACATTGTAAGTAACAAACAAAAGTGAGAAGCACATACCTTTTTCTATCTCTTTCGCTAAGAAACCAAACCCTGCTGTCCGTTCTTCTTCACCCAGCAGTCGCCGCTGGCTACCATGGCTTCGACCATGGAAGCCGGCGACCTCTCCCCTTCTTCCCTTCCCCCCATCCTCTCACGCTCATTTTCTTTCTCTTCTTCGTCCGTCGCTGCACTCCCCCCTCCACCGCCCTTCATTGGCCGGATAAACCTCATGCCGCCACCTGCCTCTACCTTCAGGCCGGATCCCCACGCCTCCACCATTGCCCTTGCCCTCGTCCATGCTCGCTCCACCTTGGACCTCCTCCGGATTTGCTGTTCTCGGCGGCCAGATTTACCGGCAGGCAGTCCCCCATCTACTTTCATCATCTTTGGACGAACACGACGGACCCCCAACAACGATGACCAGACAACCTCCGACCGAACCTCTCTGTCATGCTTTTTTCGGCTCGATGGCCAGATCTGCACCCATGACTCGTCGGAACACCGCAGTCGAAGCCGTTCAGCTATGCTCCTGCTTTTAGTGTTTACCCGGCCAGTCCCGTGCACCATCCCCTAGTGGTTCGAATCTGCATTCGTCGGTGTCGTCCACCTCGCCCCGACCTCAAGCCCACACATCGGAGGCCGATCATGAGTAGTTTGTGTTCATCGTTGTTGTCTATTTGGTTTATTTTGTTTGTTTTTATATGATTTTTGTTTTGTCCTCCCTACTGGAACTTCGGATATCTGGTAGGTGTGGCTGCTGCCTCTGGTGGCGTGTCCGGTCGGGATTCTTTATCGGCAGATTTTCAGAAAGCCGATAAAGAAGACCGATCTGGGAGTAGGTTTTATCTAGGTGCTGCGTCGCCCGTCTCGAGAGCTATTCATCTCACCGATCGTACTTCTGATTTTCGAGAACGATCGATGGATACAACGCTTGTTTGATTCGATTTGTATTGGGCTTGTAAGGTTCGTTAATTTATTAATGAAGCTTTCTTTTAAAACAAAAAAAGTAACAAACATAAGTTACACAACAACCGTTCAACGTCCAAATTTTTGTTTATGAGACACTCGTCTTGGAATCATACGTGTCCAAATCTACTTTCGACGTACAGAAGCCAACAAGAGATGAATCAAAATGCAGTGTCACACGATACAATGATATGCATGGATAGATATACTGATGGGTTGGGGTTCGTGAAGAAAAAGGTGAAACCGCGATTGATTTGTGGTCCTAACCAGAGTCATATCATTTGTATGTGTCAAAGGTCGGTCGTATTCACATGGCCTCTTGTTTTGTGTCTCCTCCAATTGCTACCGCAACCGATCTTCGACTGTGCATTATGCAGAAGCCACTGTAAAAACGTATGGCCAACAAAGTTTCTCACTATTCAATCAATATATATATACTGTTCGGCAATCTAAAATAAGAAAAATAGTACACTTCTTTGGTGAGCCCATGGATACAGATGTCATTCTAGACCAGTTGATACGTACTTAATTGTGAACCGGTCGTCTTCATTTAATCCCGAAATGTGTTAAGTGAACGTGTTAGGTTGGTGATGTCTTAAAACCGTTACATAAGGTTAAATCGGGGACGAGTCGCTCTCTATTGCTACAGTAGCAATATGAAACTCCAACAGTAGGTTTGAAGATCTTCAACCCTCTGTTCTTCAACAACAATCAAGCACCAGCTACTACACCCTCTAGTCCTTCGAAGATCTGCAGCTCAAGAACGTTTGTTTTATGCATTTCTTTTTCAGAACAATGCTAACTTTGCAAGAAATCAGTGGTGAACCACTGCCCTCAGCAGTAGTGCCAGAAACCCAAGCTCAACCGACCACTTCTTCATCCATTGGTCCTCCACCTGGTTTTGAGAGATCTCTTCAACAACCAATCCTGCCTCCTCTCAAGACCAAAGCCCTTGAACAAAACTCCACTTCAGATAAGACTCAAGAGTATTCCAGTGGTGGACATACCAAACTTCTAGATGGAAAAAAGATGTTCTATGATGGATCCTTTCAACCACTAGACTCTGATACTGACTCAACCCCAACCTCTTCTGTGGCTAAATTCAGGCTAAACCAAGCTCAACTCAACAACACAAAAGGAAAAACAAAGGTACACACAGAAGAAGCAGAACCTGTGCACAGAGGCAACTCACTTGATTTGGGCAATATTGCTGCATATATTCATAATCTCCCCAGCAGAGCCACTGAACCTTGGCTATACAAGATCTTTTCTATAGTTGGAGGCCTCCAAAGAGCACACATTGCCTCCAAAAAAAAACAAACAAGGTAAATTCTTTGGATTCTGCTACTTTTCAACTCTTCAACACTTGCAGGAGGCTATAAACACCTTCAATGGATTTACTCTCAATGGATGCAAGCTATATGTTACTCAAGCAAGGGTTACCAAACTTTTCCTCCAAGGCAACAACTCTCAGCCAGATCTACCTCAGCAAAGACCTGCTATACACACAATGTCTCCATTAAGACTGCAAGGTTCTATTGTGCTACACCAGCAACAACTAATTCGAGATAGCCACCTAGCCATTGCCCATCAGAATTTTACAGCACAAACCATCATGGCAAGCTTTGCTGCAGAACAAGTCTTTGATATCAAGGTTAAATCATTAGGCAACAGGGTTCTTCTTCTACACTGTCCTGACCCTCTCTTTGATAAAGAACTACTGAAGGAAGATGGCCACTGGCTTAGTAAATGGCTTACAATCATTCCTGACAGAGAAAGGCTTTGTGAGAAAGAAGGGAGCTTCAAATGGGTTACCATTCATGGTCTGCCTTATCAAGGCTGGTGTGAGGAGACCTTTGCTACAGCTGTTGCATCCCTTGGAGATTATGTCACAGCCCATCCAATATCAACAACAGGTGTTCAAATTGATGCAGCACTAATCCTTATACATACCAATTTGCTTGAGATCCTGCCAACCAAAGTAGCCTTATACTTGGGACATCAGAAGCTTTCAGTTTGGATCAAAGAAACCAGGGTGGATGATGTTGCTGAGATCATTGCGAAAAGGCTTTCTAGAAGTGAAGAAAGCTCCCAATTTGACTTGAGTTCCTCAGAGGAGGAAGCTCTACCTGGTGAAGAAGAATCCCCCAATGTTCCTGCCACTGAAACACCTTTGACCACTGCTGTGAGTGAGCCTCTTCCTCTTATACCTTTGGAGAATCCTACTAATGTTGTTGCCATTAATGAGTTCCCACCAACCCAAGCTCAACAAGAAGAAGTTATTGATGTTCCTCTTGTATTAATAAAGGAGAAGGTTCCAAAGATTATCCCTGCTCAGAATTTCCAATCCACTACTCACACTGTGGTAATCAGAGATACTCAGCTCCCCATGGATCTCCCTCAAACATCCATTGTTAGTACTCCAAAGAAATGCTCCTCTACTCCCATGGCTGAATCTGATATTCAGGCAACAAAATTCTCTGGCACTGTTCCTCATCCCAACCTTATGGCAACTAAGTTAGTCACAGCACAACTAACTAGTTCTCCTCAGCCCCTATGCACTGATACAAGTACACAAGCCAATCAGCATTTATTGCCAAAGCTGGGTTTGAGTGACCTGCCTCTACTAAAGCCTCAATCTAATACATTGGGAAAGAGTCTATTAACAAAAAAAAGACCAAAACTTACCATCCTTGGGGACCACCTGCCCAGAACAGTTGGGTCTAGAAGACATATTCAGCACTCACAACACCCCACTCTCCCATACACAGCTGGAATTGCAGGTCACCCAAAATGCCGAGATCTCTGATTTTTGGGGGTTAACAAAGGGCCAAAATATACTTCTGACAGATACAACTCCTCAACAACCATCCGAATTGTCCAAGGAAAAAAAAACAAAACTTCCCTCCTCCACACATAAATATGAAACTAGAGCAAGCTTGAAGGATGGTTTGAAGAAGAAACATTCCCAGGAGATTAAATTACAAGCAAAGAAGGCATGGGCTTTTGGTAAAAAAATTGGTTTCCTGGCAGATTGTAGTGATGATCAGATTATAGAACATTTAGCTGTGTTAGAAGATGCCAAGTTAGGAGTTGAGCTAGAAGACACTACAGATGAAGAGGGTTTGAGTTTAACCTTTATTGATTCTGGCAAGGAGGTGATAAATCAGATCACCACCTTGGTTTCTCAGTAATCAACTTGATGAAAATCCTCTCTTGGAATTTGAGAGGTGTGTCTTCATCCCAGAAGAAGAAGACACTTAGTGCCTTGCTGCACAAGCAACAACCTCAGATGCTGCTCATTCATGAGTCCAAATTGGAAACCATCCCTTTTGCCTTTCTAAGAACCTGTGGTATGAACTGGGGCTGGGTTCTGGATTATATCCCTGCAGCTGGTTTATCTGGAGGCCTAATCACATGCTGGAGGGAAAATTCCTTCCAACTACATTAAACTAAGAAGATAAATGGAGCCTTAATTTGGGTTGGTTTCTATAAAGACTTGAATGCACTTTGTTGTGTAACCAATGTTTATGCACCCTGCAAAAGAAGAGAAAGAAAAAAGCTTTGGGATGAACTCCTAACTGAACTCCTCCCCATCTCCACAAACACATTGCTTCTCTTGGCTGGTGATTTCAGTGATGTTCTATCTCCTACTGAAAGATCTTCCCACAAGGCTTCCAACACTGCTATAGCTAACCTTCAAGATTTTCTCAACTCTCTGACACTCATTGATCTCCCTCTTGTTGGTGGGAAATTTACTTGGTTTGGCACAGGATCACAAGCCTCAAGAATTGACAGGTTCTTTATTTCCATTGACTTTCTCAGCAAATATACAGCATTAACCCAAAAATGCTTGCCAAGAAGCATTTCTGACCATAAACCAATTATATTATATGATGATCAATTGGATTGGGGGGCTAGGCCCTTCAAGTTTCTCAATATATGGTTAGAGGATGACAGATTCTATAAAGCTGTGGATAGCTTTTGGTCCTCTTGCAATGTCACTGGACAACCTCACTTAATCCTTTGGCAAAAGCTTAACATGCTGAAGGGTATGCTCAAAACATGGAATGCTCAGGTTTATGGCCAACTTGATACCCAAGTTCAGATCCTTAAAGAGAGGCTAAATAGCTTTGACTCCTTAGTAGAAACCAGATTGCTTACTGCCTAAGAATGCAATGACAGAGGTGCCTGCAAAGCTGATTTGATCAAAAAAACAAAATTACTCTCCAAGCTATGGAGCCAAAAGGCAAGAAAGAAATGGTTCTATGAAGGTGATAAACCCTCCAAATATTTCCATCTATTAGCCAATTTCAAAGGAACCAACAACAAGATCTCTCAAATCCTGGTCCATGATGAATTACTGCTAGATCCAAAGCTAATCAAAATTGCAGCAGCTGAACATTTCAAAGAAAGATTTTCCAAACCTATTACAATGCCATTGAATATTGATCACCTCAGTTTCAACACAATCACTGCAAACCAAGCCAGTTGGCTAGAAAGGCCATTCTCAGAGCAAGAGGTTGTAAAAGCCTTGATGGCTTGTGCAGGAGACAAAGCCCCTGGCCCAGATGGATTTACCTTGAAATTCTTTCAAGTATGCTGGCCAATCATCAAACCAGAATATATGCAATTCATCACTCATTTTCATAAATCTGGACATCTTGGGAAAGGTCTTAATTCCTCATTCATAGCCCTTATCCCTAAATGTGAGGCACCAATCTCCTTTGGAGACTTTAGACCCATAAGTCTTATGGGGGGTCCTTATAAAATCCTTACCAAGCTACTATCACTCAGATTGAAAGAGGTCATTGGAACTTTGGTAGGATTTGAGAAAACTGGTTTCTTGGCTGGCAGACAAATACTTGATGGGGTTCTAGCTGCAAATGAAGTGGTTCAAGAGATCAAACAAAAGAAAATCAAGGCTATTATCTTTAAAGTTGATTTTGAGAAGGCATTTGATAATGTTAACTGGGATTACATGATGAAGCTACTACAAAGACTTGGCTTTGGGGCTCTGTGGAGACTTTGGATGATTGCTTGCTTTAGGGCTCATATGTCAGTGCTTATTAATGGTTCTCCATCTCCTGATTTCCCAATGTTCAGAGGCCTAAGAAAAGGCTGTGCTATGTCACCTCTACTATTTGCTTTAGCTGCTGAGGGTTTAAACCAGATTATGAAAGCAGGAGTGGCTCACTCTCAGTTTCATGGAATTAAAATTGGAAGCTCTGGACCTCAAATATCACACCTGCAATTTGCAGATGACTCCATTTTGTTTCTTCAAGCAACCACACAAGGGGCTGAAAACCTGAAAAATGCTCTAGAGATGTTCAAGCTAACTGCAGGCCTAAAGGTGAACTATGATAAATCAGCCCCGATACCTCTAAATCTCACACATGAAGAATCTCAACATTTTGCAGCAATACTTGCATGTTCAGTTGAAGCTTTACCTTTCAAATATCTTGGCTTCAGTCTTGGGTCTCATCCTAGAAGAGTGGTCACTTGGAAACCAATCATTGACAAATTTAAAAAATCATTGGGACTCTGGCAAGCCAAGACTCTTTCCTTTGGAGGAAGGATAACCTTGATCAAGACCACTTAGTGCCCTGCCACTCTATTTTTTATCATTGTTGAAGGCACCAAAATCAGTCATCAAATCTTTGGAAGCATGGTAGAGGAGGTTTTTATGGCATGGCTCTGCTCCAACAAAAGTCTTTTGCAAAGTTAATTGGAATCAGGTGTGCAAACAAAAAGATGATGGGGGTCTTGGAATCAAAAATCGAAAGCTGATGAATTTGGCACTTTTAGCCAAGTGGTGGTGGAGGTTTGCTATTGAGGACAACTCACTTTGGAAGCAAATTATCTGTGCTAGATATGGTGGAGGGACAAAAGACTGGGATCTGAATAACTTCACAGAACTAGGAGGAGCTAGTTTATTCAGCCACATTATCTCTTTGGCCAAGGACCAACATTTTGCAGACTGGTTTGGCCACAAAGGCCTCTCTTGGACTTTAGGGAGAGGCACCAGGATCTTTTTCTGGGATGATGTTTGGTGGGGTGATATACCTTTCAAGCTCCTTTTCCCCAGAATCTACTTGCTTGCCAATACAAAAAAAATCTACTTTGTCTGAAATCTGGACTGATAATGGATGGGAACTTGATCTCAGAAGGGATGCTAGAGGTTGGGAACTCCTGCAATGGGGTTGCTTATGCTCTATTCTTGATGTCACTAGGCTCTTGCCTATGGAAGATAAACTGAACTGGGCTGGAGATGATAAGGGCTTCAGTGTTCATAAAATGTATACCTTACTTGCATCCCAAGAAACCTCTCCTCTTCCCTGGACAAAATACCTTTGGCTGCCAGGGATTCCATCAAAGATAACTGCCTTCTGCTGGCTAGCCTGCCTAGAGGCTATACCCTCTAAATGCTTCCTAGATGGGAGAGGACTCTCAATTTCTTTTCAAGACATCATCTGCCCTCAATGTTCTTGGGACTTTGAAGATGGAGCTCATATTTTGCTACATTGCAAAAAAGCCTGGGAGCTCTTAAGCTTAATTCTCTCTTGGTGGGGTATTACTTGGTCTTGTCCTAATGATATTAAAGCTATCTTCTGCTCATGGCCTTACCTAGTGCCTTCAAAACTTAGAAAAAGTTGGTGCAACATCATCCAATGTGCTCTTTGGCACCTCTGGCTTTCTAGGAACTCATTTATCTTTAAGGGACTTCAAGAATCAGCTGCACAATTATTCACCAAAGTTCTGAATACCACCTTCAGCTGGGAATGGGCCTCATTTGACTCAACTTACCATTTCCCTCTTCAGCATTGGCTCTCCTCTCCTAGGTTATCCATCTCTATGTAATTTATGTTTCTGGGGGGCTTGGGCTGGGTTTTGGGTGGTTTGGGGGAGTGGATGGTGAGTTTGGTAAGGTTCCTCTTCTTCTCTCTTCTTAGGGCTCCTTGCCTTCTTGTGTGGGGGTCACTTTTGGTTCTTTTTTCTCTGCTTGTGTGAGGGTAGACCCTTTTAGGCTGGAGTGTTCTTTTTTGTTTCTGTCTTCCCTCTTCTCTTTTTGCAGGTCCATCCTTTCTACACTTTGGCTTGATGACTGCACACCATCCTTATCCTTTTCAGCAACCTTGCTGGATGCATCTACACTGCAATAACTCTGTTCGAATTTCATTTACTCGGATCTGCAGAATTGGGAGCTCTCACAAGCCTGCTCTTACCTCTGCAAGCTTCCCACAAATTTGCAGCCTGATCTCAACTTCACTCAACGCTGCTCTTGCCTCTACAACATTTTCATCCACACACCCAACATCCCTTCTTATACAACAACAACACTGACAACACCCACCTTGCTTGCTCCTCAAGAATCTACCCTCATTGCTTGCACCTCAAACTTCTTCATCTGGCTACTACAAGCACTGCCCAACCATCACTGCACATTGCAGCATACTGCAGTTTGCTTCATTTGCCACTCAAGCTCCAGTTGCCACCCAAGCAACTCTTTTTGCCCTTTCATTTTCTTGCTCTTTTGTTTTTGCTAAAGATGTGTTTTCTCGCTCTTTGGTTTGTGTGATCTGTAGTGAGATTGCCTTTTTTTGTATTCCTTTTCTACCTCAGAAGAGCCTAATCTAAATTTGTCTTCGCTGATCAAAAAAAGAAGAAGAAGGTTAAATCCAATGAACATTACAAGTCCTACATGTTCCGGAGTGATCTATTTTATTAGCGCTCAATGTATTCCGTAGTGATTGTTGCAATTTTGGATTTGATTGTAATCCAATACATGTCACATTTTTATCAACAAACGAGAATTTAAGCAACAAGGCTTACAATAACAAAGTCTAAACCCAAATTTTAATAATTTGAAGCACAGGCGGAGAGTCCCCAACAAAGGAGAACAACAATACAACTAGAGAAATAGAAAATGTCTGAAACTAGGATTTTTCAACCATTAAGCCCAAAAGAGAAAAAAAATCCAACATTGGGCACCTAGCGCTCGCAGTAGACCAATAACCGCCAAAAACCTGTGAGAAATCCCTGAATCAATGGCGCCTCTGAAAACATGAGGGAGGCAATCGACACATCGGCGGCCAACACCGCAAAACCAACAGAAATAGGCCCGGTAACCAACCACCATCGGAACAACTAAAACCTTGAAATCGCACCGCGCCTCGGTTTTCAAAGGAAGCCAATAGGCTAAGATGAATCGTGGTACGCCAACACCTACCCAACCAACGAGGCCCCGATCGAAAAGCGGACGAGAGAGGAGAAAACCAAAGAGCGAATCGATTCACAAGGAAAGAAGTGACACCACACATATCCGAAAGCAGTAAAAGGATGATGGGAGCCCCACCTCGAAGAGCTACGAACCAAGAGTCGCTGTAATAGACCCGAAATCCAGTGAAGTTCGATGAAGTCGTAGTCGGAACTTGGACGGTGGAACTATCAGTAAACACCAGAGCTTTTGAGAGGAGACGAGCACGGGGCACCCAAACCCACCCAAACTGCCGAGGAACACCAGAACGAGCTCCACTGTCACGCCCCAAATCCGGTTTTGACCAGACTGGAGACGTGAACTAAAAAGGATAATAAAATAATTACAAAATAAGTTTAAACAACATAAATCTCCGGTTAGTTCGTAAACAAAATCTTAAAACACGAGTCAAAGCTCAAAAGTTAAATATACAGGGACATTGTTTAGTACAAGAAAGAAAAGTACGTCTCTAAAGATAAGTCACCAGACTCTCGATAAGCTCCCGAGCTCTGAGACGTCCTCTAAACCGACTCACAATCGAAACCTGTAAAAAAACAGTAAAACAGAGGGGTTGAGCTTTCGCTCAGTATGAAAAAGTAGTAATGGGAATGGACTCCAGCTCCGTTACCAGAAATGCTCGACCAGTGATTCTTACTAAAAACTGACAACGTAAATAGAAACCAACAGGAACACAACAATATTGATAATAGCACCAAACTAAAGAAACGTACGAACAACGGGACATTATGCTGCTAAGACCACTATGAACGTTACTCAGATCCGATATCATACAACATAAGACAAGTACCCAAGACAAACTGATCCCCACACACACTCAACAAATACATCATACCGGAATACACCCTCGGTCTAGATGTCTTCCCGGACACACAGTATCGGGGTGAAGCAAATAATATATCATACCGGAAACGCACATCGGCCTAGATATCTTCCCGGAAACGCACCTCGGGGTACACAAACAATACGTCATACCGGAAACGCACATCGGCCTAGACGTCTTCCCGGAAACGCACATCGGGGTAAACAAACATACATCATACCCGAAACGCACATCGGCCTAGATGTCTTCCCAGAAACACACCTCGGGGTACACAAACAATATATCATACCGGAAACGCACATCGGCCTAGATATCTTCCCTGAAACACACCTCGGGGTACACAAACAATATATCATACCGGAAACACACATCGGCCTAGATATCTTGTCGGAAACACACCTCGGGGTACATAAACAATATATCATACCGGAAACGCACATCGGCCTAGATATCTTCCTGGAAACACACCTCGGGGTACACAAATCACACCACACAAAAGCATACCAAACACAATACAACGAACTCAACATACCAACAAAACTTACCAGCACAACTTACCAAGCATACCACATTGGTCTATCATTCACCCGATCATATCACAAGACAACATTCATATCACATTCAACACATTCATTCAACCAATCATGTCACGAAGCAACCATTCATATCACATTCATCATACTTCATATAGCCTAATATGATTCTTAAATTAACCAAATAATATACCATACCTCGACATTTATTGACTAGTAACCACACTCAACACAAACGACACACAAACCTAAGGCCCGACATGGCCACATGTGAATCTACAGCACGACAATTTCCATAATTCAAAGCGGTTATTCTAGTTAATCATATCCTATATGCAAACTAAGACTTTACCGGTTATTAACGTCCTATATGCATACTATTGACATTCTTTAATTAAAAGCGGTAATTACTACTCTTCCCTACCTCAAGTGCTTTCCAAACGCTTAGTCACAGGAACGCCTAGTGGTCTCCTCCTCCGAGCTCGAGAATAAAGTCTAGGATCATAACTTATTTCCACTATGTGGTCTTATCCTCAAGGTGGAAATATCCCTTTCGTGTTGGGTCTCGAGGTAGGGTTGGATATGAACCAACTCGCAACGGAAAATCAATGAAAACCAAGAGACGATTAAACCATGAAACACCTAACAAAGAATTGATTCACAAGAGAAAAATTCAGCATTATTTCTTACCAAAAAAAGAACACCGGTTAACGAATGATTGGCTTGAGTCTCCAAGACGCCTACGTATCCACATGGGAATCAAAGCCACGTAGTTCTTCTCTTTGAGGACTCAAGAACACAAAAATGGAGGTGGAAACTAGCCAAACCCGAAACGGTAGGAGGAGGGAGAGAAAAAAGTTGATTCCCATTTGTGTCTTGTATTTCTTATGTTGAAAAAATGACTTAAACATAACAAACCCCATACTTGTCCAACTAAAGGCATGGGACAAGCATGGTGACAAGTAAGGTGTAAATAGGACAAAGTATGGAAAGACAAGATTGGGTTAGGTGGTGAATCACCAACACCTTAATCCTTGTTTTGCTTACTTAGTACTAATTAATCAAGACTTGATTAATTAGTTCCATGGGCCTTTCATGGGCCTCTTGGAACATGGCACGTGGCCATTTCCAACGAGGTCCCGTGATTCGCTCATCGCCTCCAAGCCTTCTATACCGGAAATGTCCAACATTATCCGACACGATCAATCCCAAGACTCCAAGCCTTGTCTCGATCCGTAAAGTCCTATTCACTTACGGGCACATGACCCAAAACCCAGTTTTGGTCATGTCCCGAGACAACTCCCGTTTAGCCATTCTCTATAAATGTGTCAATGAGTTTCATCCTCCGGTGTGACCCTTAGGTTTATGCATGTCAATAGATCAATGTAAAATCCCATTTTACTTGATCCTATTTAAGTGGCAACTAACGATACTTTAGTATTGCCTGACACTGCATAACGAATCGACCCTGTCGATTCTAACCTTTCCGTCGTCCCTGTCATTATCCTTTTATCTCCGATATCCAGATTGAGATAAGGCATAGAGCCGTCATCCTTATTATTCCCAATCAATGTTCCTTGATATGTGAGATGACTGAATATATGATACCAGTATCATGTGCATGGCCATGCTATTCTTTCAGTCACTCTCGATCAAGAGGCCGAGAACCGATATCTTTCTCATACCTCAGTATGAGGGATAAATCCCTTAGCCGTCTTTCGTGTCACTCATGTAGCTCGTCCCCAAACCAATCTTGGCTGTTATGGAAGCCCTGTTACGGACAACGTTAGGCTCAGGTCAAACTCAGTTGTTGACTACATAGCGATCACAAAGACTCCTTGGTCTAAGAATACATGACAAGCTACGACAATGAATATGTTCATGACTTGATATATGGCACATATTCATGTCGGGTCGTCCAATATCATGTCCCACATGATATCTATGATCAGACTCTGGAATTCCATTCCAATGACTAACAGAACGTAAGCCATAAAGAGCCATATTTCATACTAGTCGCTTCTAGTGAAGCTTTGTTGACTAGGGACCCATCGAGTGTGATCTATCTCGATCTATGGTTCTATTCGCATTGTGGGCATAGATCAGAACACACATCGATATATTACTCCAACACATAAGTAATATAAAGCCGCTTTAATTTTATTGCTAACGATGATATATACATTTAGACATTTAGGATTGAACTACGGGCACTAAGACTAACAATGTCCCTTTCGTCCTTTAGTCTCTCTCTCTCTCTCCTTTGTCCATAAGTGGGGACCAATTGGTCTTTTCTCCCACTTTTCTTCCCCTCCAAGCTAACATGAACATGTGTCCATATGGGGTCCACTCCTACCCAAAATATCTCAGCTCATATTATATTTATTCGTTAATACTCCAAAATCGACCTAGTTTGACCCGGGTTTGACTTTTTCACAAAGACAATCATTTGAAAGGAAACGACCCAACAAAGCTAACCGTAACGACGACTAAGATTTTTGGGACCCGAAAAGGTCCCGAATGGCTCCAGGAGTCATCGGTTGACTTTTCCAACGGAAAGTCAACTTTCGCCAAAAACCACCGGTTCGACCGGGATCGACCGGGGGCGGTTCTTACATCCACACGTACAAGAAGACTCTACGAACATGATAAGAGTCCATGCTACACCTCTTTTTAGCTCATGCGAGAACGGAATCAGGAGGACCCGATCGAGAAGAGCACGAGCTCCGACCGAAAAGTAGCTCCCGAGAACTAACAACACTGGGACCCCACGTCCCTTCAGGGAAATGGCGAGGACTAACACCTGCATAAGGCGATTCCTTCTAAGCCAATCGTCGGACGGAACTCCCCTAGGTCATATTTGCTCGTCCGGCCAAGAAGCCACCGAGCAGAGCACTGACACACGCAACACGGGCCAACTAGAGAATGACTCGAGCATAAGAATACCCAAGAAAAAACTGACCGGCCGGAGAACACGAACCAAGCACATCTAGAGAAAACTCGAGCAGCCAACCATCCTAAAACGGCGACTGGGCCGAGAGAAACAACCCCATGCCACTTGCGAGGCCGATGGACTTAAAACGCCGGGGAACAATAGAGAGCAAGAATGGGAATATGAGAAAGAAGCCAGAATAGAGGAAAGAGGGAGCTGCATTGAGAGGGGAAGGGGAGGAGTAGCCTCTGCCGAAAACAACGATGGCCGGAGCCCAAGTCGTTGTTGAGATGAACGCCATGACAAGCGAGCAAGAGTCCTTTCTTTGAATCGAGAGTTGAGAACATACTAAATACCTTTTCATGTAGGTGCTTTGACTTAATCCCAAGACTCCATTGGTGCGATCTCTATATATCTTAGGGAAAACCCCGAATCCTAACTGTGTTGGAAAGGAGTTTTTCACGTCCTAACTGAGGGTCACCTTTTGTTACATGTCCTACACCAAAGGTGGTTCTTTTTTACAAAACATGATAAATGACACCAAAAAAGCGGTATAACGTTCGCATTCGATGGTTTTTCCTCTTAATTTTTGTATAATTTGCGTTTATCAGTGCACTACAAGAGGTAGGTGGTATAAATTTACCAAAAAAAAAACACTTTTTTTGGGTGTCATTTTTCATGTTTTGTTAAAAAATCACCTTTTGTATAGGACATGTGACAAAAGGTGACCTTTGGTATAGGACATGTAACAAAAGGTGACCCTCAGTTAGGACGTGAAAAACACCTTTCCAACACAGTTAGGATCCGGCGTTATCCATATATCTTAATCCCTAAGATATAAGCAGCCTCGCCTAAGTCCTTCATCGCGCAACACTTCCCTAAAAAAGCCTTAGACTCGTGCAAGTTTGGGATGTCGTTTCCGATGAGTAGTATGTCATCGACATACAACACCAGAAAGGTAATCTTACTCCCACTGACCTTCTTGTAAATGCAAGGCTCATCTTTGTTCTTGATAAAGCCGAATCCAATTATAGCTTCATCAAAACGAAGGTTCCAAACCCGAGAAGCCTGTTTCAATCCATAAATGGATTTCAACAGCTTACAAATCTTTCCGCTATTCTTCGGATCGACAAAACCCTCTAACTGAGACATGTAAACATTCTCAGTTAGGCTTCCATTCAAGAAAGCGGTTTTCACATCCATTTTCCATATCTCGTAAGCGTAGTACACAACTATGCCAAGAAGAATCCGGATCGATTTGACATAGCCATTGGTGAGAAGGTTTCCTCATAGTCAATCCCTTGGATCTGCCTCTAGCCTTTCGCAACCAGTCGGGCTTTGTAGGTCTGTGGGTTGTCGTCCATGTCCATCTTCACCTTGAAGATCCATTTTCATCTGATGGTCCTCACATCATCGATGGGATCAACCAGTTCCCAAACTTGGTTGTCCGACATGGACTGCATGTATTCCCTCATGGCTCCAAGCCATAATTTGGAGTTGGGCCCACCACGGCTTCCTAAAGGTGGATGGATCCTCATGATCCGTCATTTTCTCACCTTCACCTTCAGAAACAAAATAGCCATATCTCGGAGGTGGGTGACTGATCCTTCCAGACTGCCTTGGACCTTCAGGATTTGCTACATGAACTAGTTCCTGCTTGACGACCACTTTAGGCTCCTCTACTAGGTTGTCGAGTGATTCTGAGTCATCTGTACCATCTTGAACTTCTTCTAGATGTTCAACCCTCCCACTAACCTCTTTGGAAACAAATTCCTTTTCCATAAAGACCCTACCCAGAGCGACAAACACCGTGTTCTCACTGGGTTTGTAGAAGTAGTATCTGTTGGGTCTCGAGGTAGGGTTGGAGATGAACCAACTCGCAGCGGAAAATCAATGAAAACCAAGAGACGATTATACCATGAAACAACTAACAAAGAATGGATTCACAAGAGAAAAATTCAGCACTATTTCTTACCAAAACAAGAACACCGGTTAACGAATGATTGGCTTGAGTCTCCAAGACGCCTACGTATCCACATGGGAATCAAAGCCACGTAGTTCTTCTCTTTGAGGACTCAAGAACACAAAAATGGAGGTGTAAACTAGCCAAACCCGAAATGGCCATGGAAGAGGGAGAGAAAATGTGTTTCCTATTATTGTCTTGTGTTTGTTATGTTGAATAAAGATGACTTAAACATAACAAAACCCATACTTGTCCAACTAAAGGCATGGGACAAGTATGGTGTCAAGTAAGATGTAAATAGGACAAAGTATGACAAGACAAGATTGGGTTAGGTGGTGAATCACCAACACCTTAATCCTTGTCTTGCTTACTTAGTACTAATTAATCAAGACTTGATTAATTAGTTCCATGGGCCTTGGTTGCATGGGCCTTTCATGGGCCTCTTGGAACATGGCCCGTGGCCATTTCCAACAAGGTCCCATGATTCGCTCATCGCCTCCAAGCCTTCCATACCGGAAATGTCCAACATTATCCGACGCGATCAATCCCAAGACTCCAAGCCTTGTCTCGATCCGTAAAGTCCTATTCACTTACGGGCACATGACCCAAAACCCAGTTTTGGTCATGTCCCGAGACAACTCCCTTTTGGCCATTCTCCATAAATGTGTCAATGAGTTTCATCCTCCGGTGTGACCCTTATGTTTATGCATGTCAATAGATCAACGTAAAATCCCATTTTAATTGATCCTATTTAAGTGGCAACTAACGAGACTTTAGTATTGCCTGACACTACATAACGAATCGACCTTGTCGATTCTAACCTTTCCGTCGTCCCTGTCATTATCCTTTTATCTCCGATATCCTGATTGAGATAAGGCATAGAGCCGTCATCCTTATTATTCTCAATCACCGTTCCTTGATATGTGAGATGACTGAAGATATGATACCCAGTATCATGTGCATGGCCATGCTATTCTTTCAGTCACTCTCGATAAAACGGCCGAGAACCGATATCTTTCCCATACCTCAGTATGAGGGATAAATCCCTTAGCCGCCTTTCGTGTCACTCATGTAGCCCTTCCCCAAGCCAATCCTGGCCGTTATGGAAGCCTTGTTATAGACAACATTAGGCTCAGGTCAAACTCAGTTGTTGACTACATAGCGATCACAAAGACTCCTTGGTCTAAGGATACATGACAAGCTACAACACTGAATATGTTCATGACTTAATCTATGGCACATATTCAGGGCGGGTCGTCCAATATCATGTCCCACATGATATCTATGATCAGACTCCAGAATCCACTTCCAATGACTAACAGAACGTAAGCCATAAAGAGCCATCTTTCATACTAGTCGCTTCTAGTGAAGCTTTGTTGACTAGGGACGCATCGAGTGTGATCTATCTCGATCTATGGTTCTATTCGCATGGTGGGCATAGATCAGAGCACACATCGATATATTACTCCAACACATAAGTAATATAAAGCCGCTTTAATTTTATTGATAATGATGATATATACATTTAGACATTTAGGATTGAACTACGGGCACTAAGACTAACAATCTCCCACTTTCCCTAGTTCCAATCTAAACTCCAATATGTCCCCATCGACTTTACATGTCTAACATGTTCAGGCAGCGACACTGCCTTAGTCAAAGGGTTGGCTATGTTATCATCTGTTGTAATATAGGTTATCTTCATTTCACCTCAGTTCAGTATTTATCTGATGAGGTGGATACGCCGCAGTACATGTTTGGATTTGTTATACGGTCTAGGCTTTTAGCTTGCGCAATGGCCCTTGTGTTGTCGCAAGATAGATTCACCGGGCTGGATAGGTTTTTAATTACACCCAGCCCTGGCATGAATTTCCAAATCCACATAGCCTCCTTAGCTGCCTCTACAGCATCCATGTACTTGGCCTCTGTCGTAGATTCGGCAATGATATCTTGCTTTACGCTCTCCCAGCTAAAGCTCTACCATTCAGCGTAAACACATATCCTGATTGACTTCTAAAGTCATCTGGATTTGTCTTGGAAAACTAGCGCCTACTCATCCTTCGACGACTAGTTCAGCATCATCTTTCCCCGGGTTAGAATGATGTCTACTGGTACAACATAAGGCTTACGAGACGTCTGGTCTCATACATGTCATGGCATATATGATCGATCCTGCCCCCAGGCGCATAGGATTCTCATCATCCTTTTCAGCTCATCAGGTGTCTTAGGACACTGAGTCTTGCTGAGATGAATGCCATGACTAGTTGGTAAGAGTCCTTTCTTTGAATCGAGCATTAAGAACCTACTCAATGCCTTGTTCACATAGGTTCCCTGACTTAAATCCAAGACCCTCTTGGTGCGATCTCTACATATCGTAATCCTTAAGATATAAGAAGCATCGCCTAAGTCCTTTATTGAAAAACACTTCCTCAACCAAGCTTTAGTCTCGTTCAAGGTTGGGATGTCGTTTTTAATGAGAACCAGAAAGGTAATCTTGCTCCCACTAGCCTTCTTATAAACGCAAGATTCATCCTCGTTCTTGATTAAGCCAAATCCAATTACAGCGTTATCAAAACGAAGGATCCAACTCCGAGAAGTTCGTTTCAATCCATGAATGGATTTCAACAACTTATAAATCTTTCCTTTATTCTTCGGATCGTCAAAACCTTTGGGCCGAGACATACAAACGTACTCAGTCAAATTTCCATTTAGGAAATGGGTTTTGACATCCACTTGTCATATCTCGTAATTATGATACGCAGTTATGTCAAGAAGAAATTGGATCGATTTTGACCATAGCCACTAAGGAGAAGGTTTCCTCATAGTCAATCCATGCCTATAACCTTTCGCCACCAGTTGAGCTTTGTAGGTCAGGGGGTTGCCGTCCATGTCCATCTTCACCTTGAAGATCCATTTGCATCCGATGGTCATCACACCATTTATGGGATCAACCGGTTCCCAGACTCGGTTGTCCGACATGGATTGCATTTCCTCCCTCATGGCTCCTAGCCATAACTCGGAGTTGGGCCCATCCACGACTTCCTGAAAGGTGGCTGGATCATCGTGATCCACCATGACTTCATTGTCACCTCCGGATACCATATCTTGGAGGTGGAAGATTGATCCTTTCAAATCGCCTTGGACCTTCCGGAATTGTAACAGGAATTGGTTCTTACGCTACAACAATCTCTGGCTCCTTTCTACTGGGTTGCCAATTGGTTTAGACAGATCTGTACCATCCTGAATTTCTTCGAGATGCACAGTCCTCCCAATGACGTCTTTGGAAACAAAACTCCTTTTCCATAAAGACCCCACCCCATGCGACGAACACCATGTTCTCACTGGGATTGTAGAAGTAGTATCCCCTTGTTGCTTTGGGATACCACACGAAGGTGCATATCTCAGATCTTGGTTCAAGCTTAGTCGAAACCAAATGTTTCACATAAGCCTCGCAACCACAAATCTATAGGAAGGACAAAGCGGGCATCATCCCATATCATTTTAAAATGGCGTCCCTTCCACACCCTTCGTCGAAGCCCGATTCACTATGAATGCGGTCGTCTCTAGAGTATAATGCCAGAAAGAGATTGGGAGATCAGTCCAACTAATAATGGAACAGACCATTGTCTAACAGTGTCCCAGGAGGAGTCCATTCCAAAAGGATCCCATTCTCTTTTAGATGATCTAATAACTCTGTGGTTAAGTATTTTTCACCTCGATCCAATCGAAGTGCCTTAATACCTTTGTCGAGCTGGTTTTCTACTTTAGTCTTAAACTCTTTGAATTCATCAAAAGCTTCAGACTTATGTCTCAGCGAATAGACATAACCATATTTACTGTAATCATCAGTAAATGTGATAAAGTAGCTAAAACCCCTCCTGGCAAGTGAATTTATTGGTCTACACACATTCGAGTGTATCAGCCCCAATAATTCCCCCGCCCTTTCATCGCAATCGATAAAAGGGCACTTTAGTCATTTTTTCCATCAAACAAACCTTGCACCTATCGATCGAATCAAAATTCGAATGAACCTGAAAGTCCGCACTTCTGAAGTGCTGATAGGTGCTTCTTGTTTATGCGACCTAAATGACAGTGCCATAACAGAGTTAGGTTTAAATCGTTGGATTTAGACCTCTTGGTATTAACGGAATATATAGAACTTGAGGTATTGTTACCCATATCTAATATGTACAATCCTCCAACCAAGTCAGTACTGGTATAAAACATATCATTGCATAGAACATTGAAAACTCCATTTCCAATATTAACATTATATCCTTCCTTGTCAAACACGGATACAGATATAATATTCCTACTAAAAGTAGGTATGCAATATACATTATACAATATTAAGACAAGACCTCTTGGCAAAGCAAGACTCATGGATCCTACAGCAGTTGCCACAACTCTGAGGTCCACTTCGTGCTTTTCAAACCTCTCCTACTTTCAGCCACCATATATAAGTGCATGTGTGAGATTCAGTCCTGGTATCTAATACCCATGAATCTTTAGAAGTAGAGAGATGTAGTTCTATAGAGTTAATACCGGATGAAGGCACGGTCCCACCGCCCTTCCTTAGATCATCCAGGTTTCCTGATGAAGGCGCAGTCCTACTGCCCTTCTTCAGATCATCCAGGCTATTTGATGAAGGCGCAGTCCCACTGCCCTTCTTCAGATCAGCTGTGAACTTCCTGTAATCCCGGTTCCAATGACCAGGCTATTGGCAGTAGAAGCAGACATTCTCAGGTGTCTCATCTTTCCTGCCAAGTGCGCATGGGCCCCGCCCTTGCCACTTCCAATTCCCTTGTTGACCATCAGAATATCCTTAGATCCCAGATCCCAGATATATTCTTCTCAGCAATTAATGACACTTCATGTAACTCTGATATGGTCTTAGAGACAGCCTTGTCAAGGACATATTCTTTGCGTTCAGACTTGAGGACTATCCTCAAAATTCTGTACCAGTCCAAATAGTTTGTCCCATTTAGCTTGACCCTGTCAAGAATGGTTTTTAATGACAAACTATTAATGTTCGCTGAATTTGCCATTTGATCTACAACAGATAAAATTCAATCAGTAAACTGAATAAATTTTATGAAGATCAAGCTTAAACACCAACAATCGATTCTAAACCTTTAGAATCTGAAACCAAGATCCTTGATTCACTCGATTAAGCTGAACTAATGCTCACCACTTAATCGAGCTGTGTAGGTAGGATTCCATCCAATCACATACAATGTGACTCTTGGCTAGGGTATGTACTTATGTACACGACTTACCCTATCTGTTACCCTAGCTCAACCTCAGGCTGAGAATCGTAGTCGGGTCCACCAATTTTCAACTATGGCCCGTCACTATGTAGGTGCTCCGCTAATGCGCACGACACCCACATATGTCGTCCAAACCTACTACCCCGCTTCCCCATGGATGCTCCGCTAATGCGCACGACACCCATAGGACGGGGAGGTAGTAAGGTGTTGATAATTGGGAGGTATCGGACATGACCCGTTTTTACTTGTCCGGTTGTGTTTAAAACTTTGACACATCCTAGATGCGATGAGCACATCAACAACATTCCAAATGCAATGATGCCTCAAATTACATCCAATGTAATTCTTCCTTCGAACCTGTCAACTACATCCAATGTAATGACGATTCTAAGGGCTCACACACAAGGATTAAAATTCCAATTTTATCTTTGCATGTGAGGTGATATGCTCGGTAAATAAAGTTAAGCATGCAATTCTAAAACACATAGAATTAATCATGCATAAACTAAACCAAGCATAAAGCGATAAATGTGCACATAATAGCCCCCTAAACTAACTCCCACTAGCTTCTTGAGCTCCACCAACTCCAAACCAATGCCAACACCCGAAAAGCCACCAAATGACTTTTTCGCCCTTTCTTCGTCTTGAGTAAAATATTACAATTTAATACACGACTCGCAGGTCGGGAATAAATAAATATTACAAACAAGTGGTTCGACGACCACACCTTGAAAGAATAATTACACGCTAACTCTAACGACTCGCAGGCCGTGAAAAGCGATAAATAATTAAATCGAGCTCGGGGCTATTATGTACACCATGCCAACATCACATCACACATCGTGTTATCAAACAAGCATGTTATCAAACATCATGTGATTTTCCGGTTTTAATTAATAGCCAAGTTTCGAAATATTTTGATGCTCGGTTTATCGAAACCGTTCAAAAATGAAACTTTTGAACATTTGATCTTCGAGTTCGTCATGACGGTTCCAAACTCGTCATAACTAACAAAACGGTTTAGCCTTGGCATATCAACCATCCAATGCTCATGCTTGGCCTAGCTCGGTCCAACGGAGCCCCGTTCGGTCCCGGTTTCGGCTCCCCGAGAGTCCCGCTCCCGAGACCCGAAAAATCAAATTTTTTTCAAAATTTCCAGATTTGAAATAATTTTCAAAAATTCATTTTACATGCATTAAATCCATAAACAAGAATTTAAAACATGTTATCAAACAATTTAGCAAAACAACATGCCAAAAACGAAACTTTCAAGCAAAACCGAAACTTTGAACACCGTCTTGTGAATCCCGAAGGTAGCACGGCTCTGATACCACTGTTGGGTCTCGAGGTAGGGTTGGAGATGAACCAACTCGCAGCGGAAAATCAATGAAAACCAAGAGACGATTAAACCATGAAACAACTAACAAAGAATGAATTCACAAGAGAAAAATTCAGCACTATTTCTTACCAAAACAAGAACACCGGTTAAAGAATGATTGGCTTGAGTCTCCAAGACGCCTACGTATCCACATGGGAATCAAAGCCACGTAGTTCTTCTCTTTGAGGACTCAAGAACACAAAAATGGAGGTGGAAACTAGCCAAACCCGAAATGGCCATGGAAGAGGGAGAGAAAATGTGTTTCCTATTATTGTCTTGTGTTTGTTATGTTGAAAAAAGATGACTTAAACATAACAAAATCCATACTTGTCCAACTAAAGGCATGGGACAAGTATGGTGTCAAGTAAGATGTAAATAGGACAAAGTATGGCAAGACAAGATTGGGTTAGGTGGTGAATCACCAACACCTTAATCCTTGTCTTGCTTACTTAGTACTAATTAATCAAGACTTGATTAATTAGTTCCATGGGCCTTGGTTGCATGGGCCTTTCATGGGCCTCTTGGAACATGGCACGTGGCCATTTCCAACGAGGTCCCGTGATTCGCTCATCGCCTCCAAGCCTTCCATACCGGAAATGTCCAACATTATCCGACGCGATCAATCCCAAGACTCCAATCCTTGTCTCGATCCGTAAAGTCCTATTCACTTACGGGCACATGACCCAAAACCCAGTTTTGGTCATGTCCCGAGACAACTCCCTTTTGGCCATTCTCCATAAATGTGTCAATGAGTTTCATCCTCCGGTGTGACCCTTAGGTTTATGCATGTCAATAGATCAACGTAAAATCCCATTTTAATTGATCCTATTTAAGTGGCAACTAACGAGACTTTAGTATTGCCTAACACTACATAACGAATCGACCCTGTCGATTCGTACCTTTCCGTCGTCCCTGTCATTATCCTTTTATCACCGATATCCTGATTGAGATAAGGCATAGAGTCGTCATCCTTATTATTCTCAATCACCGTTCCTTGATATGTGAGATGACTGAAGATATGATACCCAGTATCATGTGCATGACCATGCTATTCTTTCAGTCACTCTCGATCAAGCGGCCGAGAACCGATATCTTTCTCATACCTCAGTATGAGGGATAAATCTCTTAGCCGACTTTCGTATCACTCATGTAGCCCGTCCCCAAGCCAATCCTGGCCGTTATGGAAGCCCTGTTACGGACAAGGTTAGGCTCAGGTCAAACTCAGTTGTTGACTACATAGCGATCACAAAGACTCCTTGGTCTAAGGATACATGACAAGCTACAACACTGAATATGTTCATGACTTAATCTATGGCACATATTCAGGGCGGGTCGTCCAATATCATGTCCCACATGATATCTATGATCAGACTCCGGAATCCCATTCCAATGACTAACAGAACGTAAGCCATAAAGAGCCATCTTTCATACTAGTCGCTTCTAGTGAAGCTTTGTTGACTAGGGAAGCATCGAGTGTGATCTATCTCGATCTATGGTTCTATTCGCATGGTGGGCATAGATCAGAGCACACATCGATATATTACTCCAACACATAAGTAATATAAAGCCGCTTTAATTTTATTGCTAATGATGATATATACATTTGGACATTTAGGATTGAACTACGGGCACTAAGACTAACAGTATCCCCTTGTTTCCTTGGGATACCCCACGAAGGTGCATTTCTCATATTTTGGTTCGAGCTTAGTCGAAACCAAATGTTTCACATAAGCCTTCCAACCCTAGACTCACATGAAGGACAAAACGAGCTTTTTTCCGTACTATTTGTCAAATGGTATTCCTTCCACAGCCTTCGTAGGAGCTTGGTTCAAAATGAATGTGGCCGTCTCCAGAGCATAACACAATAGAGAGATAGGGAGATCAGTCCCACTGATCATGGATCAGACCATATCCAATAACGTCTGATTCCGCCGTTCGGACACACCGTTCAACCGTGGTATTCCAGGATGAGTCCATTCCGAAAGGATCCCATTCTCTATAAGATGATATAAGAACTCTGTTTTTAAGTATTCTCCACCTCGATCCGATCGAAGTGCCTTGATACTTTTCCTGAGCTAGTTTTCTACTTCAGTCCTAAACTACTTGAATTTATCAAAGACTTCAGACTTATGTCTCATCAAATAGACATAATCAAATCTACTGTGATCATCAGTAAAAGTGATGAAGTAGCTAAAACCTCTCCTGGAAAGTGCACTCATTGGTCCACACACATCCGAGTGTATTAGCCCTAACAAGTCACCTACCCTTTCACCGCGACCGATGAAGGGCGCTCTAGTCATTTTCCCCGTCAAACAAGATTTGCATCTATCAATCGAATGAAATTTGAATGGACTTAGAAGTCCGCACTTGTGAAATGCTGATACATATTTCTCATCGATGTGGCCTAAACGTCAATGTCATAACATAGTCAAATCTAAATCATCGGATTTAAACCTTTTGGTATTTGATATTATATAGAGCTAGAGGCGTTGTCATCAATGTTTAATATATACAACCCTCCAACCATCTTAGCATTAGCATAAAATATATCATTGCGTAAAATGTTGAAAACTCCATTTCCAACATAAAAATTGTATCCTTCATTATCTAATACAAAAATGGATACAATATTCCTACTAAATGCAAGCACGCTATATACACTGTTTAATACTAGCACTAGGCCACTAGGTAAAGAGTAACTAATGGATCCTACAACAATCGTTGCAACCTTGATGTTGTTGCCCAATCTGAGGTACACCTCGTCTTCTTTCACACATCTCCTACTTTCCAGCCACTACACATTAGTACAAATGTGAGATTCAACACCGGTATCCAATACCCATGAATCTCTGGAAATAGCGAGATGTAGCTCTATAAAATACATACATTTCGAAGGCACGGTCCCAGCGCCCTTCTTTAGATCATCCTGGAACTTCCTACAATCCTTGTTCTAGTGACCCATCATGGAGAATTGCTGGCGGGCAAGGACTGATGGATTCACCGGGGCGTACGGGACGAGGATCTCCAATTCCTCCTCCTCCCCCTCTAGCGAGCATGACGATAGGCTATCCTGAACATTGGAAAAACTTACCTCTAAGTTTTCCGGTGATGCGGATGTCCCTGGAATAACGTTGGCCTCACGCGGCTTGGGCACCCATCGGCGACGAACCATGCTCAGAGGCGTGGTAAGTAGCGACGGAATTATAGGAACTCTTGTCGCATTAGGGATCGGGTCCCGATCAATCATCGCTTCCAAGGCCTTCCTCCTTTCGTCCTCTATTAGAGCTTTCCCACAAAGAGGATCTCGGCACAACAGAGGCAACGAGACCTCGCCGAGAGTATGAACAACCATCCTTGGAGGCGATGAGGTTATGTTAGGCCTAGGGACCACAACCAGAGGAAGCGACGTGTCTTCGCCAAGGTCAAGAACAAACGGTGGGTAACGTGCCGAAGAAGAAACCGAAGGAATCTTCATTGGACGACCTCTCCTTGGTTTTGCTAGTGGCGTAACAGATCCAAGGGAGAACGAGACGTTCGTTGTAGATTGAAGCGACAATTGAATCGCCGAGGATGGTGGGGGAAGAGGCGGAGAAGGTGTCTCAGCTAGGGTTACCTTGAACTTCCTTCGACACCGAGATTTCAAGGGGTCTCCACCATCAAAGAAGGGCGAGTACACGGGATAGCCGAAAAACACATGAGTGTAGACAGTGATGAGACACGGACGAAAAAATTATCGATTATAACAACAGACTTAATGTCACGCCCCAAATTCGGTTTTTTTGACCGAATTCGAGACGTGAGTTAAAACAATAATGCTTTTCGTCGAAAATAAAACCGATAAGACTCAAGTCACAATTTTTAAATCCTTAAACAAAACTGCGAGTCGCAGCTCGATAAAACGACAGTAAAAGAAGTTCAACGGTTAACAGTACGTCGCTAGACACTAGCTAAACCCTCGCTAGCTCCCTAGCTCCGAGAGTCCTGCCAGTACAGATCCCGCTCAACACCTGAAACACAACAAAGTAAGGGGGTGAGCTTACGCTCCGTAGGAAAAATAGCTAAGGTTCTAAACCACAGTTCACCACCACGGGTAACCGTCCAATTATGGCATACTAGTAAGCACCACTATTAAAACAAGTAAACGATCACTCCAAGGCAACACTTGGCCTTCACTCAGGCACAACCCGTAAAACCAACTCACAACGAGCCGAACTCAACCACTTTCCCCAACTAGCCCTTGACACCCATCATCCAACACTTCTCAGTGAGCAAGACCCACGGCTATCTCACAACCGACCACACGTGCGAACTCGCACGGCAACACAGGAAATAGTCACAACAACACCGAAGTCACCAAACACACTCACAAGACCAAGGTCACACCTAAACCAATGCACATAGCCCAACAACACACTTCCCTATTACTGCCCATTACCACAACCTTAAACGTACTTACACAAATGCACACACCAACCAATGAGAATAAAGCAAACAACAAGACACACACAGATGTCGTAAGACAGCACACAACCAAACAGCCAGATTAAGGCACAAGCGAGACACACACAGATGTTGTCTACCGGCGTAAGCCATACCACCGGATGTGCACATCTACTTATATCGTACTGGTTCATACGACATCAGTCTCGATAACTTTCGCGCACATAGACACGACACTACTCATCATACGTACCAAACCAGTAATACCATCAGCCGGAAGTCTTCCACGCACACAGACGTGGACATCCTCACGCACAGACGTGGGCATCCTCGCACACAGACGTGGGCATCCTCGCACACTGACGTGGGCATCCTCGCACACAGACGTGGGCATCCTCGCACACAGACGGGGGCATCCTCGCACACAGACGGGGGCATCTCTCACAACACGTACAAGATCGGTACATACCTCGGTCAAACATCGTCCCGGACTACGAGTCATCGGGACACTGATCACGTCATCCTTGGCCTCAGGACCATACATCGGAACTATCCCTCGGTGTAGGTACTACTCCGGCTACACCGTCTCTTGGAACACCCCAATAGAGTCTGACACACAACACAATCCACTAATGGTCTCGGTATACCACCTGGACCATCTCTACATAACACACAGCCGGTCTATCACTCACCCACATCAACAAACATGGCACACTTTCCCACACACAGTCTCATCATACAATAATGAATCGATCTTATTAGACTCTTAACCACGCTCATAACCGTCGCGCTCTTACCATCACTTACCGACACCACACTCCACGTGGTAACCCCACCGGCTTAACCGGTATCAAATCACCAACCATCTCACAGTTCAACATATCAAATAAACAGGAAATAACCACTCAGGTCATCAACATGCATCACTAGTTCAATCGTATCCGTTTTCATGTTCGTTGTTTATTATCCGATCAAACAACACAAAGCAACAACAGATACACACAGCAAACAACCCTACGGGCGCGACATGGCCCGATTCTACCAGCACGACAATTCCCAAGACGAAAATCGTAAATGTTCACAGTTTAATACGTCTACGCTAGGTGTTCGTATCCTACATGCCAAACTATGATCTTTCCGATTTTATTAATTCCTAGCACGCATACTAGTAACATTCCGTAATTAAAGCGGTATCCGCTACTTTCCCTACCTCAAGATGGTAGCACGGCGGCGTCTTCTAGATGCGGACGACCGGGCCAACACCGTCTTCCAAGGCGAAGTCCCCGAAATCCAAGTCTGGAGAGCCCGAACCAGTCACGAACTCTCTGGCGAGGTCCCGGTTCTCACACGGGAGGCTCCGGCTGAACTCAGAAGGGGCAGAGAAGAGGGAGGAGAGGCGAGGTGAGGTAAGGGGAAGAGGTTGCAGAGGACGATGAAGGGAGAAGAGGCCGGTGATCGGAGAAGAAGGACGAGCGGCGGTGAGTTCTGTCGGGTTTCGCAGAGAGGGAAAGAGGCGAGGTAGAAGGGACGATGAACAATACCCTTCTCTTAGGGTTTGCTCGCTTTTATAGCGTGCCCTAAATGGGCCAGGCTTGCGTTTCAGCTGATTGGGCTAGTTGAGTTGTCTAATTGGGTCAAGTCCAGCCCAATTCTTCAGTCCATCACCACTTTGCTTTTCCTTTTTTTAAAAAATAAACTCTTTGCAAAAACAAACCTTCATATTTCCGATTGCGGTTTAAAACTCTTTTAAAACGAAGAGGGTTGTACACTTAAGGAGCTTCATAGTGTTTGGATTAGGGTTTGGGTTTGTAGAGAAGATGCTCTTCACATGATGAGAGTTTTTTGAATATCTGGATTCTTAGCATAGTGGGCAAGAATACACAACCACCATGTACTTCAAAAAAGAAGCGACTTAATCGAGAAGTACAACCATTAATGTTGTGGTGATCTCATGCAGGACCAACGGAACAACAATAAAAGCATGTATGTACGAATAATTGACTTCATAATATGGATACAAAAATATCGTAGTACTAATAACAATAATGGCTCATCTGCGTTTGTCATATTTTCTATACAGTAGGCTGCCATTTCCATGCATCACGTAATACATACAGACCGTTACGTGAAGTACCCATCCCACATTATTGGTCTGTATATGTTTCTTTGATTTCTGTACCTCAGCAAAGTCCAACACTTCCCTGATCTCTATATATTTCTCTGCTCCTTTTTTTCATTTATATATACATTACAATCATTAATTCGTAATATTGTATATTAAAGAAACAGAAAATTTCATCTCACTGTTTTGTAATTATGAGGTTCAGAAATGACTACCCTATGCCTTTACTTATCTTCTCGTTACTTTGAAATTTTGTTTGTCTTAATTTAATACCCATCGCCTGTTTTTGACAGTTTTATGACGGAGTTTAATCTTTTTTCCTTCTCGCTACCTTGGTATTTCGTTTTTCTCAATTTAATACTCACCGCCTTTTTCTGATAGTGATTGGACTAAAAGCTCCATCCAAAAATTGCCGAAAACAAACGAAATTTCAAGATTGCGAGAAGAAAAATAAAACTTAAGATAGTAATTTTTGAATCATATAATTATATTGTAGTGAGATGAAATTATCCAAAAAAATGACAATGTTTTATTTTTTTAGGTCGGTTATTGTTCGGTAAATTTTGAAATTTAATTGGAATATTCATGTCATTTTGCTAAAAACCCTAACAGTCTAAGTTTTAAAAACGGATGGCATAATAAATTGTAAAAATCAGAATAGGTATGTGGCTACTTCTACAAGTTAGTGTAAGTGTAGAGTAGGTACATATAATTTACTATTATTTTTATTGGTGTTATAAGAGTTAGGCATTGGTATACTAGTGATAATAAAAATATGCATTACATTATTTTTATCAGTCGCTATGAGCTCACAAGTATAAATCCTCTGGATAAAACATTCTTGTTTAAGCTCGGTTATTGTATGTGTCCGAACTCATTAACGTTGCTCGCACTTCTCTGACGAATCAAAGCCGGTTAGTCGGCATGCACCGTTTTTTGAAAAATGGTCCGAATTGGTGATGTCAACAGGATCGTGAGGGTCCAACCGGTCCATACATTATGAAATATTTTAATGGTTTTCCGATTGTACGCGACTTAATTTGACAATTTAGCCTATTATTTAAATGGAGATGGAAAGTTTTTTAAAGGAAAATAATGATGAAAATGATACCGACATTTTTGTTTTATGGTTGCCGGCAAGTTGAATAATGAATAGCATACTTGTCTGGTCTTACATCGTTTTCACATCCAAGTAATTAAATAATGTAGAATTTTTTTCCCATGGATTTCCTATTTTGTTTCACGTTTATCATTTCCCGTTGGATAAATTATATTTATCTTTACTAACGTATGCATATATCATGCATACTAGTTTTTGAAAATTATATATACTTATTTTAACCTTTATATTTGGTATATATATCATAATATGCATCAGTAATTTTGACGTTAAATTTTAAAATATATAAATATTGGTATAAGTATCTGTAATTTAAAATGTCACTATATGTATGCATCTGAAAACACTGTATGTGTTAGTGTAGATAAACATATTTAACCTTTTCTCCTTATATGCCAAAGTTAAATGGAATATATTCACATAATAAACTTCCGAGGATTATCAAGGGGGATAAAAATATATACATATGTTTGATTCGAGAGTGTAAATACAAAGATTCATATACGTTACAACCCGATATTATCGTTTGGTCATAACTACCACATAAGCGATGACACAACAAGATTTACCGTCGCCACTATGCAAACGCTGTAGTGTTTTTTAAGGAATCTAACGATGGAGTTAATTGCATATATTTGTTGCATACTTTATAGTTAATTGAACTTTGAAAATATTGCATTCAACTCTTTTAAGTCAAAGTATGACAAAAAGATGTATTTGATTCTATTCTTAAAAAACTATCATTTCTCCTATCTTTTTTATTATCTTAGGAGTCAATAAAGGTTCAAGGAGAACCATATTATTAACTTTGGTTTAAATTGAAAGCCTTGAAAAACCTTTTAAAAGGCTGGAAATCATATTATAGTGGAGTCCAAAACCATATTATCATATGCACGATATTGAAGTACTTTTGGATATTTTAGTGGAGTCCAAAACACTTACTCCTGTTGAGATTTGTGAAACAGCTCACTTCACTGCTGTTTTAATCCAGAAGACGAAACTATTGGCTAAAACCTACAGACTACTGTTTTAATGGTTAAATATTTTACCCACTATTCTTCAGTTTAGTTTTTGGCTACTGTCTTGGTTGTCTGCGCAGAATTGGTTACTTGACAGTTAAGGTATCCTTGCAATGTTTTTATCAGTAAGGGTTAGAGCCATTTTACTACAATTTTATGCAGTAGTGTTTCTAATGGTCTTGTACTCTTGTTGTTGGTTCTTTGGTTATGTGTGGAATGTTTTGTTGCTTACAATGTTTGGATAGATGAATTGATGCTATTTATACTTCCTTTACATGCGTGTTGATGTGATCCATACTAATAATTCAAGTCTTCTTAATTTACATTTCCTTTCAATTTTCGCTAGTCAAATTTATGGTTTGGGTTAGTTTAAGGTTGGACTATCGTTCGGGTGGCTTGGTCATTAATAGTTCAATTCCCCATTCAGTTGCTATGAGTAAGAAAAGAAGCCAACTTTAGGGTGATTGGTTTGTATGAGATCCATTTAAAGCATAAACTTAAACTTTTTTTTATTATGAAAAACTTGGACAAGGAAATTTTAGTGGATGACTACGATCTTGAGTTCCTAGGTCGTTTGATACTTGGAAATCTCATTTCAATCTCTAAGTCAACCCAATACCGCTTTTTCAACCAAGATTTTGACTATTGTTCAATAGGATCCCTAGAGTAGTTAGCACATGAAGGCGGGGAATTCATCGTAATCACAACTTGGGTACTAAAACAGGTTAGTACAGCATCTGGTGCGCTCTGCTGACATCACTTTGACCTCATCCTATGGCCCAGATTTGTTTGTAGTTTGCACAACAAGACCCGTTTTTACTGGATACCTATATATATATATAGGGGCTTTCAGGTACCAACTCCTCCTTAGATACGAAATACGAACTAATCCCAACTCCTTTCTTGAAACTAGTTCCCCTTTGACCAGAAGAACTTCCTTGGGTTCTTGATCCCTGTTGTTCTTTTGAACAGTTACCAACATTTCATGTAATTCTGGTATTTTCCATATCGTGCATATGATAGTTGTAAGAACCGCCCCGGTCGATCCCGGTCGAACCGGAGGTTTTCGGCGAGAGTTGACTTTCTGCCGAAAAAGCAACTGATGACTCCGAGAGTCATGTGGGACCTTTCCGGGGCCCAAAAAGCTTAGCCGTCATCACGATTAGCTTATTTGGGCCGTTTCCGTTCAATTGACTGTAATATTGGGAAAAGTCAACCCGGAGTCTTTTCGGTCAATCCGCGATCCGATTAAGAACTAAAACCGATAAATTTTTGTGGTGGAAACTATTTGAGTAGTAATGGTCCCCACTAGGACACTTGTCCTTAGAAGCTTGGAGGGGAAGAAAAACGGTTAAAAAGACTCATATGTCCCTAAGTTGGATTGCCTTGAAGAGATAAGGGTGAGGGGGAATTTTGGGGATTTTAAAGGGAGGCTAAAGGCACAAAAACCTAGACCAATTCAGCATATTATTGCTTGTGGTTGAAATTGGGAGAGAGAGAAAGAAGGAAAAGAGTTTTGGTAGCTTGAAGAAGAAGAAAGGAGGAAAAAGAGTGCCTTGGACCCTTTTCTTACCCAAATCCCTTCATTTCCACTTGTTTCTTCTTCTACAATCCATTTCCGAGGTAAATCCATCTTCTTTTTTCATTTTTGGTGATTTATGGTTCATGGGTTTGAGGGGAAATGAAGAACATGGTTGAGTTTTGGAGTTTGGTGGTTGGATGATGAGTTTTGTGGAGGAAATTTATGTTGGATGTTTGTTTTGTTGAGTATTAAGTAGTTTTGATGAAACCGGATTGAAGTATTGGAGGTGAATGAATATGTGTTGGAGGTTTTTGAACTCATTAATGGAGGTTTAGAGAAGAATTTCGCAGAAAATGAGTTGGGGAAGAAGGATTTTGGTCTGTCACGGAACGAAATGCGGAGAGGGTCAGTTCCGGCACGGAACGCCGCCCGGAACGGGCCAGGTTCCGGCACATAACTCGGTACGGAACGGGCTTGGTCCCGGCACGGCACACCGCACGGACCGTGTCTGGTTCCGAGCCGGCGTGCCGCACGTTCTGTGTCTGGTTCCGGGTCGGTCTGTGGTGCGGTTCGGGTCGGGTACCGGGCCGGTTCAGGGCGTGGGCCGGGTTGGGTTCCGGCCCAGTGGGCCATCTGATTTGGGACTCTTTTCGGCCCATTTCCCGTTTTAGCCTATGTTGGACTTTCAGGCTGAATTCCGTTAATTCTCGTAACTGAATTAGTTTTGACTCGAGTTTTAATTGTGATCCAAGGCTTCGGATCTGAGATCGATGGAGGAAGAGACCCGAGGACATCGTGAAGTGGAGGAGGAAGCGAGGCAGGACGTCAGCAGCTAGAAGTTGATCGTTGATTATTTCTGAGGCAGGGAAGGTAGCGAATACCGGTTTAATTACGGAAAGTTACTAGTATGCATGCATGCTAATAATAATAACCGGAAAGGTCCTAGTTCGCATATAGGATGTGATTCACTAGAATAACCGCTTTCAATTACCTTAATAACCAGACGTGTCTTAGTGTGCATGTAGGATGTGATTCACTAGTTTAATCGCTTTCAATTCTTGGGAAGTTGTCGTGTTGGTAGAATGGCCATGTTGAGCCTTAGGGTTGCGATCTTTGATTGAGATGCATGATGTGTGACTTAGTGTCGATAAGATTAAGAAACGGGTTAAGATATACTCGGTGTAGCATGTTGTGACTATGTGTGGGCGAGTGTGCCGTGTTTGATGTGATGTAAATCCTTGATTGTGATATGATCGGGTGAGTGATAGACCGATTTGTGTGTATGGTCGAACTATGGCTTTGTGATGCGTATTATTCTCTTGCTGTATGTTCCAAGAGGAGGTGGGTCCGGCCTGATACTTACACTGAGAGAGTATGTCGGTGTAGAGTATCGAGGGCGAGGACGGTTTAACCAATACCCCGATGCTTTGTGGTCCGGGAAGGCGTACGACCGAGGTATGTGCCGGTCTGTTATGTGTGAGGCCCCGATTCTGTGTGACGGGAAGACGTCTGACTGAGGGATTTCCGGTCTGGGATGTTACCCCGAGTTTGTGTGACGGGAAGATAACGGGACCGATGATGTGTGTTCCGGTACGATATAATTGGGACGGGCTGCGATAGCCGGTTATATTGGGAACTATTGTGTGGATTATGTGTCTTTGTTATTGTGTGCTGCTTGCTCGATATTTGGCTGTGTGCGTTTCTTTTAAGGGTGGCTATGGCCTCATGAGATTTTATGGTGGTTGGTAAATCCCGAGAACGTTGTTGGTAGTTATACCCTGCTAGTATGCTCTAATTAGACGGTTACTCGTGGTATTGAACTAATGTTCATAACCTTGACTACTTTTCCTACTGAGCGAAAGCTCACCCCTTACTTTGTTGTCTTTCAGGTGTTGAGCAGGATCTGTACAAGCGGGATTCTCGGCGCTTGGGAGCCAGCGAGGGTCTTGTCTAGAGTCTAGTGACATATTGTGTTTCTTTTGAATTAAACTTTAACACTGGAGATGTTGACTCTTTTTATCGGTTTATGGTTACAATTTATTATTACTTTAAACTTTATTGCCTTTAAAATTGCTTTAATTATTATTCCTTTAAGTTCACGTCTCAAGTCCGGTCAAAACCGGATTTGGGGCGTGACAATAGTTCATCACGAACCCAACATATGCCCGAGGAAGAGAGCGCAGAACTACATCTGCTACCGTCGTTTGCTCTATCTTAAGACCCAGTTTATTAAAATGTTTGAGACTCCCCTTCATTTTAAGGACATGAGGACCCACGAAGCATCCTGCTGACATCTTGCAGGAGAGTAGATCATTTAGGACATTGTACCTCACGATACATGGCATTTCTTTGAATATACCCTTTATCATTCCCATCACTACATATGTCATGAGAATGCTCCATAAACTGCTTTTGGAGCTCACTCTCTATGCAGCCCAACATAATACACGTCTCATCAATAGAGTCCCTAAGGTGATGTTGGTATGCATCCTTAATGGTGCTAGTGGCGTTACTAGCTGGCTCATAGGGAATAACCTTGTTAAGGACATATTTTTATTGCGTTCATATTTGAGGAATATCCTCAAATTTCTATCTCAGTTCAGATTGTTTGTCCTATTAAGCATGACCTTGCCAAGCATGGTTTTTAACAACAAACTACTGTTTCTGAAGCACTTGCCATTTTGATCTACACGAAAAACAAATTTAACTAGTAAAAATGAATATATTTTATGAAGATCTAGCTTAAACACCAACCAAGCGATTCTAAACTTTTAGAATCTAAAAACCAAGATCCTTGATTCACTCGATTAAGTTGAATAAAGGCTCGTCACGTAATCGAGCTATGTAGGTAGGACCACTTCAATTCACATCCAATGTTATTCTTGGATAGGGTATATACTCAAGTATACGGCTTACCCTATCTGATACCCTAGCTCAACCCTGGCTGAGAATCGTAGTTGGGTCCACCAATTTTCAACTATGGCCCGACACTATGAAGGTGCTCCGCTAAGGCACACGACACTCACATATGTCGTCCAAACCTACTACCTCGCTTTAACATGGGTGCTCCGCTAAGGCGCACGATACCTATAGGATGGGGAGGTAGTAAGGTGCTACAATTGGGAGGTATCTGACATGACCCGAATTTTACTTTTCTGGTTGTGTTTAAAACTATTGGTACATCCTAGATGCGATGAGAACATCAACTACATAATCGATGTAATGATGTATCCAATTAAATCCAATGCAAAGACTGTTCTTATGGCTCACAAAAAATGATTAAAATTCCAATTTTATCTTTGCATGTGAGATGATATGCTCGGAATTAAAAGCTAAGCATGCAATTCTTATCAAACATTCAAAATTACTCATGCATAACTAAACCAAGCATAAAGCGTTTAAATTTTCACGTAACAGCCCCCTAAGCTAACTCTCACTCACTTCTTGAGCTCCACCGACTCCAAGCCGATGCCAACAGTCTCCCACTCGCTTCTCGAGCTCTACCAACTCCAAGACGAGAGAAAAGATAACAATTGAACACACGACTCGCAAGTCGAAAAATAATAATGATTACAATTAAGTGGTACGACGACCACATTTGGAAAGAATATTTACACGTCAACTCTTACGGTTCATAGAACGTGAAAAGCGATAAATAAATTAAAACAAACTCGGGGCTATTACGTGAACCATGCCAACATCACATCACACAACGTGTTATCGAAAAAGCATATTTTCAAACACCATGTGAAATTAAAGTTTTAATTAATTGTCGAGTTTCAAAAAAGTTTAATGATCGGCTCATTGAAACTGTTCAAATATGAAATTTTTAAACGGTTGATTTTTGAGTTCATCATGACGGTTCTAAACTCTTCATGACTAACTAAACGGTTTGGCCCCAAAGTGTCAACCATCCAAGGTCACGGCTCGGCCTAGCTCCGTTCAACGGATCCCCGTTTGGTCATGGGTTCCGTTCCCCGAGAGTCCCGCTCTCGTGACCAGAAAAATAATTTTTTTGTTTAAAAATTCAGATTTGAATTCATTTGAAAATTTATATTTTACATGAATTAAACCCACTTGCAATAATTTAGAACATGTTATCAATCAAACACGCATATAATCAAGCAAAACTGAAACTTTAAACAAGCATAACCGAAAATTCATCTTTGTCTTATGCATCCCGTAGCTAGTATAGCTCTGATACCACTGTTGGATCTCGAGGTAGAGAAGATGAAGAACCAAAAACCAGCGGAGGCAAAACAAACTCTCGAGACCATGCTTAAGAACACTACTAAAGATTAGATACACAAGACGATTAACCAAAATGTTGTTTCCTTGCAAATCTTGTTCAAGAACATTAAGTAGAAGAATAAAACACCAAGGAAGGATGAATGACTCGAGTCTCCAAGACACCTATGTATCCTCTAAGGAATCAAAGGCACGTAGTTCTTTAGGTAGAGAACTCAAGAACATAACAACAATGAAGCTTCGAGGGGGGGTGGGGGGGTCAAAAAAAGACTAGATGAAGAAGAAGAAGAAGAAGAAGAAGAAGAAGAAGAAGAAGAAGAAGAAGAAGAAGAAGAAGAAGAAGAAGAAGAAGAAGAAGAAGAAGAAGAAGAAGAAGAAGAAGAAGAATGTTGTAAACTCTTCATGTTGAGATAAGTGGTGTCTCTCAAATAATCTATCAACCATCACCAACACATTATTCTAATAGTTAATTAGGATAGTGGACAAAATAGTATTTAGTTAGTTAATGGAAATAAGGTCCCACCTAGTTATCAACTAACTAACTTAACTAATCTAATTGAGGTATTCTAGTTAAGACTAAACTTGATAATCCCTTGGGCCTTTATAACCTTGGGCCGCCCATTTGGCCTCGTGAGTGGGGCCCACGAGCATTCCCATCGAGATCCCGTGACACTCTAATCATCTCCAACCCCTTCCAGTTCGGATATGTCAAACATTATCCAAAGAGATCGTTCATAAGACTCCAAGTGTTATCTCTTTCTGTAAGCGTATTCACTCTCGGACATATGACCCAAAACCTAGTTTTTGTTATGTCTCCTGTCAATTTCTCGCTTGACCATTCTCCATTAGTGTGTTAATTAGTTTCAACTTCCGGTGTGACCCTTAAGTTTATGCCTGCCGGTAGATCAACGTAAAATATCATTTTACTTGATCATACACAAATGGAAACTATAATGAGACTTTAGTATTTCCTAACACTGCATAACGAAACAACCCTTATCGATTCTAACATTTCTATTGTCCCTGGCATTATCCTTTTATCTCTAGATATCCTGATTGAGATAAGGCATAAAGTCGTCATCCTTATTATTCTCAATCACTGTTCCTCTAAATGTGAGATGACTGAATATACGATACCTAGTATCATGGCAATGGCCATGCTATTCTTTCAGTCACTCTCGATCGAGCAGCTGAAACGAATATCATTACCAATCGTAGTATGAGGGATAAATCCCTTAGGTGTATTTTGTGTCAATGGATATGGGTTGTATGGCCCTCGGCCTGAATAGGCCTCGATGGAACAACTGCGGCGGCAACAAGTGCGGTCTCTGGAGCCAGAGCCGCGGCCTCTCTCTGGGCCAAGATCGTCACTAAGCTATGTACAGTGCGAGTCAGCTCGACTAGAGCGGTCGCCGTAGCCGGATCTGCGACCGGAGGTACCCCGTGCGGAATCCCCGATGGTCCTGCTTCGCTCCTCTCAAACTCCTCAGCGGGAGCACTATGGACATCCACTGCCCATGTCGGCTCGATGGCAGGCGCTTGTACCCGTGCCCCATCCGGTCTACCTATCCTACCTCGTGGTACATGCACACTCTCCATGTCGTCGATATCCACTGCACGGATACACGCACACATTCAGTTCGTAAATTCGCATAAAGGCGACGCGCTCAAGGTACTAACGTTCACACACGGTTCGCAAGGATCGCACTCGAACAAAACATTAAGTCTATACTTAGCCTAGCCACAACTAGGTTTAACACAATAAAGGAAACCCGCACACTTGTGCGCCACACAATATCAACCACACAGTTCAGTAATTGCAAACATGACCACGAGGTCCACAGTCAAATCACACAACAGTTCCACTTAGTCTCAACACCACTCAAATTCAAAGGTTTCTTAAAAAAAATTATCTTTCCCTCATAAAATTCCATGTCGACATCACGTCGTTACAACCCGGTTCATGCGTCCACGAACTACGTTGTAACCACCCAACATCCCACCGTCATGTGCGACTGCAGTGGCCCCCGAGTCGAATCGTGACAGCACAAACACTTCAGTTTTCGCAAAAATTTGGGCATGACCCTTTTGAAAACTTTACTAACCATCCGCGTACGCGGGACATTCAAATTACATTCTGCACAAAGCACTCAACCCGCGACCATACCAACCAAGATAACGATCAATCCAAAACTGCCAACCAATCAAGACGACGATCACACTAAGACACTCCACTGAACCGAGACTCACGTCATCACGAGTCTACGCGTAGGACCTTTCTGAATTGCGTAACCGATACACTACGGAAAACCTAATGACTCAACTCTACCCACCTAGTTGACGTACGGTCCGAAGTTTTGAAAACCAGGCTTTGATACGAAATTGTCTAGCCCCAAATCCGGTTTTGACCGGACTCGAGACGTGAACCGGAAATTTATAATGGAAACAGTTTTAAAACCAAAAATATCATCCCAAATGCTCTTTAACAACATAAATTGACATAAAATGAGTCCTACGCTCAGGTCCAAAATAAATAAGTTTGGTACAAAAGGAATACATCTCTAAATACTGCCCAAAACCCGGACTCTCGCTATGAGCTCCCTAGCTTCGAGATGTCCTTCTAACCAACTCACGACCAACCTGTAGGAAAAGTAGTAAAGGGGATGAGTATTTTCGCTCACCGCCACGAATACCCGTCTGACAAAGGCATACTAGTAAAGCATCAACGAACCAACAGTTTAAAACAGGTAAAACAAATATCAACGCCTAGTCCAAACTTAGGGGAATGCATATCTCACACCTGACACCCAACCGTCACAAGGTCAATTCTCAACATCCATACCTTTACTCTCCATTTCACACAGGAAGTCACATGACACCGGCCATATCTACAAAAACCAAATGCAAACCCACACAATACTGCATTGAACAACACACATAAACACCCAAGATCAACACACCTTCTGCTCAGTTTCTGGTAGCAATCCGGCTGGGCCTGGCACTGCCCCACACACTTTCCCCGACACATAGTCAGGCCAGGCGATCGACCTCCTCGCGGAATAAGCGCACACTTCCTGAGTGCTAGTCGGTAGGCGGGGAAAACACCTCTTCGCGGAATCTCAAGCCTCAACACTTTACCAATCGCGCACCAGAAGGTACTACACATCTCGCGGGAAACACAGCCCTCGACACTTTACCGGCCGCGCATCGGAAGGTACGACACACCTCTTGGGCACAGCTCATCCAGGTATCACCAGAACAATCACAGCCAAATATCACATGGAAAATATTACGTCGCACGCATCATTCAATTCACAACTTATTCGCTACAAACGCGGTTTCAACACTTCAAACATGCAACAGGTCAATCACACAAACACAACATGAGTCAATAGACAAGTCACGACGATCACATAGTACACACAACCTACGGGTACAACCAAGTACCCACATGCAATTCTACAGCACGGCAAGTCCGCAAACCTATGGGCCCAACCAGGGACCCACATGCAAATCTATATTATATCGAGAATTCATAACCTACAGACACCACTAGGTGCCCACATGCATTTGCTAGTAACTTTCCTAAACCATACCAGTACTCGCTACTTTTCCCTACCTCAAACGCAATCCACTCCAATATGCGACGAACCGTCTAGTGCCTTCCTTCACCGCGATCGAGGATAAGATCTAAGATAACGAAATCACGCAAGTCTCAAAAAACAACCCAAAGTCGATCTTAGAGAAATTAACACCCCAATGTACCCCAACAAGTACGGTCATTAATTAACTTCCTTAATACCCGATATCATCCAAATGGGCTCGGAATAGCCCATTTATGCTCTATCACGGAGTGGGTCACATAGCCGTGACGTGCTCCATTACGGGTGAGTCACGAGGACGTGGTAGGCTCCGCTACGGGGAAAACCACGAAGCCGTGGTAGGCTCCGCTATGGGGGAACCCACGGAGCCTTGGTAGGCACCACTATGGGAGACACCACAGAGCCGTGGTAGGCTCCACTATGGGAAACACCACGGATCCACTATGGACCATCGGGTTTTTCCCCTTTTTTTTCTTTCCTTTCGTCAACATACTCCTAGCAAGTTCTAGGTTCCAATTTCCCCAAGTTTCAACCAATTTCAGAAAAATCCAATCTCAATCTCATCAATTTCTCCAAGAACAAAATAGAGTTTCACCAAATTACCAAGACCCACTAATTTTCCACCACAAATCTCCAACTTTCCATCATTTCTACTCAAATCCACTAACCTTCATCCTAGTTCATCCATCCCCAACAAAACACATAACTTCAAACTCAACAAAATGGGAAAAGAAGAGGTTCTTACCGTAGGAAACGACGAGGAGATGAAGAGTATGTAAAAATATCGAAGAAACAAGGCTTGGATGATGGGGGAAAAACCCTCCTTTCTTCTTCTTCTTCTTCTTCTTCTTCTTCTTCTTCTTCTTCTTCTTCTTCTTCTTCTTCCTTAGCTCTCTTTTTATCTCTCTTGCAAATGTTGGCCACACATGTCTAAATGCTCAATAAAGACCTACTTTTGTTAAAAGACAAAAGTGTCCTCCCAATTTGTCTTCTAGCCTTTAAAGCAAGGGTAAACAGGTCTTCTCTCCTCCCCTTTTCTCTCTTCCACAAGGCTAGTGACATGTGTCCAAGTGGGGACCACTCTCTATCTCCAAAATATCTCAAGAGATATTTTAAGAACCCGATATTTCAAATATTGAACCTGTTCGGCCCGATTTTGACATTTTTATGAAAACCCTCATTTGCAAGGAAACGACCCAATTAAACTCCCCGTAACGACGGCTAAGCTTTTTGGGTCCCGGATAAGTCCCAGACCACCCCAGGCGTCATCGGTTGACTTTTTCTGCGAAAAGTCAACTCTTCCCGATTTCTGCCAGTTTAACTGGCGTTGACCGAAAGCGGTTCTTACAGAAGAGTTGAAAAGCCTTACCAGAGTAGAGGGAGCCATAGATTTGACTCAAGGTCTAGATCTACGGGCGGAGCAGCTAAAGGAAAGAAGCCAATCTCCACAGCTGCAAAATATGACCAAAGCCACGACGATCCTCATCAAAGAAGTTGGTCCGACGACCGGATCTTGTAGACGTCGTCGGGATTTAAAGAGCGAACCTCTAGCGCAGCTACACCGAAGGAGCACCCACCACAACAGCTAAGAAGGGCCATATCTGCGATTGTCCTTACCAGGGAGGATGAAGAAGGTTGTCCCATGGCCAGATTTGGCTCGCCCCGTCACTATCACACGCAAGAGAGCGGGTTAGGAGCAGGAGAAGAGAGAGGAGGGTGGGAGAACAAAGGAGGAGGAGAAGGAGAAGAGGAGAGAAGAGAGAAGCCACCGCTAAGAATGTCCATGAGCGAGAAGATTGTCGACGAAGGTGAGCGTTTCAGACTACAACGGAAAAAGAAAGCACGGTTAGGGTGTTTAGAGAGAAGTCTCTAAAATATGGTCTTCTACTACGATTGTTATTATCATTACAATGGCATTATGCAGAGGTACGATCAAGGTTGTAATTGGACTCACAGATACTAGAGAAACAGCTTTCTCTCTCTGGAAGCTCTCGACATTTCAAAACCCTAAAAGCCTTCTACCGCCGCTCTCTTCGTGCCGCCACCGGCGACGGCCATGGCCACCGGCCAGGGCTGTCGCTGGTGGTAGCTCTCACCTCCTCCCTCCCTCTTCCTCTTAAACCCCTTTTCTCTAACCTATTTTCTCTCGACCTACTGTTCATGTGAGTTACTCCGGCAAGTCTACGTTCAATCTCCGATCGTTTGGCCTCATCTGATGGGAGTGGTGGGTGTTTCGAACTGTTCACTGCCTCGATTCGTCCCCGTCAGGTCCCAGGTTACGTTTTGAGTTCAGATCTGAGGCGTCCGGGTACTCATCTCCGCGATTCCGGCCTCCGATCAACTTCGTTTCGCTTGCTCATCACTGGACGGGAGTGGTAGGGGTTTCGTTTCCTTTCGAATTCGATTCCTCCCCGACAGTTTCTTGGCATCGATTTTGGGGGTCAGATCTGTGGTTTCCGACCAACCTCTCCGTGACTTCCGACCATCGACTGCGTGTATTTCGTGGTGGACCTCCCGTCGTCTTCGTGCTATCCTGGAGTGTTTGATTCTCGGCTAATGAAGTTGGGTTTAATGTAAAATCTTTAAAAGTTTGTTTGTTTCACAGGTTTTGTGAATCCGGCCAGTCACGTCTCCGCGGTTCTTCGAGGACGTACTTTGGGTATGGTTTTTTTATGCACCTTTTCATCCTTACTTGTGATACACGAACTATTCCCTTGGATCTGTAGTTGTTTCAGTCTTCTTTGTTACTCTCTTATGTAAGTAGAGGCTCGTCGGTTTTTAGGTGTTGGCCTCCGACGAGTACTTTGGTCTTCAGACTTTTGTTTGAAGATTGTCGGCTTCAGTTTCCAGGGGTTTAGGATGTCGGTAGGTATTTTGTCTATCGACCTATCTTTGTCGTGCTCGGTGTTGGCCGGCGGCGTGTCGGGGGCCTTTCAACTCTTCGAGTTGATTACCCCGATGAGATAGGGTGTTTTCGATGGTTTGGTCTGTTGTTGGGGTGGTCCAGTCGGTTCTTGCTGTGGCACTGTTGAGTTTTGGAGGATTCGGTTGTTACTCGCCTGTTCTTCATGGTTGATAAATTCGTGTTATTAGACATTGTACTTCAAGTTTTATTGTTCTTGAGTTCTTCATGGTGGCGAAATTTGGGTAGATAGACCTTTGGTTCGGTTGTTTCTGTTTACTTCCAGTTTTTAGTTTGCTTAATGGTCGTAAAATCAGGGTATAGGATGTGTTAGACCTATCCCGGTTGTGTGGCTTGTAGCCTGTTATTGTTGTGGTGGGGATCATTGTTTGGTCTCTCCTGTTTGTAAGTTCTCTTGAGGGCATTGCCCTTGACCTCGTCCTTAATCTTTAAGGCTTGGTTTTTATAAAAACAATTTGCTGATAAAAAAAGGGGTTATAATTGGCTTGTTTGAGTAGATTATTTTTCACAGCAAGCAATACTTTCCCCTAGAGTTAAGTAATGGAGTACCAAACTAAATCAATAATTTGATGTTTGCATGTACTCCGTAGTTTATCTGCTTATTGTTAATAGGGATAACTTCAAAAAGCCGCATAAAACTATACACGTTTATCACCTACATACCCACTTTTATTTTTATTTCATACGACCACCCAAACTATCCATATTTTTTCACCGTTTGATTTCTGTCAGTTTTTCTGTTAGTTTTTTCAAAAATGACGAAAATACCCCTACCCTTATAAACCCTAATACCAACCATGATATTAGGGTTTATAAGGGTAGGGGTATTTTCGTCATTTCTGAAAAAACTAACAGAAAAACTGACAGAAAATCAAACGTTGATAAAATATGGATAGTTTGGGGAGTTGTATGAAATAAAAATAGAAGTGTGTATATAGGTGATAAACGCATATAGTTTTATGCGGCTTTTTGAAGTTATCCCTTGTTAATATCGCAATACCTTGCGTCTAAAGATAATATCAGACAATTTTTTTTTAGAAATTCTTGCAACTATACTGACGAAACATACCGAATAACATACGAAACAAAATGTCTTTACATTTTAAAATGGAATTCAAATCAATAAAATAAGTCCCTTTTTCCATAAGGTCAAAAGTGTATAAGAAAGTGAAGAATATTTTAGATTCGTAAGGATTACATAATGAAGCATATATGGCCCTAGCGGGCCATTCATAACACTAGGGTTAGTTAAACAATCTTCATAACAAAGAGAAAAAGATTATATAAACATAGTAATTATGATTCGATCTAGTTAGATATTTGTCTGCTTTAAAAATTAAAACAACCCTACTTATCATTTAGTCCATTGTTATAAATATACGTTTGTCTTACGCTGAACAAATTATCATCCAATTAATTATAATTAAATTTACTTTTTAAAGAAAGAATGTATTGACAGGACTTTTACTCCGATCAGAAATTGTTACCATTTAAGTAAGATTATTTAAATATGAGATTTTGTGTAAAACAGAAGTTGTAATCAAAATAAATTATTTTTAGCATTATACAAGGGAGGTGAAATCGGCTACAAACCACTCTTAACCTAAAAACTAGAGAACCAATCCTAGCCACACACATCTAACATCCAACATTCACCATGATGCCACATCATCACCCCAATTTCACTCAAACTCACGCCACCTTCATCCTTTCTCACACAAGCAAGGACATAATTGTAAAAGCATGGTGCCATGTGGACAAGTGTCCATTTTTTTTCTTCACCAATTCACTAATTTAATATTTCCCGATTCGTTTGAACTCTGATTAGCTTCAAACTTGCGCCAATATTTTATTTTTTCAAGGGCTTTAAATCAAGATCAATCATGAGTATATTTTGAAGCACGAAAATAAAACGGTATATCGGAGTGATAAAAATAATGGGAGTGTTGATAAATCTTTACCAATAAATGTTTTATATCGGAGGTATCAAACTAGTGCTAAATGTTGATAAAAACATGTACTGAGGTGATAAAAATCATGTTCAATTTTGATAATAAGTGGATAAACTAGAGTTTAGCGTTGATAAAAAAAACATGTGATGGGGTGATAAAAACACATGTAATTTAATGATAAACATAGTGTTTAATGTTGATAAAACTGGTGTTCACAAAAAGCACGTGATGAGATGATAAAAATCATGATCAATTTTGGAGAATGGGGTGATAAAACCAGTGTAGAGTGTTGATAAAACCAGAGTAAAGTGTTGATAAAAATTAGCCAGATATAATTTCTTTAAAAACCAGCCCTGAAATAAAAAAAAAATTGTGCTTTAAAAAAAACATGTGATGGGGGTGATAAAACACACGTAATTGAATGATAAACCTAGTGTTTAGTGTTGATAAAACTAGTGTTCATAAAAAGCACGCGATGAGGTGATAAAATCATGATCATTTTTGGAAAACGAGGTGATAAAACCAGTGTAAAAGTGTTGATAAATCCAGAGCAAAGTGTTGATAAAAATTACCCAGATTTTTTTTATAAAAAAAATCAACACCGAAATAATTTTTTTTTACGTGCTTCAAAATATATTCATGACTGATCTTGATTTGAAACCCTTAAAAAAATAAAACTAATGGCGCAAGTTTGAAGCCAATCGGAGTTCAAACGAAACGGGAAAAATTGAATTAGTGAATTGATTAAAAAAAATAGGGAAAATTTCATTTTACCACCCTGCCAAACATTTAATTTCACTTTGATACCATGTCATAATTTTTTTTCACTTTCATACCTAAACCAAACATTTAATTTCACTTTAGCACCCAACAGTTAACTTTCTGTTAGATTGGATGGAAAAAGTTAAAAAGACCATAATACCCCTAACTATTACTCAAATTTTCAAACTCATGCCATTGGTTCAGAATTTGAAAATAAGTGAAATGACAATAATACCCTCCTTGTTTAGGGTATTAAAATGAAAATTTCACTATTTTTAAAATAAAATCAGTTTTTTTTTTTAATTCTATTTTTATTTTTAAAAATTTATTTTTTATTTTAAAAATTCATATTTTAATTTAAAAAATAGATAAAATCAGTTTTTTTTTAAATTCAGTTTTTATTTAAGAAAATTATTTTTATTTTCATAAATTCATATTTTAATTTAAAAAATATTTTTTTTTATAAATTCAGATTTTAATTTAATTAATTTTTTTTTGTAAATATACATAAAATCAGTTTTTTTTAATTTAATTATTATCTTTTTATTTTCAATTCACCACCACCCATTTAAATTTTTTCACTTTTTTTCTTCTAAAATTCCCAGATCTGCGACCTGTTCATCTCCCCCAACTCGCCAAACCTCCATCAATCCACAAAGCTTCTGGGTTCGTCTCAACAAAACATTCACCTAGAAGTACAGATCCAACCATAGCTTCCACCACAAACAGATCAAACCCCCCAAACCTTCCACCACACACTAAGCTCAAAATAAAAAATAAACCACAGATCCAGAGCCGGAAACAAGAAATGCAACTAGATCTGACACAATTCACATCCAAACATCCACAGGGAATCAAATCAGACCAAACCTGAACTTCATTCCCAAATTTGAACTCCATATCACAATACAACTACAGGAATTGTGGAGCTCCTCAATTTATACCCAATCGCGAGAGTTGTCGCCGTCGTCGCCGGCGGCGACGAACCCAGAAGCTTTGTGGATTGATGGTAGCGGCACGTGCAGAGGAACCAAACAAGGTCGTTGCCGGTGTCCATGATGAAGGGGATGGTCTGGGGAGGGGTGCCGAAGCTGAGGGAGACGGTCGTAGCTGTGGGAGGTGAGAGGAGTGGTGGTGGCCGTTTGGGGATTCTCTCGTACGAATGCTCCCCAGATTCACCATCTGAGATTTGATTTTGTTTCTGTTTCGATTTGTAAATCTTCATACATGGCTAGCAGATTTGGGAATTTTAGAGAGAAACTGAAAAAAGTAATGTAGTGGGTGTTAAATTGAAAAAAATAAAGATATGAATTAAATTTAAAAAAAGATTGAAAAACAATAATTTAAAAAAAAATTGATTTTTATATTAATTTTTAATTGAAAACTGAATTTTTTAAAATAAAAATTGAATTTTTAAAAATGAAAATGTTTTTTTGTAAATAAAACTGTTTTTTAATAAAAAAAATTAAATAAAAACTGATTTTATAAAAAAAACTGAATTTTTATGTATTTTTTTAAATTAAAATATGAAAATAAAAATAATTTTCATAAATAAAAACTGAATTTATAAAAAAAATGATTTTATTTCAAAAATAGTGAAATTTTCATTTTAATACCCTAAACAAAGGAGGGTATTATTGTCATTTCACTTATTTTCAAATTCTGAACCAATGGCATGAGTTTGAAAATTTGAGTAATAGTTAGGGGTATTATGGTCTTTTTAACTTTTTCCATCCAATCTAATAGAAAGTTAACTGTTGGGTGCTAAAGTGAAATTAAATGTTTGGTTTAAGTATGAAAGTGAAAAAAATTTATGCCAGGGTATCAAAGTGAAATTAAATGTTTGGCAGGGTGGTAAAATGAAATTTTCCCAAAAAAATAATATGATAGTTTTACTAAAAAGCCCCTACCACTTACTAAAAAGTGCTGGTTTTTTTTTTTGCAGTCAACAAGTCAACTACTCAATTGCATCTCATCCATCCATTCTTAAAATGGATAGCTTATATTGGTTCTCTAGTTTTTAAGTTAAGACATGGTTTGTATTTGATTTCTCATCTTATAGAAGGTTTATCTTGATTACGAATAATATAATAAAAGACACAAAGAAGGATTAAGCATAATTTCAGATCTTGAAAGATCTGTGACGCTAATCCTGAAAGGTTGAAACAACTAACGTCCTTTTGCATCGTAGCTTTGAAATGGTGCATTGAAACAAAAAAGAAAAACATACAAATTAGGGGATCTGACGTTATATGCATGATTACGCGCATCGTGCTCTTCTTGTGGCTAAGCCCGAAAGTATCCAAGGAGATCTCTGCGAGAAGGAGGAATATGATCAAAGAGTGAGTCGTGGTCCTCATCAACGTCCCACGATCATTATAATACATTTCTGGCATTCCTGGTTTTTGTTTCGTTGATGTCGCTGCTTCCCAAACCACATGATAGATTTTTTTTCCGATAAGCTCGAAAATTTATTAAGAAAATGACACTTTTCAGGTAGGAAAGGGTGTAAACGGTTAAAGACTAGTTTAACGATTATAGGGAAGCTCCAATAAGGAGAGCTAAAAGGCCCAAGCCATTTACTAAAAATACCAAACACGCAAAAAGCCTACTAGCCCGCTTTCTTCTTGGCAGCCAAATAGCGAGTTTTATTTCATACGTCAATTCCAAGGGATGTTGCTGCAATGCCAGATTGAGCGTTTGGCCTGGTAAAATGAAGCCGATTGGGGTTGTACTGACCCTTACGACTAGGTTTAAGGAGAACGTCCTTCCAGGGACTGTTCTGCTCCGGCGATTGGACGACCGCCCAGAAGCTGAAACAAGATCACCCAACTCCATATGACCTATTAAAGTTTGGGTCGTAAGTACCCAGGTCGGATTTGCATGGATCGCAGTATGAGTCGGATCTACATGGATCAGTTCAGCATAGGTCGGATCAGCATGGGTCAGGCCTGCGTGTGTTGGATCTGTCGGTTTAGCTTGACTCACAAGTAAACCATCTGACTCCAACACGTATATTTCGTCCAAAAAATTCAACGTAAGATCTCAAATCTCCGTGCAATTTGATCCTATAATCACGGCAGAATCATCCCCACAATCCACAGAAATATCACGTCCAACAATTGAATCCGAATTGGATTCCAAATTCAAATGTGATCGTTCAACCAAAGACCTCCTCTGATCGCCGGAAAAACTAGTCATGTGACCGGAGGACGACGCCATCAACATAACAGGCACGATCTCCGTCTTCTCACCATCAGGCTCCGTTCCTATGCGATGCTGAAGAATGCTTTGTTCAGTAACTAAATCAGGCACGCTCGGAAACGCCTTTGATGGAAGAGAAACCACTACTTCCTCACCGGAGGAAGTTGGAGATGATCCCCCATATGGTCGCCCGCCAACACCTCTGGCCTCTTCAACTCACCGGAGAACAGTTCCATAGTAGCACTATCGCTGAGGAGATAAAAAATTGACCAAATTGATCCAAAATCGAAGTATTTACCGACGATAACCCAATAAGGATGAACACACCATGTATGTTGAAAGGAAAATGGCAAAGCAATCCATAAAAGACATTGGATCGGCAAAAAAAAGACGTCTTCAGACACGATGACGACAAATAGGTTTTGGAGCCTTTGTCAGAGCAAAACAGCCTTTGGGCTTTTACAAAACGAGGGATAACTACGACACAACAATCAAAAAAATTTCAAGTCTTATCAAGAAAAGTAAGATATATGATTATTTTGATAAGAAATCAAATACTTGATTTTGCAACTTGCAGATTAGATAAACAAGTCACAACAAATATAAACCTTAGTCACTGAAACGAACATGAATGATTAATTAATTAGCACAACGATAGCCAATTTTTTTATGATGGCCATGCAATATGTGACCATTGGAGGATTACACATGGGAAGAAAGTGACTAGTATAATAAATAAGAGAGGGGTAGTACGACAGGGCACAATTTGGTTGTGGTGTCGTTTTAAGATATCCACGTGGCGGCCAAAGGCGATGCCGACAGTCGTTTTCAAGTATCAAGCCCGACAGTGAAAGAGACTTGTCTTCGGAAACCCATAACTCTGTAACGTGGAGTCCTAGGTCTAGCTCCCGTGTAATTACAATTCTACCCCGGTTTTTACTTTTTCTATCCACCGTTTATAGCCACGGAATAATTATTGTTTCAAACATGATATCCAAATTAATAAAAATTTCCCATAGATTTATCTTCACGTTCCTTCTATTTTTTCTTTAGAGGAGGCACTAGGGTTTCTGTATGTTTACACTATGACATCGGTCATTTGAGGGTGTTTAAAATTGGCCATAATCGAATCTATTTGGTCAATCCAATCCTAGCGAGCTTGCCTACATGAATTATGGGAATGTGCTCGGGGGTCAAAAACACCGAATCCGAAATTGAGGTCCGAGCGGTGGTTTCATGAACTGATTTTCTATATAAACCGGACCACCCAGATATGTTATAAGTACAAGGCAACAACCTCAGTTAGACAATTAAGTTTCAACTAGTAATCAATTCAGCAGCAACCAAGCGGCAATTACTCTTGTCCGACATTTAATGATTTTTTGGCCAATGAAAAAAAATATTTGAAACTAATTACTGTTAATGTTACAAATTTTTAACAAATTCGGACAGGTTGGTCCAACCCGATGAACTGGTCCATAATCCGGACAGGTTGGTTGACAGGTCCCTTTTTGGGCCCGAGACTGGGAATGTGTTAAAAAAAAATTTAACCCGATTACTCTGGGCCGGTTCCAAATTTTGGCCACGGGGTCGGGCCCAATGCATGGACACCCGACCACCAACCTCCAATTCTCCCCCTCTTAACCTCCGGTCAACAGATGCTACTCAGCCTCCATCTCCTACGCTCTCAAAGTCCCTCAACAGCCTAGTTAAGTGTCCATACAAGGCTGATCCTCTCCTAAGAAAACCGAGGGACGATCTATAACGACGAAGACGCCCACCCGTCCAACGAACTTGTCGTAGGGCCTCCGAGTCACAGTGGTCCTCAACCACCTTATGGTAGGTCAGAACATGAGGGCCATGATCAAGCCGAGGCAGAGGAAGGCGAAGACAACCTTGTACGGTTGGAGACAATGATAGAAGCGACGGTTGAAGGGAGGCCCTAGAGGAAACGTCTAGCGGCCCTACATGAACCATCGATGAGAGTAGTGGAGTATATGTTTAGAGGGATGACCTGGACGAGCTGGTCATCCCATATGAGGCTATAAAGGGTCTCAACTCCCCTTTTGAATTTGCTCTCGTTAGTAGCCTAATCATTGGTCGGAAATAAGTTTACTCCCCTCGAATGAGGCACCCACCCAACTCTTAGTACCGCAAGATGGGGTCCGAAATGTCATCAGGATAAATAGGGTCCTAGTGGGGGATACGCCAATGAGTCAAGCGGAAAGATAGCCCATTTGTTTAGTTTCTTATACATCAAGAAAGGTCGGATCAAGAAAGAGCCAACATGGAAAGATTCTGAGGGTGAAGGAAAAGCCATCAAGGGCTAAAAGAAAGTTACTCTCCATTGGGAAGAGGACGAAACTGGAGCCTCCAACTCCGAATCTCGAAGACCCACTAGGTGACACGTTGGGGGAACATATGGATCTTTCGTAGTATGCGAAGGGCGGGAAGAACCCTCGACTGATCGAATGAGGATATTTAATAGGGGTAGGGGTGGTTGGATGGATACTTCCCAACTACCTTATCCTAGGTGGTGCTGTCATCACCAAGTATCAATTCGTCTCCCATCATGTCAAATGGTTTTCAACGCACTCCACATACACAAAGCCCCTACACATATTCGAGGGAAGACACCAGAAGTTGTTAACCAAGACGAGAGTAGACCACTTATGTTTATCTAGCTCATCTAGGACGAGCAAGCCAACCATCGTAGTCGTTCTATAATCGAATACTCCTAACTAGAATGGTCGTCACTCACCCGACACTGTTCGTCAAAATGAACAACATTTGACTTTTCTATTGGCACCCGACCCGTTAAAGGTTTTAATTTCAGTTCATTATGTTCCTAGTCACATGTTTTCGGTTTTTTCGCGTAGTTGTAAGTTTCTTGTTGATGTAGTATTTGAAAAACTCTATCTCTTCCTTGCGAAAACTTCCACGGAGATCCCACGGCCTCAAAGCTCGATCCCACATCCGATCTTCTTCTTAGGCCAACGATGATAACGAAGAGCTTCATCGCCAAAGTCCTTCAGATCTAGAGTGGCTCCCTCCCTTCTTTGGCCACCATCAACCACCCTTAGCAACCCATCAGTTCTCTTCTGACTGCAAGCGTCGTCGCATGCTTCTCGTCTACGATCTCATAGACAACGGGAATCTTCAAGATGCTTAACTCCACCGCAAGTGCCTGGAGCTCATGGAGTTGAAGCAGTACTTCTCGGTGGCTCTCAACATCGCTAGAGGAATCGAGTACCTTCATTCCCATGATCCACATGTCGTTCATCGAGATATCAAGCCCACAAACATCCTCCTAGATAAGTACTTCTCAGCCAAGATTACAGATTTCGGTCTCCCATGTTTGAACGACCAGGCTTAGGTTTTGCTATTGAGATGAACAAAATTAATTTTTGATTTCTGAAATTTGAGATATGGGTTTATATGTTGGGTGAAAAAAATTAGGGTTTGAAACTTTTGGTTGCATATCTAAGATTTGGAATGAGATTGGGATTTGGCTGCATATCTAGGATGCATAATGGGATTAATAAGATCGAGATTTAGGATTTTTGGTCTTGGAAGATTGATTTTTAATTTAACGATAGTTTAAGAATTATCTTTTTATTCCTAAAAAATCTATTTTAAAAAAATAAATTTAAAAATAAAGAATTATTAGAAAAAATAATATTAAAACATTTCTTTGAAAAATAATTAATAAAAAATAGAAAAAAAAACTTTGTTTTGAAATAAAGATTAAAGGTTTTAAAAATTTTCGTGAAAGTTCACAAAAAAATATAGTTTATGAAAATCATAAAAAAATTATGATATCATTAAATATTAATGATGAAAGGAGATAAAATAGTCTTCCAAATCACCTTGTCTATTAGTTTGAAATGGAAAAGGAGAAATTTTAAACCTATTTGAAAAAAAAGTTTATCGACAAAATAAAAAGATATCAAACTAATCATTTTGAAACGTGTGAGACCTTTAATTTTGTGAACAAATAAATAAAAAATAAAATAATATTGAACCCTTATTAGTATAATGCATTTTCTATACCACCAATAAAATAAGATGTTTGTAAATGTCGTCCCTCTCTAGCTCTGCTAGGGTTTCTCCTACACCTCCGGAACAGGTGTCTAACTTTATCAGGATTGTCACCGTTCCTCCTGGCCCTGGTCCGGTCGCTCTCCTCCGTCTCAATGGTGTAGTTATCACCTAGCTCCTCCCCCGACAACAACCCTTCTCCCAATGGTTACCTCCCCTTCTCCGCCTTTGCGTCATGCCTCACCACCGTCAAATAACCCACTCCCGTCATTGTCCCTCTACCTCTACAGCCGCCATTGAATCAACAATCAATGTCCCACCTCCTTGGCCTCCACGATGCATGTAAAAGCTTATAGAATCAATCCACCCCCGTTTTCTATACCCTATCGCAGATTGAGCTTGCACTGGAACAAAATGTATCAGATCATCTCTCCTGAGCAACCCTCGACATCTCTAAATCCGCCACCGGTGCGTCCATCTCCTTGGCCTCCACCGCAGATCCCTCATCGACCTCTTTCTCGATTTTGGATCAGGCTAATCGATTGGGTCTTTTTTTATTTTATCTAATTTCTTCTTTGTTGCAGATTCTAAGACTTTTCTTGGGTGGGAACCTTGATTCACCTATATCCTTTCAATCAAACTATCAATTTTAGGTTCGGTCGCACTTCACATGGAATCATGCAGCGTTTAAGGAATACCTTGAGCAATACTCTCGGTTCTGTTTTCCAACCCCACCACTCTTCTTTCTTACCTATGTGGCTATTTCAATACCGTTTATGACGGTTATATTGTCTTAGAGTTATGTGTTCTAAGCCTTTCGAGGACTCTTTACTTGTCCTGGCTCTCATATTATTAATATAAATGATAGAAGAGCATATCGGTTATGGACTATTTGTTTGTATTTTAATGGGTAAATTACGTTGACAAACCCCGTAATATATGCGTTTAACAGATAAATACCCCAAAGTTATTTTATAATGAAAACATACCCGAACTAACACTTAGTAACAACATCCCCCATTTCATCCATTTTTATGTCCATTTATTGTTTATTTTTTCAGAAATTCAAAAACTATCCGTAGTATTACAATTCTAAAACCAACTTCAACCATAAATCCAACCATAAATCTCTCTCCAAACCTAATCTAACTGTAAAAATGGATGGAAGGGGGGGATGTTGTTACTAAGTGTTAGTTCAGGGTCTGTTTTCGTTACGAAATAACTTTGGGGTATTTATCCTTTAAACGCATATAGTACGGGGTATGTCAACGTATTTTACCCTATTTTAAAATCCAACATTCAGTTTTTGGTCTCGCCAACGTTTTGTTTTAAAGATAAATCATAAAACTAAAATCCAAAATTCAAACACAACTGATAATATAAATTTTAATATTAATTAATATAGTTAACCAAATTGTACAATATGATACATAACTAGGGGCTACGCTGTTTCACCCGGGATACTGGTCGCTCGTGTACGATAAACTACATTGGGGGATCTGATTCGAGCTTCTCGTGCTTTGTACATGGGAAGATCATTGAGGGACCAAGTAGGAGTCAGCTCTCTTCTGATTCGATTGATGCGGTCCCGGGGGGCTATCCAGGAGGGTTTGGAGGTATAGGACGCGCGACTCCGGATGCACGTCTTGTTGAAGTTCCAGCACCAACCACTGAGGGATACTGGAGCAGCAGGACAATAGGAGCATTGAAGAAGACAGTAGTGGAGGAGCGGGCTGGCCATGAGTGGATTGCAGATCAGGCGAGGGCTGGTAAATAACCTCGCTAGGGGGAATGATACACACTGTGGACCTCAGGGACCGTCCTTGGAGGGCTCCCTGGTATAGGTCAGACCTCCTATAACTGATGTAGTCTTGGTCTCTTTGGGTTGGGACTTCCAGTATCATTGTTTCACCTCCCATCTTTCCTTCATGCCTTTATGGCGGCCGTCATGACATCCCGATATTGGTTTTCACTTATGTTTTCAAAACCGTTTGTGTCGGTTATATGGTTAAATAGAACGATGAACTTTATGTTCGTTGTATGTTCTTTTTTGGTGGTCAGGGAGCCCGTTCTCTGTTGCACATCTCTGTTTTACTTTGCTAGAAATAAAATTTTCACCTTTTAGTCAAAAAATATAACACATATATGCACATTTTTTAAAAAACATTAACGAACATAACTCAAATAATTGCATGACATATAAAAAATAGTTTAGCATGATTTATCATAAATAGAATAATTACATACTATATACATAAGTTTAAGAAATTAAGGTTAAAATAATCGTGGGGTAGGGATGGCTTTGTTAGGTTTTGTAGCAAACTGTTGCCCACTCTTTTGTAGCAAACTGTTGCCCACTCTTTCTCCATTTTACGGAGTTTCAAATCGTTGTCGCGTGCGGTCTCCTCTTTCGGGCTTCGTCCTATCCACTACCTCCACTAGTACAGCAGTCCCCTCTATCCTTTCACGTCCTCTGCTCCACAAAAATATGGACGTTCCTCTACTAGGGGCCCACTATTACCCCTTTGAATAAGGAAGGAGGACATTGGAATGCTCCCCCCTCCCCCGGAGGATAGATGGAACTGATGTGGAGGACGCGAGGCTCTCACACCAACCTCGTTGGTTTTCGGGAGACTCCTAGGGCACCTCGGGGTGTGTACTAGGAGCCACACCCCAGCCTTTGCGGAATAGATTTCTTTTGTTCCCTAGCCTTCTCCTTTCCTTAGTGTACTCTTTGACCGATTGTTAAGACATAACATAATTGGCCAAGTCGAGACGGGGAAATTTTTATGGATCCACGAACCCAAGCATAGCTTGAGTAGGGAACCACACCTAGCTTCATCCTAGATACTATCGGACATTTAGTTATAAGATCAGTGTTTTGTTCCTGTTAGTTTGTTTCCACTATTGTACGGTCTTTGTGACTTTTTTTATTTCTCTATCAATAAAAATTTCATCCTTATCTCAAAAGAAAAAAGTTATTAAGATTATAAATATGAAGTTGGGTTAAAGAACATATGAGTTGTATAAGAAAAAACCAATACCATTTAATATAAATAATTAAAAAATAGGTCCAATGTTTAAGTCGATTGTTTTACATTTTTTCGGTCTGTATTCTATTTATTAAAAATCGTTCGAAAAACTTATTTTTTTTCTTGCTTTAAATTCACCGATTTTTTAGTTTGACGTTTTTTTACTCATTGCTAATATATGATACATAAGGTAAATGGTAACGAAAAGTAGTCGTAATTTTAGATTCTAATATATATGAATTATATACATTTTTGAGAAAGGTGAGGCGAACTAAGTATTCCTTTAAAAATCCAGCGTGTGTTACCCTCCTTGATTGATAGTGTAGGACTCCAAGAACGGGATAGTGTTAGCTCTCGAGATAGTTAAGGAATACTGTGCCGGTACTTGGTGGAACCACTACCATCCTACGACTAGTGAGGCGACAGTACCCATAGACCCTTCAATGGAGCTTATGTCGCTCATTTGGAGAAGAAAATGTGTGTAACACCGCTCGTCTGTTTGCTTGTCACTCCCATAAGCCCGATAGACATTTCTAAGTCAATACCTAGAGCTCGCATAAGACCTACGATCGTACTAGCATTAATGAAAGACAAGTACACCTTGCTGCTGATCGAGAGCAAGGCCCTTCTAGTGTCGTCCACTCTACAGCCACCCAAAAAACAACTATGGCCCAGCATTAGATGATTTCTCTCGCTTCCTCTAAACCTCCCTATGCCACCGTCGTCGCCTTGCTTGTCATCCTTGGCCATGTCGCCATACTCACCCATGGAGTATCTTTCGTCACTGCCCCTACTTCGATCTTCCCTAGCACACAAAACCATAGGCACCGTTAACACGAGATGAAGCAAGAGAGTTTGCATTGTCTCCATTGTTCTACTTACTCGTGTCATCGTCATGTGTTGCATGAACACATTGTGGTCGGATCTCGCAAGAGAAACTAGACGCACCCTTTCACGTCAAAAAAGGGACGGACATGACTATTAGAGAGACACCACCGTGAACCACCACTACTATTGGGAGAAGGGAAAACCGGTCAAAACAAATTCCATCGTTGAAGAAGCAGACGAAGAAGTCATTGCTTCACCCTAGAGGATGACGACTGCCCTAGTACTTCTCAACATCATTTTTTTTAAAACGGGCAAACAGAGGTGGGTATTATACAAATCGAAAGATTGCAAAGTAGGGCCAAACGGCCCTGGGCACCAGAATATTGTGCGAGCCTCCCGTAGGCGACCCAGCTCTCATGGTCCTGTTAAAAACTATACTTTTCATCGTAGATACATACTGAGGACAACCTCTTACCAGAAGTTCCAAATTATTGAAATTAAAATTGAAAACAAAACAACAGAATAAAATCCAACTAAAACAATTCGGAACTGAAGCTAAAACTGCATCCAAACTAAAACAGGAAAAACGAGCTGCTTTCTTGCTCCTCCCGGGACGGCCATGCAACGTTGGTCCCAGGTCATGACGGGTAGTCCCCGGATCCTAAATCCACTGACTATATTGTTCCAAAACCTTCTCCAAGCGACTCGTACGAGTGTTCAGTTGGTAAAATTTTACCAAAACCAAATCTCGACAAATCGAGGCCATAGGCTGTAGAGGTCGATATTGGAATAGTCCTGGAGGCTCGTTGTAGTCTCTTAGACTCGGTGTAAAGTCTCTTAGACCTGGTGTTTGGAAGAGGGAGGAGAAGTAAGCCCGTTATCGACAGAATCTGATAACGCTGCGAGGAGAGTTACAGGCGGCGGAGAAGCACAACTGGTGACGGAGCATGACTGACAGAAGTATCGTGGAAGGTGGCGGCGGAGCATTTTTGGAGGATCCGTGGCCAGCGGCTGATGGAGCAGTTGTGCTCGGGCGGAGAACGAAGGCGGTTGTTGAAAGAGAGGATCGAGAGGAGGAGAAGGAGGGGAAGAGAACTCAACCGGTAACCTCTATAGTCATAACCATGGAGGCTGCCGACGACTACAAACATCTTTAGGAGAGACGCTATGCAGAAAGAGTTTAGGTTTCCTATGTATCTTTTTTAGCGTAAGAGTTCATGCATATCCTGAACATAAATTTTGATTGAATGTTTTCACTTATACTGTTCACAATAGGCGAGCCAAAATTAATAACCGTTCATACTTTTTAAAACATATTACCAATTAAATTACTTTGACTTTGTATATAAGACAAAATGCACATTACCTTAGATAGGGAGGACAAAAACCTCTTTGGTCCCTCTTTCCACTTGAGTTGGACTTTCACCTTACTCCAATACCCCTAATGTCTCTACATGCCCAAAATTGTCCATTTTAGCCTGCAGCTGCTTCGATTTATCGCTTTTGGAAAAAGAGATTCGTTAACATTTGACGTTTTGCAAACAATAAAGTGTTATGCTACGGATTATGTGCTATCCTAGGATTTTTGTGTCACCACTCATGTGACAGCTGCTTGGTGGAGATTATCAGTTAACAGTGTGTTTAAGGGGGGAAAAGAGGCAGGACCAAAGTTGTAATCAATATCCCTTTTTGTAATATGATGGTCTGCTTTGAGGGCCTCGTCAGGGCAAAAATTTCAGGAGGTTTGGACGTAATTGTGCTGTAAATGCAATCAAGTTCGGTTGAAGTATGGGGCATTAGTATATACCAGACGAGGATTGCACATTAATCTTGTTGAGACCTATGAGTTCGCCAGATCGGAATGAGTGGTGCATGGGGGTACCAACTTGTTCTGCACTAGTCGGGGTTAGTTCTTAATGGAAAATGATTTTCCTTGATTTCTCAAAAATACATCTGTCAAATATATACTAGTGCACCTACCTAATCTACGGTTACAATTGCCTAATTACAAAGGATTACAAATCATCACACATAATTACATGCTATAATAAAAGATTTCAAATCTTTTCTAACGGTTATGTCATAACTACACATATATGCAATACAGATTCTATTACACCCCCGCAGTTGAAACGGGAGGTTTGCGTACGTTGAGACTGTCTCGAAAATCTAAAAACAAGACCGAAGGAAGACCTTTTGTAAAAATGTCTGCAATCTGATAGCAGGACGGGACATGGAGAACACGAACTTGCCCTGTTGCAACTTTTTCACGAACGAAGTGAATATCCATTTCGATATGTTTAGTGCGCTGATGTTGGACAGGGTTGCCAGACAAATATATTGCACTAACATTATCACAATGAACCAATGTTGTCACGCCCCAAATCCGATTTTGACCGGACTCGAGACGTGAACTAAAATAATAATAAAATTTAAATAAAAGTAAAATTGAAAAGCTTAAAATAATAATCCGCGATTCATAAATTTGAATAAACGAGTCCATAACTCTTAAGTAAACCTTAAAGACAATAAATAAATCAAAACGTTGTACGTCTCTAGACCTACTAGCCTAGGACTCTTGCCAGCTCCCAAGCTCGGCCGTGTCCTGCTAGCACAAATTCGGCTCAACACCTGAAAACCGACAATGTAAGGGGTGAGCTTTCGCCCAGTAGGAAAAGTAGTTAAGGTAACGAACATCGGCTCACCACCACGAGTAACCGTCCAATTAGGGCATACTAGTACAACACGACTAACTACCGACCGGGGTTCATAGCCAAATTTACAATACTCTCAACGATAACTTTCACACAAGAAAAACCTTAACGAAACAGGAAACGTACCAACCACCGAAACCATCAGCACACACATCTCGTACTACAATCCTTGAACTCCGCCGACTGTACACAACCGACATCATCATATCAAACGGTAGGTCAAGTATCCATCGGACTACCTCTCGATCCAAAGGAGGCGCATAACGTCACAAAGACGTATAACGTCAAGAATGCCGGAGACGTCCTTACAAGGACGCATTCGTCAGGACTCTAGGAAACGTCTCCAAAGGACCATAGATCATCGAGGTTGAAACACTGCACCCAGTGCCCATCACGACCCGTAGGCCCAACACGACCCTCAGGCCCAACCACGACCCGTAGGCCCACTATGCTATGATTTGGCCCGTCAGCCCTATGCAATATGATATGATGTGGCCCGTCGGCTCCGACCCGTCGGCCCTATGCAAGATGATATGATGCGGCCCGTCGGCTCCGACCCGTCGGCCCTATGCAATATGACCCGTAGGCCCAACACGACCCGTAGGCCTCTACCCTATTATGGCCCGTCGGCCCCAAACACGACCCGTAGGCCCAACCTCAACCGGAATACCATCCTCAAGGAACACACAACAAAATAAAAATCACGCATCAAAATGCCACAGATCAAACACGGCTCACGCGCCCACACACAATCACAATCATGAAACACCGAGCAAGAACCTTATTGAATCCTTAAGCACACTCAAACCGCCACGTATTTACCATCACATACCGACCCCACGTTCAACGTGGTCACCCCACCGGCTTAACCGGTATCCCCAAGCAGTCCCAATCCAACATATCAAGTAAAATAGGGAAAAGCACTCAAATCACTGATCATGCGTTCTCTAATCAATTCTACTCGTTTTCGTATTCGTTATTTATTAACCGTTCAAGCATCAAAGGCACATACAGATACATTCAACACACAAGTCCTACGGGCGCGACGTGGCCCGGTTCTACCAGCACAACAATTCCCAAGACCGAACACGTAAATGCTCATAGTTCATATGTTTAAGCTAATTGTTCGCATCCTACATGCCAAACTATTATCTTTCCGGTTTTATTATTACCTAGCATGCATACTAGTAACTTTCCGTAATTAAACTGGTATTCGCTACTTTCCCTACCTCAAGACGATACCACAACAACGTCTCCTAGCTGCTGACGACCGGGCCAACACCGTCTTCTAGGGCGAAGTCCGCGTCTGGGTTTAACTTCGGTCTTCTCCGTGCTCGGGGTAAAAACCTGGTTAAACACGAAAGGGACGTATTAGTCCCGATCCAACCCGTAACCGTTCTCCAAGTTAATAATTACGTTCAGTAATTAGTTTTGTCTAAAAGTCCTTGATATGTCCGAAGTCAAGGTAATTACCTGATTTTAAAACCAAATTATTAATTAATTAAATTAATTAATTAAAACTGTTCTGACCCGGCCCGACCCGAATCCAGGCCCAAACCCGGTCCAGGCCCAGTCCGGACCCGGTTCCAGACCCGTCGGACCTGGTCCTGGCCCAAACTCGAAGTCAAACCTGGGCCCAAGGCCCAAGCCTTCAGGCCCACGACCGGTTGACTGGATCTGATCGAGCTGTAGAGGAGGACGGCGGTGGCGAGGGTTCCGGCGAAGGAGACGGTGGCGGAGCTACAGTTTCGCGGCGTGGTAGAGGTGCCAAGAGCTCGAGAGATGGGGGACACACGGTTTCTGGTGCGGGTTCCGATCTCTCCGTCCAAATCTGACCCTGGGAGAACTTCGCCGGCGGTGGAAATTTCAGATCTGAAGTGAAGAGCTCCGGCGAGCTCCCTCCCGGCCAAGCTCAGCCCAAACGAGCTTGTTCTTGCTCGAAACTCATAGAAGAAAAGAGGGGAAAGAAGGACGAGTTGAAAGGGATGCTCACCGTTGACTTTCTCGCCTGAAATAGGCACGACGAGGCTCGAGGACGAGGCGGCGGAGTTGGGTTGTTGCGAGTCGATGAAGGAGAAGAGACGAAGGAGAGGGGTTTCTGGGGTTTTGAGGTGTTTTGGCTGGTCGAGGGTGGGAGCAGAAGGAAGGAGAAGAAGCGGGGCGAGACGGCGAAGCTCCGGTGACGAGGAGCGAAGGAAGGGACGGCGTGCTGGTTCGGAACCGCAGAGAGGAAGAGAGGTCGATGGAGGCGATGATGAACAGTACCCTCAGAATAGGGTTTGGTTACGCTTTTATCGCACGGGACTTGGGCTTCGAGGGAGTCGTGGGCCTGTCTCGCGTGCGGGCTCGCCCATGTCGCTGATTGGGCCCGAACCGGCCCAATCTCCAGCCCAGTCTGAACTCTCTTCTTTTTTTTCTTCTTTTTTTGATTTTTCTTCTCCAAAAATACTTGTTGCAAAAACCAACCCCAAGGTTTCATATTGCAATTTTATACTCTTTTAAAACATGGAGGTCTTTACAAATGTAGCTTCCTGAATAGGACAACGGAGCTCTAATAGTAGGTTTCGTAACCAACATGACTCAGAAACTACATTTGCAACACCTTTATACTCGGCCTCCGCACTTGACCGGGAGATAGTTGGTTGGCGTTTGGCCGACCAAGAGACCAAGTTATCACCAAGAAACACAAAATAGCCTGATGTGGATCGTCTAGTATCCGGACACCCACCCCAATCTGCATCAGTGTAAGAAACAAGAGTAGATGATAGAGAGGGATATAAATGCAAACCATGATCCAATGTACCCTGAATATAGCGAACAATGCGTTTAAGTGCATGCATATGTTCTTCCCGAGGGTCATGCATAGATAAACAAACCTGTTGGACGACATATGTGATGTCGGGTCTTGTGAAAGTGAGGTATTGCAGAGCCCCAGCAAGACTTCGGTAATGAGATGGGTCCTCATATGGAGTGCTAGAATTAGCACTAAGCTTTGGTTTAGTGTCAACTAGAGTGGGCGATGGCTTACAAGAGTACATGCCCGCTCGATCAATGATCTCGGCTGCATATTTCCGTTGAGATAAAAACAAACCATCCGCATGATGAGTTACCGCGATGCCCAAGAAATAACTCAAGGGGCCCAAGTCTTTCATGGAAAATTCCGAGCTAAGGAGTGGAATGATTGACTTACGAAGAACATCAGAGGAAGCGACTAATATAATATCATCAACATATAAAATAATATAAGCCATATCAGTAACTTTGCGGAATATGAAGAGAGAATAATCTGATGTGCAATGAGTGAACCCAATACTGGATAAAAAATCTGCAAACCGCTTGTACCAAGCTCGAGGGGCTTGTTTGAGCCCATAAAGAGACTTCTTCAACAAACACACATGAGATGGACGATCAGGATCTTTAAAGCCCAAAGGTTGATGCATATACACAATTTCTTTGATTTCCCCATGCAAGAAAGCGTTTTTCACATCAAGTTGGTGAATAGGCCATGATTTTGAGAGAGCCAAACTGAGAATCGTGCGAATGGTCGCTGGCTTGACCACTGGGCTAAATGTCTCTCCACAATCAATGCCAACTTGTTGACCTGCACCATCACCTACAAGACGGGTTTTATGCCTCTCAAATGAACCATCAGATTTTTCTTTATGGCTAAAAATCCACATTGACCGAATCACATTAACATCAGGAGGACGGGGCACCAATTCCCACGTCTTATTTGTGATTTTAGCATTATATTCGTCATCCATAGCCATTTTCCAATTCAAGTCATGAAGGGTAGACACGGGGTTACGAGGTAGAGGAGATTTAGAAATTGTAGTATTGAGATTAAAGTAACGTCTGGGTTTGATAATACCACTTTGACTCCGGGTGGCTGGCTGTGTGCAAGAGGTAGAACAGGTTGCGGGGAGACAGAAATAAGCTGCGATGGGGTGGGAGTAGGCTCGTCATTTGGTATATTTGTCTCTATAGGAGAGGGAGATGGAATAGAGGAGTTAGATAGAACATCAACAACACCATTTGAGCCAGAAGTAGGTGATGTCATATGTTGGATCACATATTGTGACACACCATCATCCAAAAAATCATATAGTGGACGTTGAGGACTATGCAATTTGGCTAAAGGGAATTGTGTCTCATCAAAAATTCACGTGACGATTAATTATGATTTTATGTGATGATAAATCATAACACTTGTAACCACGATGATTAGAAGGATATCCCAAAAAAACACAAGGGGTAGAGCGGGGTTGAAGCTTATTAATAGTAGTTGAAGGAAATAAGGGATAGCATAAACATCCAAAAACTCGTAAATGAGAGTAAGAAGGATCCTTTTGATACAAAATCCGAAGAGGAGATGAATAACTCAAATTTTTATTTGGAAGAATGTTCAAAAGATACGTTGCCATTTGTAAAGCATGGTGCCAAAACGAGGGGGTGGAGAGGCATGTATGAGAAGAGTGCGGATTATGTTGTTAATGGAACGAATTTTCCTTTTGGCTTTTCAATTTTGCGAAGAAGTATGTGGACATGAAAGACGAAAAGAAATTCCATTTAAGCTTACAAAAATCCCAAAATGGTCCATTATCAAATTCTTTCCCATTATCACATTGGACATTTTTAACCTCGCTTTCAAATTGAGTGCGGATGAATGCTCGAAAATTTAAAAATGTTGAAAAAACTTGGGATTTTTTCGATAAAGGAAATGTCCATAAAAAATTTGAGAAATCATCCAACATCAAAATATAATATCTATGTCCCAAAGAACTCAAAATCGGAGAAGTCCAAAGATCACAATGGACAATGTCAAAAGGCATAAAAGTACTAGAATTAGAAGCAACAAACGGTAATTTAACATGCTTTCCAAGAGAACATGAGTGACAAACATGCTTATTCTGAGCTTCAGTACATTTAATAAAATCATGGCGTTTAAGGGAGTCAAAGACAGGAGCTCCCGGGTGTCCTAACCGTTCATGCCACAAAGAAGGTGTTAACGTAGCAAAAATAGATGGTGAGTGAGCATTATTTTGGGCAATAGGATAAAGCTCACCCCGACTTTAACACCTCATTATGCGCATCCCTGTCTGAAAATCCCTCACAGAAAAGCCAAACGGATCAAATTCCACAGAAACTGAGTTATCAGATGTGAATTTTCGAACCGAAACTAAGTTATTCACCATTTTAGGAGCATGAAGAACATTATTTAAAGACAATGGAGGATGCGGGGATGACAATTTAGTGTGACCATAGCCATGAATTGGAATAGAATGACCATTACCCACAACAATACCACAATTTTTGCTCATATTAAGATATGACGAGAGGTTACCTTGCGTAGAAGTCATGTGGGAGGTGGCACCGGTATCCATATACCGGGGGCTAATTCCGAGAGTGTACATGGCTGCTTCAATGTCCTTTGGAGTCGGTGCATTAACATTGTATGCATATTCTTGGTGTGGCCTCGGTCCAAGTATACTAGATTATTGTGGTGGTGGCCTTGGAGTAAAGTTAGGCCTCGCTCCAGCCCAATTGTTGGAAGTAGGAAAAGGACAAGGTGGAGATGCCCATGGAAGCCAATGCATCCAAGGAGCCCATTGTTGTTGAAATGGACCACCACGACTACCACTGCCATTGTTTCCAACATATCTCTTAGTGGGGTTGTTGTTGCGGGAGCCGTCACCCTTGCCGGAGTTTCGGCCACCAAAGTTCTTATTTTGTTTCCTGTTATTATTTCCACGGTAATTAGTGTTATTAGAATTATGAGTATGGGGAGAGGAATACCGATTGGTGGAATTGGATGAAAGCAGCAATATGTGCATCATGTTTGGCTTGTTCTTGGAGATTCTTCTATGCCAAGGCTAGTTTAGAGCGCACCACACCAAATGAAGGAAGGTTCTTCATATTCTGCATGACCATGGAAAATTCTTTGTAGGACTCATTCAAACCTTGAAGCATTTTCAGAACCAATGCATGATCGTTAACCAGAGCCCCAACGTTGGCTAGTTGATCGGCTAAACTCTTGAGACGATTGCAGTAAGCGTTGTTTGTCGAGAAATCATCAAGTTTCGTGGTGGTGAACTCATTGTTGAGATACATAGCCCTTGAGTGCTTGTTGTCATGGAATAGGTCGGCGACACTTTGCCATGCGTGTTCCGCCGAGTCATCGTCAATGAGAATGGAGTTTAGGATGTCCTGTGAAATCGTGGCATATATCCACTGTAAGACAGCAACATCAAGTCTATTCCAGAGAGGGAGGTCGGCCGCCTTAACTTTCTCATAATCCTCTTTCTCTTTGGCTTCAGTCGGCGGTATGATGTGTTCAAGAACATCGTGAATACGAGCTTGCACTTTGAACAAGGCTGCCCATGAATGGTATTGTCCAGATTCCATATCCAACGTGATAGAAATAAGAGATTTCACGTTGGTGATTGCTAAGGCTGGGTGGAATTTGGGAGTTTCACTCATTGTGATAAGCAAAGATGAATATAGAAGAATAGAAGAAAAAAAAGAGTAGAACTGGAATGGACGAAGAGTTGCAGTAGAATAGAGAGAGGAAATTACTGCTCTGATACCATAATGGAAAATGATTTTCCTTGATTTCTCAAAAATACATTTGTCAAATATATACTAGTGCACCTACCTAATCTATGGTTACAATTGCCTAATTACAAGGGATTACAAATCATCACACATAATTACATGTTATAATAAAGGATTTCAAATCCTTTCTAACGGTTATGTCATAACTACACATACATGCTATGCAGATTCTATTAGTTCTGACCCACTCCTTAGCGTTCTACTATCACTTGAATTAGAAATCTTTACATGGCCGATCTAACAAGAATTATGGGTGTTCAAGCACACGCAAGAGTTGTCTTACCCGCATTAAAATATATATCTTTATACAAGGAGTCAGTGGTGAGCCTTTTACTATGTATTCTCTCATTGTAGGGATTGTGTTGAGGCTGAGCTTTTAAGTCAGTGTTCGGGTTTATTTCAGTATTGGTTGTTGGTTTGATACTTTGAACGGATGTTTTCGGTTTAAATCTCTCGCATAACTCAACGTCCATATAGTGAGTGAGATTCACAGGTGCAAGTCCGTGAAGGACAGTTTGTGTTCATCAGTTTATGGATTGAGATTCCTAGACATATTACAGGAACTGAAGATGAAGTAAACTGAAGGAGAACGTTATATGCTCGTGCTTTAATCACGATAGATCAAGTAACAAAAGTTAAGAGGTTGATATTGAAGAGCCACATCGAACAAGATCAATCCGAGCGTGTTGGTGCTCGGATTAAGGAACTGCGATGAGATCTCAGATTCAGGGGGAGTCTCTGAATTAGGTTTGTATACTTGTAATAGTAGCACAGGGTGATCTGTAACCTTGTATGTGTATTGATTACTTGTAGTTAAAACATTTTTATTGGCAAAGTGCCTCCATATGCAGGTATGCAGTACCGAACTGGGTAAACAATTTTGTGTCCTTATGCATGTTTGATTCCTTTATGCTTATTGTGTTGTCCATACTTCTAATAGTGAGATGTCAACAAACAAGTCAGTACATCGAGTTTGACATCTCATCATCATCATCATACTATTAAAGCGACCAGAATTTCAATTGGTAACATTATGCATGTTAGCACAGTCTTCAATCAAATTATTTAAGAAAAGATGTATGTTTATATGAGGTAACATTCCAAGTGCATCTTTCGTAAATAGTATCAAGCGACCAGAATTTTAATTGGTATCAGAATCAGTCACCAAATATAAAGTGGTGAGATCTTGAGGGAAGATAAATTCTAATCATGAGGAATGGAAGGAAAGCCAGTTTTCGCCAACCTAGAGAAGGGTTGGAGGCCTGTAGAAGATAAGTGTTCTCTAGGAAAGTTCATGGCACTGAGCACTATCATTAATGGAGTGGATCAAAATGTCTTCAAACTGATCAACACTTGTAAACAGTGCCAAGGAATCTTGGGAAATAGTATCTATCGCCTTTGAAGGGATCATTAGAGTATATTGATCAGAGAGACATGGAGAAAGTTGTGACTATAATTATGAGGACGTTGATGAAATATCTCTTATAGATGCTAGGCAATTTTCTATGTCAAGACACATCTCAGACATCTCGGATATTTCTCATCAGAAGAGAAATTAGGTCTTACGACACATAAGAGATAATTATGAGTAATCACCTTTCTTTTGTAACTAACCTATATTCTGGTGATACAAGAGAAATCACTAATGAAAGCTAAAAGTCGACCTTTGTTCAACAATATCTGGCATGAGCAAGAATCAACAATACTCATATCAAGGCTTACCCAATGTACATGGTGAATCTTTGTCAGCAGGAAACATTAAAAAGACATATAGTAAATGTCATCTCTGTGAAAAAAAAAAGGTCACAAGGAACGGGCACCTAAACCTTCCTGAAGTAGGTACAGTGTTGAATGGTACTCGCTGTAAAGAGAATTGTTGCCTCTAGTTCCCAAATGAAATCACTTATTTAGGGGATAAGAATGACATCTCTACAATTAAGGGTTAATATCATAAAGCACCACATAAGTATATACTTTTTTTTTTCAAATAACACATTAAGTTATGATTTTTTTTTCATGTGGAACACCTATGTACCAAAAAATTATCAAAGTTTGTTGATACATAGGTGTGCCACATGAAAAAATCGTTGATACATAGATGTGCCACATGAAAAAAATCATAAATTAATGTGTTATTTGAAAAACGTATATACTTGTGTGGTGCTTTATGATATTAAACCTACAATTAATGTTAATAAGGATGTTGTCACACTCTAATTGACATTTTATGAATTAGTACAAGATGGATGTCGTGGCTAAGCAAAAGATCTTAACGATATACGGTTCTATAATCAAGAGCATGTTGCTAATCTCAAGAACTTCTTGTAAAGATGAAATGTCAAGGGAGTCGATGAACAACAATGCTAAGTGTACCTTTATTCGAGATGTTATGACATTGTCATCTATTATCAATGTTGAACAGGAGCACGTTGGAAGCTACAAGTTATCTCCAGTTTGTACTAGTCTATGTGGAGTTCGGGAAACTAAAGACTTCGTTTCTTAGACACACTCAAAAACACGTGAAGCAAGGGGTATCTCTCTAAAATAAGGAAAGAATAGGAAACGCATATGAGCCTAAAGGAAAAGAAACTATGAATTGATTTATTTCCTTCTCTCTAACTAATTAGGGTTTCCAAAATTCCCAATTCGTATCGTCTCCTCCTTTTAATCCCCCCAAAAGTATGGTGCTCAAGAAGGAAATGATGATAAAGATGGCTCATAACTACAAGGAACGAAGATCTTCCCTAAAAGCACAGTCGAATTCAGGACTGCTTGAATCTGAGTCTCCATGTACAATTGGAACCTGTCACTCATCGGAAGTCTACTTAGTGAAACCTATTCCCAAGACTCGATTGTCAACCATGAGAAAGACACTATCCTCATTGATATCAGAAGCACCTGTCAATACTCACTATGGCATCTAAGAAAGGTACCTCCAACACCTTTCTTACTGAATAGTTCAAAGAGTCTATTAGAGAAGAACCTTTGGTAGAGCTAAATGTCCCTGAAGAAACTTTGGTTTATACTACTCGATGTACTACACATGCTAAAGGGAAAAATATAATAGATCTTAAAAATAAGGGAAAAGTGAATGTGGAAAAGGGAGAAATTGTGGTAACATGAGGAGTTATTCCATATCCTGACAGTAATCTCAAGGTTGATACTGAAAGAATTAACGCAGTAAGTGTCTATAATAGAGATCTACTTGTGACTACTACTAAACAATCTGGTCATGATGTCAGTAATGGATATGGTCTAGTGATAGCAAAGTATGGGAAAGAATTAAGGGATAACTCCGAATCCAAACGGTGTTGGAAAGGTGTATTTCACGTCTTAACTGTGACTCACATTTTGTCACACGTCCTATACCAAAGGTGGTGTCATTTTACAAAACATGACAAATGACACCCAAAAAGTGGTATAACGTTTGCATTCGATGGTTTTTCCTCTTAATTTTTGTATAATTCGAGTTTATCAGTGCACTACAAGAGGTAGGTGGTATAAATTTACCAAAAAAACACTTTTTTTTGGTGTCATTTTTCATGTTTTGTCCAAAAAAAAACACCGTTTGTACAGGACATGTGACAAAAAGTGATCTTTGGTATAGGACATGTAACAAAAGGTGAGTCACAGTTAGGACGTGAAATACACCTTTCCCATACCGTTTGGATTCGGAGTTATCCCAAGAATTAAATGAACATAGAGAAAGAGCTAAGTATCTTAATCATATTCCCAAAAGAGAGTCCAAGAGGGTTATATCTCAAGGAATGGGTAAAGAAATGATACTAAGTTCTTTTTTCGGTAGTTCCAAGAAGAAAAGCCTTGTCTCATATGCTCCTAAGAAGAATAAATATCATATTGGTGTAGCATCATCTAAAGATAAATTGCCAGAGAAATCCTCAACCCCATTGGCTAAGGATAAGAATATTAAATTGAGACGTCTATTCCACAGGAAGAAGATGAAAAACTTACTACTACATTACCACAGATGAAAGAAAAAGAAGTTGTTATCCTGAAGAAGACTTCTTGGGAAATGTATAAAAGGTGAGCATGTGTCACCTATAGATCTCTATGCCTAGAAAGGGAGATTTTTGAGAACTCCAAAGGCTTGGAAAAGGTCTTCGCGGTTCTTGAAGATACTAAGTTGATGAAAATTGTTAAAGATGTAGGTCCCTACTATCCTCATCTAAGTTAACTAATCTAGTTAGAAGATTTGAGTGAACCCTTGACCAATTGGTTACTTGGGCCTTTTGTGACATGGGTCGCCCATTAGGCCTTTTGGGTGGGGCCAACATCCACTCCCAAAGAGGTCCCGTAATGCGCTCATCGTCTCCAACACCTTCTTTCCCGGATATGTCCAACATAATCAGACGAGATCGTTCTCAAGACTTCAAGTCTTGTCTCGATCCTTAAGATCCTAATTACTTACAGGCACAATGCCCATAACCCTATTTTGGTCATGTCCCTTGTCACCGTCCTTTCTTGTCCATTCTCCATCATTGTGTCAATGAGTTACATCCTCCGGTATGACCCTTAGGTTTATGCATGTCGGTAGATCAACGTCAAATCTCATTTTACTTGATCCTACCTAAGTAGAAACTAAGGAGACTTTAGTATTGTCTAACACTACATAATGAATCGACTCTTGTCGATTCTAACCTTTATGCTGTCCTTATCACTATCTTTTTTTATCTCCAGATATCCTAATTAAGATAAGGCATAGATTTGTCATCCTTATTGTTCTCAATCACTGTTCCTCGACATGTGAGATGATTAAACATACGATACCCAGTATCATGTACATGGTCATGCTATTATTTCAGTCACTCTCGATCGAGCGGCCGGAACGGATATCATTCTCATATCGTAGTATGACAGATAAATCCCTTATCCGTCTTTCATGTCACTCATGAAGTCCGTCCCCAAGCCAATCATGGCCGTTATAGAAGCCCTATCATGAGCAATGTTAGGCTCAAGTCAAACTCAGTTGTTTACTGCACATCAATCACAAAGACTCCTTGGTTTAAGGATACATGACAAACTACAACACTGAATATGTTCATGACTTGATCTATGACACATATTCAAGTTGGTTTTTCCAATACCATGTCCCACATGATATCTATGATCAGACTCTGGAATCTCATTCCAATTACTAATAGAACTGAGCCATAAAAAGTCATCTTCCATACTAGTCGCTTCTAGTTAAGCTTTGTTGGCTAGGGACCAATCGAATGTGATCTATCTCAATCTATGGCTCTACTTCTTTTTACGACACAAATCAAAACTCACATCGATATATTACTTCAACACATAAGTAATATAAAGTCGCTTTACTTTTATTACAAACAATGATATATATATTTGGTGATTTACGATTGAGCTATGGGCACTAAGACTAACAGTAACCGGTACAGCGGCTGAAGACTATGGGATAAGGCCGAGTAAATTCTATGGTTAGAATAGGCATCAAACGACTCTAGACTGAGCTCTTGTAGAAAAATGTGTAGGAGGTCGAGATCACTGAAGAAGTTATTAAAGCCCGAGAGTGGCGGCTTGTGTAGTCCTATGACCATGTAATGAGATGGCTCAACTGGACTAAGTATCCTCTCGAAAAACCAGTTGAAGTCATCCCCCTCTGATGATAATGAGGGCCTGTAGAAACGTAAAAATTCTGATTCCTGATCTAATTGGAAAATGTCGCGTCGGTACTTTGTGGAATTGACCCGTAGACCTCATCGAACCCTCGAGATCTCAATGGGGGAGGCGAGGGTGCTTTCCGCCCCTCGTTGGCTCTCTTGATGCCCCATCAGACTCCATATAACCCTCTAAGACCGTAAGCGCACATGCACGAAGCACACCTCTATCCACCACGTTCTTGACGTTAGTCGACCGCGTTCCACTCGTGATCCTACTATCATCGCGTGTAACTTCTTTCGCCACCTCATGGGCATCAGTCGATCGTATTCCCCAAACGATGGCTTCAATACCACGCACAACTACAATCCCCGGAAAGGAGATGAGGTAAAACTCTAGCCGAATGTGGTATAGACTGTGGTCAACTCGGCGAAATAGTCCCCTCAAGACCATCCCAATACCGTCGCGACTAAACAAAACAAGACAGTCAAAAACACCCGTAAGTAATGATGGACGACCACCCAAACGCCCCGGCACACAATATGATGCAATCATACATCCCTTCGGCATTGTTGATGACGAGGTCTTGTCCTACTTTCATGGCACCGACGAACCACATAGGACCTGGCCATTGTAGATCTTGGTCGCTGCCTCGCCTTTGCCTGTCGATCCTATCTAACGATCAGGAATCAATTCAAACATCATTTCCCTTCGTCTAAAAAGGTTCAAACTCGTCAGAGCAAGCCAAAGAGACCTTTCCTGAGACCTCCTCCGAACAACATGGCTTCAGGCTTGCTGAGAATTCCTGAAAAAGTGGGAAGCCTTATCGAACACAAGAAGGGCATCACATGGGTAGTAGAAAAGAAACTTCGGACCATCACTCGGACCCGTCCGTACATGTTGAGCCGCCATCCATGTCCTCGCGGCGCCGATCCCCGCAACACCAAAACCCTTTTTCTCATCGCCTCTAACACTACTCTCTTCACTATGCTTTATCACTCTCCCTTAAAACTATGACTCCACTTAATGTGGTTGTTGTTGGAAGAGAACGAAGATCCGCCATGGTAGACAACGCTAAGGGCGGCGGCTCTAGGTTTCTTTTAGAGAGAAAAAGAAACTCTCACCCTCTTTACTTGCTAGTTTGTGCTGACAAAACAATGTGCATCCCTTTTCTTGACATCTTATATAAGAGAACAAATAAAATAGATACTCACCTTTAATCTAAAAACTATGTAAACTCATCCAGCCGTTTATTCCATAAATGGATGGATGAGATGTAATTGAGTTGTTGACTACAAGAACACATCACTTTTTGGTAAGTTTTTTTTTATAAGCTAGAGATTTTATTAAGCAAATGTTCTATAAGGTTATAGAACAGAGCAAGAAAGGATCCAATCCTCAGGCCATTACCAGCTCCAAAGAGCGAAATACAAAAAAGAGAAAAACAAAAAACAAGAGAGAAACGTCATGCCTACTTTCTATCCGGATTCAAACAAGTGAATCGGTTAGAAACCAGAACGGAGGATAAAGCAAGGTCTGAAGTTGGTTCCACACACTCTTGTTCTTCCTGCCCTCGGCGTCCGTAATCGCCAAAGCACAAAGATCAACAGGTTTATGGCCAACCTTTGAACTGTAACTCCACTTTCCCGAGCTATCCTTTTTGGCAACGTCCACAATAAAACGTCCCATTTTATCCCCTTTATCGGAAGAGGTCTTGGCTCTTATTTGATAGACCACAGTTGGTGGAACACTCACCTTCGAGTGTCCCTTCTTAGGACGTCCACGTTTCTTTGGCTCGGCAGGTTTTTCCAAGGCTTCCTTCCATGGACTTCCTTGCAACCCAACTTCCGGAAACGGTTCACCATCCCGAGAAAGGACATCGTTTTCCACTAGGTCCGAACTCACAGCTAACGGGCCTAAAGCATTTCCAATACGATTAAAGACGGTAACCAGACTTGGATCCTCACGGGCCAACGAATAAGCCTTTTGGGCTGGACTTAACTCAAACCCACCCAAAACAGGCCCGCTACCTCCTTATGAATGACCCAAACTGACCTGATCCTCAACCAGGCCTGCTCTAACTGGATCAGGCCCACCCTGAATTGACAAGCCCAAAATAGGATCTCCAAGCCCACTTACACGCCTAATCTCCTGTAACAATAGCGCACTCGGAGACGAAGCTGGTGACACCGTGATTTTCGGTACTGACGCTCCCGAGACAGTAGGAGAACGATTCAAAACAGGAAACCCTTTCGAGGTGGGAATCTCATTCGGATTCGATATCCCTTGAATTAGGGGATCATCGCTAGAAACGGAAGCGAGTGAATTTGATCGTTGCAAAATACCGATGTCCTGGGGAAGCGACGGTTCACTGACTGCTGGCGAAGTTCTGGACCTGGACTCACGAACCTGCCCCTCTCTAAATGCCTGAAGGATTTCCCCAGAGGGAGCTTTCAGATCATCACGTAAAACATAGCATGTGCACTGTTTTACGAACTGGACGAAATCAGTCGCCGGAGATCGCACTAAACGCCGCGATAAGGCCACGAACAAAACATAATCACTCAGCTTAAAAGCATTCAGCGTTTCAATTGCCTGAGAAGCAGTAGAATGCGAAGTAAAACGCATAAAACCAAAAAAATATCCCTTCTTGTTTTGTCGTTTCAGCAATGACAGAGACTCGATCTCGCCGAAAGTTATAAAAATACCCCTGAACGATTCATCTGAGAGTGGATATGGTAGATTATGTACATCAATCTCAGCGTCGCTCAACACAAATCGAGCTCGGGTTCGTCGCCGACTATCCGCTTCTGTGTCTGCAACCCCGACCTTCTTTGGGACCCCTTTGTCGACGATCGTCACAGGGGCAGAGAGAGCTAGATTCAAAACCTCATCCATAGCACGATGTTGGTTGACGATGCCTGCGCGAGGACGTTTCATATCTCGGACTGGTCTGGCTTCCTTTTCACCAGAGCACCCCTGTTTTGCACGTTGCTTCTTTGCTGGACTACCCCTATCATTGAAGATTGATACATACTCATTGTATAGAGACAGTAGAGTCGAACAAAACAAGGTAAACGACAAGGGGTCACACTCAAGCTTCCCGGAAAAGTATTTCCGGCCTAAGTGTCGAGAGCGCTGCTGCTGCTTCATCTTTTTCCTCACACCGCCAACGCATGGTATCACTTTTTGGTAAGTGGTAAGGGTTTTTTTTAGTAAAACTATCACATTATATTTTTTTTACCAATTAACTAATTTAATCATTCCCGCTTCGTTTGAACTCCAATTGGCTTCAACCTAGCACCAATACTTTTGTTTTTCCAAGGGCTTTCTATCTAGATCAATGAAGAATATATTTTGAAGCACTAAAAAAATATTTCAGGGCTGATTTAAAAAAAATTACATCTGGGTAATTTTTATCAACACTTCACATTGGTTTTATCAACATTCAACACTAGTTTTATCACCTCATTTTTCAAATCTGAACATGATTTTTATCACTTTATCACATGTTTTTTTATAAACACTGAACATTAGTTTTATCAACACTAAACACTAGGTTTATCACTAAATTATATGTGTTTTATCACCCCATCACATGTCTTTTATCAACACTGAACACCAGATTTATCAACACTAAACTCTAGTTTTTGACCCTTATTATCAAAATTGTACATGATTTTTGTCATTTCATCACTTGTTTTTTATCACTTCAATACATGTTTTTTTATCAACGTTTAACACTAATTTGATCACACCGATATAGAACATTTATTAGTGAAGATTTATCAACACTAAACTCTAGTTTTTGACCCTTATTATCAAAATTGAACATAGTTTTTATCATTTCATCACTTGCTTTTTATCACTTCAATACATGTTTTTTATCAACGTTTAACACTAATTTGATCACACCGATATAGAACATTTATTAGTGAAGATTTATCAACACTGAACACTAGATTTATCAACATTAAACTCTAGTTTTTGACCCTTATTATCAAAATTGAACATGGTTATTATCATTTCATCACTTGTTTTTTATCACTTCAATACATTTTTTTTTATCAACGTTTAACACTAATTTGATCACACCGATATAGAACATCTATTAGTGAAGATTTATCAACAGTCAACATTATTTTTATAACCCTGATATAATTTTTATTTTCGTGCTTCAAAATACATTCAATATGCTACTTGTTAAATAGCCCTAGGGAAAAAAATATTGGCGCAAATTTAAAGTTAATTCGAAGCTCAAACAAATCAGAAATGATTAATTAGTGAATTGGTTAAGAAAAAAAATGAACACTTGTCCACATGGAAGCATGCTATTATAATTATGCCATTGTTTGTGTTAGAAAGAAGGGGAACCATGGTTCCTAACCTACTTTGAGCTTTGTTTTCACGATCCTAACCTGGGTTTACCTTTTGTTGCATTTCTCAACTATGACATTTACATTTTTTGCATGGACTATCGTTTGTCGTCAAAATTAACAGAGACGTTAATTTTGGATTGGAAAAGTCCAAAACGCCCTCAGCAAAAAAATTTATTCCGTGCAAAAAATGAAAAGGTCATAGTTGGGAAGTGCAAAAAAATGTCAAGTCCAACTTCAGGTTATTGACTTTTGTTGAGGACATTTCTATTTTTTTCCATCCAAAACTAACGTCCTTTTAATTTTAACGACACACGATAGTCCATGCAAAAAATGTAAAGATCATAGTTGGGAAATCTAAAAAAGGGTAGATCGAGGTTAGGATCGCGAAAACAAACCTCAAAGTAGGTAAGAATGTATAGTTGGAATAAGTTCTTCTTGTTTTTAGGATGAGATTGTTTTTTATTAGATTTGTCATCTCTTATATAATATTCAAAAGAGATTGAGGGTGAGGCATTTATTGATGGAAATAATCAAGAGAATGATACACTTTTGCAGAAATACGCATACATATCTTTCTGCCTAGTTGGGGAAAGCTAGATTTGTTGTTGCTATATTTGATCATATTATACTTCTAAAGTAATTAGGGTTTGTGAGCCCACCTTACCAACTAAAACAATCATGTTTTTAGTTTATTTGAATCCTTGGGTATAATTCCTTGGCATTGTCTCTACAATCGAACACTTTTAACATATACATATCCTGAAGTATATATTTTTCAATTCGTAAGTGCCTAATAATTGATCACTTTGTCTACACCCTATTTCCTTTTCTTTTATAATCCAAAATATCTGTTTCTGGTATGTTACTTTATTTGGAAAGTAGCCGTGTAAAAATGCCAAAAATATTAGTTTGATTAATTAGACAAAAGATCTTGGATATGTGGTCAAAACAAAAACGAAATTAAAGCATTTATAAAAACTTGTCGTTTCTCTTTTCTTTACAAGTAGTTAGGGTTTTCTTTGGATAAAGTGGTCACTTTTCATGGGTTTGCAAATCGTTTTTAGTCGTCATCTGTCGAAGTCGTATTCGATCCTTGTTTTTGTGTGTCTATTCGTTCCTAACTCAACTATTCATGACGAGATAGAGTAGCTTTATAGATCGCAAGACTCATGCCTTAAAGATCACATATTCTAATCATGTCCTTATTCTCGCAGAGCGCTAACACATAAGAGAGAAGAGGGACGGCGGGGCCGCCGAAGTTTTTTTTTTGGTTATGGATCACCACACCATGTCCAACCATGACTGTTGGCGAATGGTTGAGGCTCTTTCGATCGGTAGTCATGTCCTTTGCTTCGGAAGCTATGGCGGTTTAGGATGTCCTCTACGCATGGGGTGTCCTACGCAGTACCCCTCATCGTTTCTGACAACGACTAGGGAGGGCGCAGGCAGGGCCCTTTGCGACACACCCACAATGCACGGCTTCCCGAACGGAGAGTGAAAAGTTGCATGTCGGCTCAGTGGCGAAGCTAGCTTCTTCAGTGAGAGGGACACCGAAATTTTTCAGTATCAATACGTGAGTGTAAAAAAACTTGAGGAGGGACACAATTACGAAATTAAAAGAAATTAAGGGGTATTTTTGAAAAAAAAAATCAAAAAACATACAAGAGTTGCTTAGGGAGGTTTTAATCCCAGCCGCCACATGGTTTGAAAATGTGGTCACCGATTTCATGACGGTGGCGCCTGTGGCTGCTTGCCACCGGCGTGACACTACTATGATGGTCCCAAAGTGCGCGAGAAAAACTCAAGCGGCTATGGCGGTTTTCAATGGTGTGACCGGTGGCTCATCTGTAAGAACCACCCCCGGTCGGACCGATGATTTTTGGCGAAGTTTGACTTTCGGCCGGAAAAGTCAACTGATAACTCCGGGAGTCGTTCGGGACCTTTCCGGGGCCCAAAAGGCTTAGCCGTCATCACGGTTATCTTAGTTGGGCCATTCCCTTTAATTTGACTGTAATATTGGAAAAGTGAACGTTTGGTCAAACCGGGACTTTTTATCGACAAATTCGACTTAAATTGGAAGTGCTGGAAGTTTCTAAGAGCTAAGTGGTCCCCACTAGGACACATGTCCCTAGTGGCTTGGAGGAGAAGAAATGGGTCTCAAAAAACCCATTTACCCTCACAAAAGCCAAATTAAAAGGATTGGACCTAAGGGCATTTTTGGACTTTTATCAAACTAGCTTTTTAAAGCAATTTGGAGCATATTTCTCCTCATTATTTGTGTAGGCCGAATTTAGAGAGAGAGATAGGAAGAGAAGTAGGAACTTTAAAGCTTGAAGGTGAAGAAATGTGCAAAAATGGAGTCTTGAGGTTGTTTGCTTCCCAAAAACTCTCCAAAGCACCATCTTCTTCATCCTCATTCCACTCTTAAGGTAAATCCTTCATCTATTTTCGTTTTCCTTTAGTTTTGACTTGTGGGTTTAGAAGGAAGAATTTGAAAATGATTGGGTTTTGGGAAGATGACATTGGATGATGATTTTTAAAGATAAAAAGGAAGTAGATGATGGTTTTGATTTGGATTGTGAAGTTTTGATGAAGACTGTAAAGACCGTCCCGGTTTAAAAGAAATTAAATATCTAAATTTATTCGTTGGAGCGTCGTGGTTGGAAAACGGGGTGGAAATTTGGAACGAGTGCAAAATAAATAAAAAAAGGGAAAAGAGAGGGAATTGGACTGGGCTGGAACCTGTGCCAGACTTGGGCCCAATCTGAAGACCGAGCCTAAGCTCACCCACGCGTGCCCGAGCCTAAACCCAACCCTATTCATCTTCTCCTTCATCGTGCCGTGCACGCGAACCTAGGCGTTCCAGCTTCTCCTTCTCTCAGATCTCAACTCCTCTCTATCTCTTCTCTCCCTCTCGCAGCCACCACCGACCTCGCCTTCGCCCTCTTCTTCCCTTCTGAGTACCAACCGAGCCACCCACGCATGGATTCGAGACGCTTCGCCGTAGAAATCCTCTCTAGTTCGACGTCCGACCTCGAATCAGTGACGACGACGGAGGAACGAAGACGGAGGAACGACGAGGGTTTGTGCTTCTCTTGCCCTTTTCCTTCTTCCCCGACCTCGCCTCGATGGAAAACGCGTCTTCCCAAGCTCGATTCTAGCGGATTTAGCCGGAACCATCGCTGGCGAAGCTCGTGCTCGTCAGATCTGAGACGGGTGCGAGGTTGGGCAGCGCTCGAGCCACCGTCGTCATGGCCACGGCTTCTCCAGAGACCTGACGCCCTTCTCCGCCTCCATCTATCCCCCTTCGAGCGTCCCTGACGCCGTCGACGGCGGTCGGAGCACCCTAGCATCGCCGGAGTTGCCTCCAGCTCGGACTCGAGCCTGGACAGGCCTTGGGCCAGGACTACCTTGGGTCGGGCGGTGTTGGGCCAAGACTCGAGCCTCGGGCCAGATCCAGGCTGGGCCTTGGGCCAGACCCAGGTCTGGGCTGGTTCTGGACTCGGGCCTGGACCGGGTCTGGGTCGGGTCTGGGTCGGTTCTTGGTCCGGTCGGGTTTGGGTTCTGGACCGGGTCTGGTTCTCGGATCTGGGTCGGACAGATTTAATAATTTAATTTAGGGGTTACTCCATGTCCTAACGCCCAACTTTCAGAAATTGTTAAATCCAAACCCTGTACAATTGCAATTGCCATGTAGTAACGGTCAATTAACTGAAATTGCCAATTGTTTTTAATTTTAAACGGACGTTAACTTGGCCAAGTGAAAAGTCGAGTTTACCCTCAAATATGTTCTTCCTACGGATGTTAACTTGGCCTACCTTCATCTCTTTGTGACCTAATCTCTTCATCTCAGCTCTTCGAACTTCATCTCTTTGTGTCCAAGCTTCGAATTTCATCTCTTCGTGACCTCAACTCGCGCAAGCTCCATTATAAAATGAGTCACGTCGGCAGCACGTGATTCACTGTTCACGGAAAAAGTCAATTTAAACAGTACTTTTTGATTTTTAATAATTCAGTTTTGAAATTCGTTACTATTTGACAATTTTCCAAAGCTTGGGTGCGGTTTGACATTTAAGTGTAGTACGAGGTTAGGACATGGAGTAAACCATTTAATTTAAATAATATAAAAATGGATATTTAAAGACTAATTGGACAAATCAGAGGACTTTGGACTACCGGGACTGATTGGAAATTTTGCATGTTAAACCCAGACTTGGACTTCGCCCGAGAAGATCAGAGTTAGGCCAGGACGTCAGCAGCTAGGAGACGTAGCTGTTGTGATCGTCTTGAGGTAGGGAAAGTATCGAATACCGCTTTAATTACGGAAAGTTACTAGTTGCATGTTTAGGAAATAGTAATAACCGGAAAGGTCCTAGTTGGCATGTAGGATGTGATTCACTAGAATAGACGATTTAGATTATTAAATAACCGGACGAGTCTTAGTAACATGTAGGATGTGATTCACTAGTTTTACCTGCTTTCATCTCTTGGGAATTGCTGTGCTGGTAGATGGGCCATGTCGAGCCTTAGGATCGCGTGCTGTGTGTTATAACCGCTGTGTGAGAGTCTAAATAAGATTATACTCGGTGTTACATGCTGTGACTGTGTGTGGGCAAGTGTGCCATGTTTGATGTACGTGAACCCTTGGTTGTGATATGACCGGGTGAGTGATAGACCGGTTTGTGTGTACGGTGTGTTGGCCTGGTTGGCATACCGAGGTCAACTATGGCTTTGTGTTGCATGTTGTACCCTTATTGTGTGTTCCAAGAGTAGACGTAACCGGAGTGGTACTTACACCGAGGGATAGTTCCGGTGTAGTGTATCGAGGCCAAGGATGGTGTGATCAGTACCCCGATGACTTGTAGTCCGGGATGATGTACGACCGAAGTGTGTGCTGGTCCAGTACGTATGTGAGTAAGGCTCGGGTCTGTGTGCTCGGAAGATATCGGACTGAGGGATTTCCGGTCGAGGATGTTACCCTCAGTCTCAGTGAGGGGAAGATATCGGGACTGATGTTGTGTGGTCCAGTACGATATAAGTGGCTTAGTGCAAATGGCTTTGTGCATTCAATGACGTTGGAAACTGTTGTACGATATCAGTGTGTGTTTCGTTGTGTGTTTTATACTTGTTGGTTGGCTTTGTGCGTTTTTCTAAGTGGTTTATGACTTTGTGAAAGTGACCGGTAACTTAGAACTGCCTGTAGGCTTGTTTATAGTTGTGCCTTACTAGTATGCCCTAATTGGACGGTTACTCGTGGTGATGTACTGTGGTTCAAAACCTTAACTACTTTTCCTACTGAGCGTAATCTCACCCCCTTACTTTGTTGTGTTTCCGGTGTTGGGCGGGATCAGTACTAGCAGGATTCTCGGAGCTTGGGAACTGGCGAGGGTTTTAGCTAGTGTCTAGAGACGTACTTTTTCATTTACTGTTTGACTCTGTTATTACTTATTTTGCCGAGCTGTTGACTCGTGCGGATTTTTTTGGAACTTTGAATTACTATTTGAGACCCGTTTATTTATCTTTATTACTTTATTATTATTCATCTTAAGTCGCGTCGCGAATCCGGTCAAAACGGATTTGGGGCGTGACAAAGACCCATGATGAGTATTGAGTTAGTGAAGGTTTTAGAGCTGCTTTGGAAGTTTGAGATTGATAAAAATGGAGTTTTGGACTGTAATTTTCGGGAAATCGGAGCTGGAGGAAAAAGAAGGGCGAGTCTGCCCAGACCCGTCACGGATCCGTGACGGAGGCCGTGACGGCACGTGTCACGGTTCCGTGACATCATCCGTGATGGGTGGCCTCACAGACCCGTGACCCGATCCGTGGCAGACCTGTTTTGGGTCCTTTTTGGGTGTTTTCGTCTAATTCGATCTTGCTTTTTGAACAGTTAGTTTGGGGGTTTTTAGCTTAGATGTTGGTCTTTTAAACCTTCTTGTTTAGCCTTTAATTTTGGTATTGATTGTGATCCAAGACCTTGGATTCGAGCTCGACGAAGGAGGAGGCCTTGGGAACCACGTGAGAAGACGAGGAGGAAGCTAGCCCGGACGTCAACAGCTAGGAGTATTAAGCGTTGGAGAATTCAAGGTAGGGAAGAGTAGCAAACTCCATTCTTAATTTAAATGTTAATAGTATGCCTATAGGATAATAATAACCGGAAATGTCCTAGTTTGCATATAGCATGTGATTCACTAGATTAATAACTGGACGAGTCTAGGTTACATATAGGATGTGATTCACTAGATTAATCGCTTTCAATACTTTGGGAAATTGTCGTGCTGGTAGATTGGTCATGTCGAGCCTTAGGATTGCTTGCTGAATGTACTTTATGTTGATTTTTCCTTCTTAGTATTGATGCATGCTCCGTCTTTAGGTTAATATAAGGGTCACACTAAACTAGATGAATTAAGATGATTGTGATATGAATGATTGATCCGTGTTATGATTGGTCGAATGAATGAAATGAATGTGATATGATTGGTTGAATGGACGTGTGAATGTGTATCGAGTGTGCCTAATGATATGATCGGGTGATTGATAGACCGATGGGATGTGGTTGGTAAGTAATGTTGGTAATCTTTGTTTGACAATGTGTGTGGTGATATTGTGTTTGATATGCTATTGTATGGTTTGAGTGTGTACCCCGAGGTGGACATGCCGGGAAGATACCTACTCCGATGTGCGGTTCCGGTATGGTATATGAGTGTGAACCCCGAGGTGGTAATTCCGGGAAGATACCTAGTCCGATGTGTGGTTCCGGTATGGTATATGATTGTGTACCCCGAGGTGTGTTTCCGGGAAGACATCTAGGCCGATGTGCGTTTCCGGTATGACGTGTGATTGTGTGCCCGAGGTGTGTTCCGGGAAGATATCTAGGCCGATGTGCATTTCCGGTATGATATACTTTTTGCTTCACCCGATGATCTATATTCTTTTGGGGACATTTCCAGGAGCCCCGGTGATATGTGTCCCGTTAGGGATGTTTCCGGGAGCCCCGATGATATGTGTACCCTCTGGATCGAGGGGAACTTCGACATGAGGAGTTGGTCCGTGTGTGGATCGGAGTCTTGTAGTCTTGTTTATCTATATGTCGGTACTCGTGTGTGTCTTAACATTGTTTCTGCTTGATGTTTAGTTGTGTTCCTCTGAGCTTTAATTGAGTTGTCAGCCTATTAAGTTTTATGAATCGAGGATAAGCTATTCCCCCGTTGCTCTCCTTGGAATTACTATTTTATTAAGCCTTGCAATTCTTGTGGTTTTATGATTACGACGTCTTTTGGATAAGCGTACTAAACGAAACTTTTGTTGTCAAAGCGGGGGGGGGGGGGGGGGGGGTTCTTTTACCTTGCTACTTTTTCCTACTGAGCGTAAGTTCTTCCCCTTTATGTTTACTGTCTTTTACAGGTTTCGTTGGTTAGTAGATCTAGAGGTTGTTTCAGGTCTCGGGAGTGCCTGGAGGTTCCGGGAGGCTTATTGTAGTTGGACGTACTTTCCACTTTTGTATCAAACTACTTTCTTACTTGTTTGGACTGAGCGTTGACTCATTTTTATCATAATTGTTATTTGGAACTTAAAGATTTGGAGTTAATTCTCGAATAAATTAACTTTTATTATTATTTTATCACTATTCCTAGTTCACGTCTCGAGTCCGGTCAAAACCGAATTTGGGGCGTGACAATTTGGTATCAGATCCTGGTTTCATTTTGAAATTGTTTTTCATAACCTCGGACCGTACGTCAATTAGGTGGGTAGAGTTAAGTGGTTAAAATTGTAGTGCTCGATGACGCAAGCCGGAAATATCCTATAGGTAGAGACGAAACGACAAGAGTCTCGACTGTTGAAGTGGTTTGTCTAAGTCTTGCCTTCTTTATGTATGTTATTTGCCTTGCTTGATTTGTACCTTATTCCCTGTGGCTGTATACCTGGGTTGATCCATGAAGCCGATCGGTTGAGATCAAGGTTGGTTAACGAGCGATGCTCGAGCGGGTTATGACGTGTTTGTATTGGTTAATTGATTGTTATTGGATTGTCGCCTTAGTCAGCCATCGATTGAACGATTGGTTGGATTGAAATGTTGACTTGGCCGGGTGGGAATCGAGTAGTTGCTGAGACCCGAGTTGTGTACTTACGATGTTTTACGGTGGTGTGTACTGGTGATGTTTTGTGGTGTGCTATATGTGCAGAACGCCGTGTGCAGTTTATTTATTAAATGTCACGCTTAAGCGGATGGTTAGTGGAATATACGAACGGGTCATGCCGAAATTTCTACAAAACTGCGTTTTAAAGAATTCCCCACCCTAGCTTGATCCTCCCAAGGCTCCCAAGGAGAGCCCCTCTTCACTCCTCCCGTAGCATCTCCCTCTCCATCTCTGTGCTCAAACCTGCGCCTAGGCGGAGCGAGGCTTGGATCCACTGTTCCTTTGCTACTAGAGACCTGGCCGATTATCAAGTTTTTCATGACTGGACCGACTTTTCCAGCCTTGACACTTGGCTGAGGTCATGTACCCTTAGGTACAGTGCTTAAGGATATAGTTGGGCCCCTTCAATCATACGAGGCACCCTTAGGTACAATCCTTGGGGATATAATACCATCCTTCCCCCAATCAATTGCATACAGTTTCACATTACATTCCTTTTGCTATTCCAACATAGATGAACCAAACCGTGGAGTAAGACTGACATTTCGCTTGCAATCTTGGATCGAAGGGCTTATTATCCCATATTTGTAGTGGAATATTGGGAGCTCTGTGTAGGTGAGAGATACGCGGACCGGGTCCAGGAATTCTTTAAAACGCAGCACCAGCTGACGGTATAGTGGGCGCTCCACAAGATGCCAGAATCATACCCGAACCGTTTCTCCCTACCGTAGACCCCATTTGTCGCATGGTACCGTGACACAGAGGCCCAAGGCCAACCCAATTGTTTCCCATGTTGCTCGAGTCCTAACTGTCGGGGGAAGGCCATGGGCATGGACCAATAATTGGAGCCGATCCAGGGCGGGAGGGTCCCTAGCCATTGGATCCAGATCATCGAGGAGGAGTGGTCGTCCATCGAAACACCAAGGCTCGTTGCCTCGTACCCAATATTGAGCCTCCTTTTCTCGAAATGGAACCTGAACACCCCAGCCCCTATGTCCTTAATCACACGGCCGTCTTTAGATTTCGCCTACGCCTTGGTGATTATCTGGAGTAGGGTTTCTTTCCGCGGAGGCTTGAAAGTATAGAGCTTGCCCAACATAGAAAAAATATGGTATGCTAGTACTGATAGGCTTATCGGGTCATAAGGGACTACAACCTCGAGCTCTTCCTCTTCCTCAAGCGAGCAGGACGAGAAATCTTCTTTAAGGGCGGTTAAATCGGGATCTAGGTCATCCGGTGGAACTGTAGTACTTGTCTCCGCCCGGCGTCCCGGGATTTTAATATCAGTCTTCTGCGAGTCATCCCCGATAGAGGAAATAGCAAGGCCAGAATCACCGGGATCTGAGTTGCATTAGGAAGGTCGGCCCCGGTGATGAGATCCTGCAGCTATTCTCTTCCAGCTTCAACCATCGGGGCCTTCCCACGGCGAATGTCCCGACAGAGCGAAGGCGATGGGTTAGTGGTGGCCTCCTTGGTTGGGGACACCAGAGGTTTCCGACGCAAAGGGAAGGACACAACCCCTAGAAGAACACATGTCCCCGGCTGACGTGTAGAGTAAGAAACTAGGGGAGGCGACTATGTACAAGGAACAATAGGCGGTGGATTCAACGCTGTGGACATCGGGACTTCACGACGAGGCTCGTTCGGGGGGGGGGTGTCTTGGTGACGAGGGCCGGAGAAACAGGTAGCGGTAGCACCGCATAGATTTGCGGTAGGTATAGTGGCTCGACCCGGGGCTTTCTTGCAGAGGAAGCAAGAACCATAGGTTTAACATGTCAACCATCATAAAGTAACATAAATCTGTTTTTTTTTTGTTTCTCAAAAAATATAGCATTCATCGTTTATCGAGAGAATGAATCCTTTGGTCATCTAAATATAATCAATTTTTATATATTTCATATTAATTTAATTATTATATCAAACTAAAATATAAGTGATCACATTCATATTTTTGTATCTTCATTGGAACCCAATACAATTGTTTTTTTTAACGATTAATTGTGGAAGTGCATTACTGCAAAACATAGGCTCTAGAATATCGTCCGAGTTGACCATAGTTAACCCAGTTCTCATGGACTCGTAGAAACAGTCTACTTTGGATCGTAGACATTACCTCAAGACATCTCCTTACCAGCATTTCAAAAGGACAAAACAAGAAATAAAAAGTCTAGCAGCCGAAAAGAAAATTACAAGCCAAACTAAGGTAATAGTAATAATAAAGCAGGCATAAGTAAAGTTCTCTGATTGCGGCTTTCCCGCGAGTTCCCAGCACCGGCTGTTCCGGGTCAGTGGGTATAGGCCCTCTTGGGACCGTCCTACCCCGCCGGGTCTCCTTATTTCTTTGAAGGAGGTTGTGACACCTCCGCCTATGGAACCTAAGCCTCCTCCTCATCCCTCAACTAGTGGCCCTGTGGAATCAGCCTTGTAAGCTCCAAAGCCTTCTTTATGGCAGTAGGCCTGGTATTTAGTTGTCCATCCCTTCCTTTAACCTTTGTTTTCATTGTCTTTGACCGTATATAGCTCACTCCTCCAGCTTGGTCCTAAGGCACTTTCTGCTTCCCCTGCTTCGGGGCCAACTCACCTGCAAATAAATTAGGAAAGATTATGCCCCCATCTTCCTCGACGTGAGCCAGGTTGTCAAGTTTTGTACTACATGGTTGCCCCTCTAACCCTTTTAGGGATGCCCCTTGCATTTTTGGAACTGCCACTCTGGGGCATTTTTAGCCAAGTTGCCAGACTCCGAGCGGGGACCCTTCTGTCCTCGAATCTCATGGAACCCCGGGGGAGGTGCCAAGGGGCCCTTGTTGGTTCCTGCCCTGGGACCCCCCACATAATCCCTAACCAGATCAAGGGAGAGGGATGTTAGAAGATCATCCACCGAAGTGTCTCGTGTCACCTCGTGGCCTTCCATACAGTAGTGAGGAGGCGATCCACATCCAAATGTTTCAGTACCCGGATAGAATCGTCATACCGAAGTTCCTCCCGGCCATTTCCAGGAAGATAAGTCGTATAGTCGTCCATACGGTGAGTCAGTCTACCACACCAAGTGCAGAACCCCAGTAACCGTTCATAATGTAACCCCACCAGCGAGGATTGGACATGACCTGAAAATCGAAGATGAATATGTCTCCTCAACAGTTGACTCACATCCAAACCGACCGTCATCTACAAAAAATCATCAGAACATCGTAATGTCAGTGGTTTCCTGAATTCCCGTGAACGATGCAAATAGGGCACGGACTTGGGAGTTTCTGGCATCCCCTGGTAGATTCAACGCTCTGACCCTAATCTCCATACACCCGAATTTGATGTCATCGGGTTGCATGCATGCCAAAAGCGGAACCAACATTACTGAATACCCCTTGAAACCCCAGGGACCACGATGACTATTGTCCTCTAGAGTCGTCTGGGACGAAAATGGAAAGCCACCCTTTTTTTGTGCGGTACTCGACCTGCAGGCCATCGAACTTCCAATGCTGAAGCATGAGACCACAAAAGGCGTTCTGGTTGTGACATCCCGCTCCAGCAATCCTCCCCGCGAGTGAAAAGCGGTATCGACCGTCCACGGCTGTCGAAATGGCCTCCATAGGGATCTCAAAATTTCTTCTTCGTCCTCCCAATCTGGCACCACAAGATGCGTCCCCAGCGTTGAGCTTGGGTGGATTTGGGAGAGCCCTCTTTAGGTCTGTCACCACTAACGTCGAGCAGGTCGGAAAAGGGTTGGAGAGGACCCCCGACGTCCCTCTAGGACGTGATGTGGCCTGTCCGGATTCTGCATGAGGTAGTAGAAGAACTGGCCAGGCCGACGCTTGAGCTATCACGACGGGGCGATTTCGGATCGATGTGTGCATGTTACCCGACGCAGGTCCCAGCGTTGTATGGTGGTCGCGTGGAGTTGTAGGCGGCGAAACGGATTGCATCGAACCTGAGGAGAAATGGACCGGAGGAAGATTCATATCCGGTAAAAGGAGATGGGAAGCTAGGTTGAGACCAATACGGTGATGGCCGGTGATGTGGGCTGGGGGGATCTATGGAGGGACTAGGATCAGCGATGAAGATGGACGATTATAACAACTGTGGGAGACAAAAATAGAGAAGGAAGAGATATGGTTTTTGAAACCCTAGAGAGGCGGCTTTTGAAACCCTGGAGCATTTTTTTGTTCCATATCACTGTTACTATACTAATAAATCAAAATTTGAAGTTAATTTGTAATCCCAACTCCCAAGACAATTGTTTATAGAGCAAATAATGCAGGAAAGATTGGTAAGGGTACTTAAAAGCCATAAATAGCTGCTTTTCTTTTGGTTTAATGTGTCACTTTCCCCTTTAATGTGAAACAGAATTTGCTTTCATCTAATTCAACTTACTTTTCTCAAAAACTTCCACAAGAAAGAAAAACTTTTCATAAGAAAAAACCATATCATAAGTTAAGAAAATTTACATTTCAGCGTACCGACTATGTGCCACTAGTAATTCGAATCTTTGTATTTTAAATTATGTCAATTATATCGATAAATTTTGAATTTAAATGTAATGACGAAGAACGTCACTTCTATATAAAAGACAACATAAATAAAAATTAATTAAAAATTAGCATAGTAGTTTTAATTTAATTTAAATGAAGAATTTATATCTATTTTTTTTAACATAATAGGAATTTTATTAATAGTAAGAATCAAGCATACAAAACCAATGAAATGGTAAAAGGGTAAAGGGCGAGTAAAAATTCAAAAACATAGGTAATGAACGTTATCCTTATCATAAGATGTCTCACTGTACCCAAGAAAATAGATAAGAGACAATCGCCTTGTTGGTTGTGATGGATGATAACTCGTCGAAGATGATCATTTCCTGATTCGACCTGAATATGTTTGTGGTAAAACATCATGGGCACTTGAGGGCATAACGGGGATCCAAGAAGAACACTAGTAAATGAGGGAACCAAGTGATCGGACTTGCACCAACCTTGATAGAGTGATCCTTGGCTGCCTCTCATTCCCCTCTCTCGGCTCAAAACTCAAAAGGTCTTTTCAAGGGTCGGCCAGAAAGCCATCAAAAAATTTACACTAACCATTCCTATTCAATCTGGATCTTTTGTGAAGATTACGAAGTCAAGGAAGTTAACTTGGAATCTAGTAAAACAAATGAGTCTCGAAGTTCTAAACTTATGTGGATTCGAGGACCAACCTAGTGATTGAGAATTCTTGCAAATTACATCTAGGTAGTGATATTGAGTTAGAGTATGAGGATGTTTGAGGAAAATGTCATAATACGCCTCATGTCAAGACTTAATGACCGTTCTAGGTGTTTTTGGGCTCCCTAGTCTGGGTTTTTTTTGTGGCTCCTTGCTGGTTTTGTTGGTTTTTGAAATTTTAAGGTTGTTTTCCTCTTTTCGGTGTTATTACCGTGTTTGGAGGTATTCGAGGATGATCACCTCTTTTCGGTTGCATCTCCTTTGCTTTGTAATTTCTTTTTGAGATTTCAAGAGTTAATAAAACCATCATTTATCAACAAAAAAAACTATCAACTTGAGCTTTTATTTGAGTTAGTCCTCTAATATGATAAAAGATCTTGGTACCTCACGAACTTGGGTTCAAACCCACTCTATAAAAAATACAAATTTATTCTCAATTTAACAAATTATTCCCAAATGGGCAACTCCTTATCTCTCTTCTCAATGGGCTCATCTCATCTTCTAAACAATTCACCTTCAAATCTGTAAACGAGTTTGTCTGTGGGACGTGTGTTAGAATATAACTCTAATTGTATCGTCAATTATTAGCATGAGCTTTTAGTTGAGTTGGTCCTCTAATATGGTATAAGAGCTCGGTACCTCACAAACAGGGGTCGAACCCACTCTCTACGAAAGATACAAATTTATTCTCAATTTTACAAATTTGTCCCAAATGAGTCAACCCTTATCTCTTTTCTCAATGGATTCATGTCATATTCTAAATAATTCACCTCTAAACCCGTAAACGAGTTTGTCCATGAAGACATTTGTTAGAATATAATTATAATTGTTGCTTCAACTATCAGATTGAGCTTTTAGTTGAGTGTGTCCTCTTATATGGTATAAGAGTTTGGTACCTCACGGACAGGGGTTCGAACCCATTCTCTACCAAAAAAATACAAATGTATTCTCAATTTAACAAATGGGCCGGCCATTATCTCTTTTCTCAATGGGCTCATCTCATCTTTTAAATAGTTCACCTCCAAACCCGTAAACAAGTTTGTTCCATGAGGACGTGTGTTATAATATAACTATAATTGTACCTTCAACTATCAGCTTGAGCTTTTAGTTGAGTTGGTATTCTAATATGGTAACAAAGCTTGGTACGTCATAATAAAGGGTTCAAACCCCACTACCTATACAAAAATTTCTAATTTCTTGTCTGTTTATCTAATAGTATGAATTCTAATTATATTCTAACATGAACCCTCACAGCCAAGCCTAATTACGGGTTTGGGTATGAATCATTTAGAAGAGGAGAAAAGCCCATTAGGAAGAGAGATAAGGGTTGTCCCATTAGGGGTAAATTAGGTAAGTAGAGAGGAATTGCTAAAATATAACTATGATTGGGTCTTCAACTATCAGTTTGAGGTTTTAGTTGAGTTGGTCCTCTAATATGGTGTCAGAGCTTGGCTCCTCACGGACACGGGTTCAAACCCCTCTCTACAAAATTCTAATTTCTTCTCAATTTATCAAAATTTCCCAAAATGGGTCAACGCTTATCTTTCTTCTCGGTGGGCTCATTCCCTCTTCTAAATAATCCACCTCCAAACCTATAAACGAGCTTGTCTGTTAAGGCGCATGTTATAATATAACTATAATTGTACCTTCAACTATCAGCTTGATCTTTTAGCTTAGTTGGTCCACTAATAAACATTAAACACTCTTTTCCACAATTTGGGGTTACATGGTTGTATGGCTGCATACGAGTCTTTCTTATTCTTGGTTCAATAACTATGACAAAGTAGTTCTTATTTTCCTATTTGTTTTGTTTTATCTACAACTTGAACATCATGGTAATATATGTTTTTTTTTTAGTGAAGGACACTATCATTTTATTCATTCAATGGGTGAAACACATACATACAAAAATAGGGTATGAGCATGAATGATCCTCGTTGACAATTCTAACTCGTTGATCCTAGGACTATATAACCGATATAAGTTCGGTATTGGTAAATGTGGCAATCTCCAAGAAACTTAAACTCTAAAAAATGTAGTAACAAATTTGGATCGACCTGATACAAACTAGATTGTCTTAATGCCGCTTGGTCCTCTGAAGAAGACCATTTTTTTCGTGAGATATACAATAGTTGACTAGGATTATAACAGTTGGTAGAGCAAGTCGGTTAGCTAGTGCTAACCATGAGAGGATAGGACGCTCATCCCTTCCCAGCGTCCCGCTTCCTTACAGATGCCTCATTGCGTCTGGCAAGGCCGCGTAGCAAACATCTCCTGATTATGTGGGCCAACAAAGACATCTAATACTCAATTCTGATCGCCCTCAGCGGTGAGAACCCGTAGTCCAGTTGTGTTTCCGGTCATACACTCACTCATGTACACGACCATGACGTCGCGGTAAGATAGAACAAGAAAGCGAAGAACCACCACAATAGGTAGTCTCAGATTTCCTCCGGAGAGGCACCGTCCTTCAAACACAACGACGCTGAGACTTGGAGACAAGTGAGAGGTAAACATGAGGATCATAGGAGAAAATCCATGAAACTCATGGGGATCTTGTGTGGCTTCCTAGCTTTTGGGGGTGGTGGTGGAAATTTTAACGACAACATGAGAGGGGCGGCTAAGACTAGGGCTCAAAGCTCACAACCCTAACCTTTTGTGTTTTTTTTTCCTATTTTGTAAGCTTAATTACGATAACCTATTGTAGTAGTATATATTATATACATAGGTGTGGTATCAAATGATAACTCACCTTTATTATACAAACTACGAACGCACATGAGCCACATTATGCATGTGCGTTGATGTTAGTGGAACACACAAGATGCTGATACGTTTTCTTTTCGAGCATGTTGACCGCTACTGCACTGTGGTACCAAAAGATATTTACTTCTATATATAGTTTTTTTAATCATATAATTTTAAAATTTTGATAATTTATTAGAAATACATTTTTCTTTCAGGTGTTTGATGGTGAACCAATATGACAAAACGAGCTATAAACAATAGTTGGTGCTAATCCATATTGTAAATGCCTACTTAGGTGACGAAAGATATTTAGTCAGTTAAGTGGATTATTATTTTTATGCCTAAATTAATATCAACAACGAAGTTGATTTCTATAATAGTGAACTATGTTTCGAACCATATCAAATGAAGTTTATTTTAAGCTTTTAACTAAATTTAATAAATATTTTTTTGTTCTAAAATGTTTTAAAAACATTCCTTTCAAACTATAAATCATAGTGGTGCATTAAATTATGTTCAATAGCTTTCCTCTATGATGCCGCCGTCTTCCTCCTTGAAGCCATCGTCATGCTCTAGGGCGTCACCGGGAGTTCAAGCATCCATTACTCTTGTATTTGAAGCTCTAGCCGGATCTCGAGCACCAACGCTGCACCACAATCCGTTGTTGTAGCAGTTTTCGTGCACCCTGCAATCGGAGGAGTAGTTCTCCCTCGTGCCACAGGTCGCGGTTCCGGCCCTCTCTCTGCTAGGGTTTCGTCGCCCTTGGCACAGGTGCGTCGTCGTCGTCGCTCCTGGCTTCTGTCCGGCTCCCGTTCTCCCCCTCCCAACGATTCGGTTAGTCCTCGGTCGTGGTCCTGGCAGCAGCAACGCCAGCAAGGAGTCACATCCATGGCACAGGTGTCACGCTGCCGCTTCTCCCGGCCAAGTTCCGGTCCCTCTAAGCCAGGGAAGCCGCCATCATTGGATTCGCCTCCGTGTCCACCACTGTGGGGTACGATGATCACCTGGTCACCTGCTTCTCCAATTCGGATCCACGCCCATGACCTTGCTCTGGGTTTCCTGCTGGGCGGCGCGTTCCGGTCGTCGTCGTCTGCTTCTCCACCGCGGATCCTACCACCTCTACATCTGCCAGTAAAGCCGCTATCACTGGATCTGCCGCCTTGGCCTCCTCCGCAGCTACCTCTTCAATCTCGGGTCGATTGGCCCTGGTTTATTTTATCGTTTATGTTCTGGCTTGCAGGGCTAATAATCATTGAGCGGCGATTCAAAACGTTCTCCCAAGACATCAGGGACTTTTTCCGAGTGGAATCTATGATTCACATCTACCATTGTCGCTCGGACGTACACGGGCTCGGTTTTATAACGAAAGAAACGTGTTCCCTTCAGGGGACCCAGTGGCTTACAGGCCCTACCTTGAGCAGTGTTAGTCAATTGGTTTTAGTTTCTATCTTAATTAGCTTAATGGCGATCTGTTCGACAACGTCTTAGACGTTTACATAGTTACAAGGGTTATTGTATTTGTTCCGTTAGGACTCTCAAGTATGTACTAACTCTTTTTCAAGAAATGAAAGTTGCATTTTCTCAAACAAAATCATAGTGGTACATTAAACAAGTGACATGTACTTTCGATCATCAAATTTTAAGATTCCTCTCTGTAAGATATCTATTTTTAATATAATATTTTTATTTTATTTAAATTGTTATTGTTATACGAAGGGCATTTTTGTAATTAAAACATAAATCATGATCGGTTAAAACAGAAACAAAATTGATTAAGATAAAGTTAATATAGTTTAAAATAAAAGTTGATACTATTTAAAGTATGAAATATGAAATTAATTGATGAAAGACCTGAAACGCTCTCTCGTTTTCTCTTTGTGTCTTAATGGTGTCGTTGTTTTCTACCTCCTCCACCCCCCGCCTATGCTGCAAACCATCAATCCCATGAACATACATGCCACTTCTTCGATGAAAGCACTACCATCATGATCTATAATAGAACTCGGCAAGCATACTCAAGGAAGGAAGCCAACAACAGCATCTAGGGTTCCCTCTTCACCAGCCATCGCCGGCATATTAGACATTTTTCTTAGTTGTTTGATCGATGTAACATTCACATGTCCTAATCTACCATGTCATAGATCAAGAGACTCTACGATATAAGCTGAAGCGGAAATCTTATTGTTATTCTAATCAACATTGAAAACGAAAAGACTACCACAGTAATACCCCTTCCCCACAAATTCCTCATTCTTTGTGAATACAATAGTGTCATTCTCGATTATAGTCTTCAGTCCATCTTTCATCGGGAGAGCTAGACAAAAGATGGTGTCGCAAAGTAGGAACACATGGTTCATTTTTTAGAACGAGAGTCTTTTCGGATGTTAGCTTCAACATGATCTTCCCGCTTCCAGTAATCGCTGCAGTGGAGTCAGCCTTCACGTGAACAACTTCACCAGGTGCAGTTACTTCAAACTCGTAGAACAACTCCTTGGAATTGTAGAGATAACGGGTGGATGCGGAGTCCAACACCTAGTCAACAGTGTTGTGAACCAACATGGGCTCTGCTACTAAAGTGGCTACGATGTCGTCATCTTCAGCAATGTAGGCGCTTGCATCATTCTTCTTGAAGTCTTGACGTTTCATGCACTGGCCGGCCTTGTGTACAATATTGGCCTTCACCGTCGGAGGCGGCAAAGATGGCGGGAAGGAACTCAGATTGTCCTTCAAATGATTAGCTTCCTCGATCTTCATATGACTAACAAGGTCTTGAAGCGTCAGATCCTTCTCTCTGTGTTTGAGGTGGTTGCGGTAGTCCTTCCAGGACGGTGGATACTTCTCCAATAGCTGATGGGCGAGGAACACCTCATTCATCTCCATCCCCTCGTTGACAATAGCGGCAGATAGGTCCTCGTAAATGTGGACTTGATCCATAATAGATCGGTTGTCAACCATCTGGAAAGCAAGCCACTTGCCCACGACATACTGCTTCTTCCCAGTGTCGTAAGCCCATACTTCTTCTCCAAAGTCTCCCAAATAAATCTGATAGACTTGTGAACACAAAGCAAGTTGAATAAGGGTACGTCATAGAGCTTAGAGTCTGGCACCAGACAATTTTATTGTACTTAGTAAATTTATTGAGTTTGGCCTTATTGTCCCTAACAATGGAGGCAACTAAGGGAGCAGCATCAGGGTAGCAGATAAAGGAACAGGGGGTGTCACTCAACAGCACATAATCAATATCAGATTGTTCATAAAACATCATTAACTTTTGAGACCATCGACAGTAATTAGTACCGTCGAGAGGTTCAACTCAGGAAAAATCATTGAAAGTACAATTAACAACAGTAGACATAGAATTCAGATTGGCATGCATGTTCATGTTCATGTTCATGTTCATGTTCGTCATTACAGTTCACGATGTATTAAATCAATTTTTGCTTTCAAATTGGTTGGCTAATAATGCAAAATTGTAGCGAATTTCAGAAAAGAGATGAATTTAACTAAACAAATCATAGAAGGAATGACCAACCCGGATGACGTGCAGAACAGAGAACAGAACTGGTTGTGGTGTGGAAATCTCATCCAATGACTTGAAAGCAAAATTTCAGCGTGATCGTGGCGGCAATAAGCAGCGGTTGCTGCCTAAGGTTACACAAATCTACCCAACATCGCGCCCACTTGCTCTACTGGATATGAAATCAGTACGATAGTACCAGAGCGGGTGTGGAACAATACCAATAGTATAAATTTGAAATATTTGTAGTATAGCTTATGGAAAACATAAAAACCAGAGGAACCAGAGCCTGGTAATTAAAGGTTGAGAACGCAAGGGTATAAACAAAAAACCAAAATTAAATATCGAATTTTTCGTTATGACTCATTCAAAACATTTTGAAAAAAAACTTTTAAGAAAATCAGGAAAAAAACATTTTCCAAAAAAATTAATATCTTTATGGGTTTTAGCCCACCCCGCAGGGGCTCCACCCGTGCCCGGCCCATCCCGACCCGGACGGACGACGGCGACGGTACGCTAGGCCCGGTCCACCCCATTCTTCATAGAGCCCACTAGCAGGTCTAGAACAAGGAAGGAGATGGAAGCTAATATAAGCTCTCGAAGAGAGTTCACTTCTCTCGATAAAGGACTTATGCAAAAAGCACAAAGCTCTATTTGGAAGCATTTTCCAACAAGAAATACTAAAAATATTTACAAAATGACTTTAATTGATAAATGTTTTTTTGTTTTATGACCTTCTTCTTAGTTTTCTATGTAAAATGTCCTTATTTACTCTTGATTACCTCCTTAAATTAAGGGGTGTTTGTATATATGACATTCTCATTGAAAACAAAATTGTAATTTTATAACTTTATAGGAAAAAATAAAAGATGATTACTCCACCAAAACATTTATCTTAATAAGGTTATCTTACAAATTATCTTAGAAAAGTTATTTATGATTTATATGTGGCATAAATTAATGTTTTTTTTTTTTTTGTGATCAAAGACATTAAATAAGTTATTTAGAACAATATACACCTAATGACTATAAAACTGTAAATTATGGACACCGTTTGTACAATATCGGGTTTAAATTTAGTAACAACTAAAATAAAATTTAATAAATATTTTTTTGGTCAACAAAGCAAATTTATATTACAACCTCTTTAGAAGATAAAGAGGACTACAAAGATCAACTAGAGATCTAAAACACAAACCAAACCAACCCCAACTAAAACACAAGCAACAAAGGATGCTTGAACAACAAGCCAACTCAAACCCCAAAACGAATCCCAAACCAAACCTAAAAAAAACAAACTGAAACAGAGAAGCAAAACCAAATACTACTAAAACTCCAAACTCTAACCTTAGAAGGAGCAGCAAAAAGACCTTGAACCTTCTCCCAAGCAACAAGAACAAAAAATTCAGAGAAAATGAAGCAAACCACCAGCAAGCCTCCCCCAAACAAACAAATAAATCCTCAAACCAGTAGCAACCAACCCAAAAAAAACAATTAGATCCTCAACCTCCAACTGAGATGAATCGAGAAAGAATCTTGAAATGAAGATCCTGAAGATGCTTGTTCAGCAAAAGATGAATTCAACTTGAAAGGAATGGAGCACAACACTGATGAGCAATTAAGAGACCTAAAATCTGCAAAGATGAAGTATTCCCTAGAAGAATGGTCGGTTTTGAAATCCAAAACAAACTAAGAGAGGCCCCAAACTGCCACCAACACCCAGACCAACCCAGCTTGATACGACCAGAAAAAACAACCCACCATAATGAAAGCAACCCCCAAACTACCTCGACTCTAGAACAAGACAGCAAAACAAAGGCATCATCCCTCTCACATTCCAAGAAAGGAATAGCATGAGGAATCTAGATGGAGGCTTGGTTGGTGGGAGTATCTCCCACCATATAAGTGGGGTCAATTTCATCATCTTTATCAAGATCAACAAAGTCATCCTCTGATCCAACTTCTAATTCCACATTGTGATTAAAGTCCTCCATAAATTTGAGTTGCTGTAGAATTGAATAATCATCAAATCTGGCCTTTAAACCAATTGCCTTATCAAACCCCCATACTATTTTTGCTTCATAATCCTCCTTTAGGAAGAGCATGGGATGGATGTTTCATTGAGTAGTCTGAGGAGCTTCTTTATTTTTCAGCTTTGATCTGGTGAGATACTCATGAGGAGAATTATCTTTCTTTACAGATTTCTTCTTTATTTTTCTTGTCTTGAGAGTGGATAGAGAAATATATGATTCTTTTCTGACAGTTAGCCCTAAAAGGTTAACTACTTCTTGGACTTGAGGAAAGAGGGCCTTCTATAAATGCTCACTTAATTGAGCCCCATCCTGAGAAGAAATCAAACATTCAGAAATCTGGATCACATCCAAAGAGTAGGAAGTGTCTCTCAACTGGACTGAATCTTCTAAATCATCATTGGATCTTAACTGGGAGGGAATGTGTCACGCCCCAAATCTGGTTTTGATCGGACTCGAGACGTGAACTAAACGAAATAAATAATAAAATAATTTTAAATACTAAATCAGGTCTCAAATAACAATTTAAATCTCCAAATAACCACACGAGTCAAAAGCTCGGTAAGAACCACGTAATAAAGAGTTCGATAAAAGATAAAATGTACGTCTCTAGACAAGCTAGCCTAGGACCCTCGCTAGCTCCCAAACATCGAGCACCCAGCTAGCATAAATCCCGCTCATGACCTATAAAACAACATGGTAAAAGGGGTGAGTTTGCGCTCAGTAGAAAAAGTAGTTAAGGCTATGAACATCCGTCCACGCCACGAGTAACCGTCCAATTAGGGCATACTAATACAGCACAACTAAGCACCTACGGGATCTCATAACCACAATCCTCAGTCATAAGACAATAACCACACTCACAAACGTACATACACGACCACTATCATACGGTAATCCATTAACTAGTCACCAAGCATACGTCCCGTACTACAGTCCCCAAACTCCGTCGGCTGTACACAGCCCGACTCTATCATATCATACCGGAACACACAGCATCGACTTAGATATCTTCCCGGAAATCCGTCGGGGTACAATCACAACACATCATACCGTAACATCATCGGCCTAGATGGCTTCCTGGAAATCCGTCGGGGTATAAACATGACACCTAGTGCCAAACACGACCCGTCGGCCTAGATGTCCTACACCAGCATAACCCCTCGATGTAGGCATCATACCGGAATAACACACCGGGGGACCGCGCATACGTGGGACCACACCGTCCGCCTAGGTACTACCCTACACCGGTGTACCCCCTCGGTGTAGGTACCATACCGGAATACAACTCCTCTTGGAACACACATCAAGATAATATCACGCATCATAATGACATAGATCAATCATGGCTTACCAAGCCCAACAATCTTACCACAAGTACACGCCACGCCGGTCTATCACTCACCCGACCATATCACAACCATTTGTCACATCACAACACGCACAGCACACTTGCCCAAACATAGCAACAACATGCTACATGATCATACCATATCATGACTCTCAACCTAACAACGACTAAGTCACACATCATGCATCTCAATCAAGATCATGTTATCACAATCAACACGCAATCCTAAGGCTCGACATGGCCATTCTACCAGCACGACAATTTCCCAATAATTGAAAGCGGTTAATCTAGTGAATCACATCCTATATGGGAACTAAGACTCTTCTAGTTATTATTATTGTCCTATAGGCATACTAGTAACTTTCCACAATTAGACCGGTATTTGCTACTTTCCCTACCTCAAAAGTGATCAACTCTCAACTCCTAGCTGCTGACGACCTGGCCAGCTTCCTCCTCCACTTCACGATGTCCAAGTGCCTCCTCCTTCGGCACGATCGGGTCCAAGGTCTTGGATCACAAAACAATTCGTGAATTAGGATTAATCCACAAAAGTTTAAGGAGGAAAACGTTCCCGAATTACCCTAACAGGACTTGGTTATAGATAACCGTCCTAAAGGTCGAAATCCAACAAAGTGGGACCAAAGGTCCAAAAACAGGTATGTCACAGTTTGGGTCACGGATCCGTGGGCTGAACCATCACGGTTCTCCCCACAGAGCCATGACTGACGCCGTCACGGTTCTCCTCACGGAGCCGTGACGCATTCCGTCACGGTCCCCGTCACGGAACCGTGATGGTCTGGTACTGTTCATCGTCTTCTTCCTCCTGCTTCGGGTTTTCACGAATTTAACCCCCAAAACCTCCATTGATGACCTCCCAAAGCTCCAAAAACAGTTCCTAAACGTCTCTACTTCAAAATCCATCATGGGTCTTCATCAAAACTCTACCAAACCAATTTAATTTCATCATCCAATCTCCTTTTCACTCCAAAAATCATCATCCAATACTCCAAACTCAAAAACCCAACCCTTGTTCATTATTTTCTTCAAAACCCATGAACCAAAATTACCCAAAACGAAAAAGGAAGAGGGATTTACCTTGAGGATGAAGATTAGATGAAGAAACAAGGTAAAATGGGAAGACTTAGGGTCACAAATGGGTTCAAGACCTCTCTTTTCTCCTCATTTCTTCTTCTCCAAGTTTTGGGAGCTTCTTCTTCTTTCCCCTTTGGTGAATTTCGGCCAACACTAAGTGTTTGGGCTGAAATTCTCCCAAATTGGGTCATATACCCTAAAGATGAAACCCCAAACTACCCCCATGCTCACATGTCTCCCATCCCCATTCTTTTAGGGGTAAAAGGGTCATTATGCCCTCTTTCTTCTCACCCAAGCCAAAAGGGACACTTGTCCAAATGGGGACCACCTCTTCTCTTAGAAAATTCAGCACAAAAGGTTTTAAATTAAATTAGTCCTTAATTAAGCGAAGTTTGACCCGGAATTGACAAACAGATGACTTTTTCACAAATACAGTCAATTGAAAGGAAACGGCCCAATTGAGCCAACCGTAACAATAGATAAGATTTTTGGTCCCCGGAAAGGTCCCGAATGACTCCCGGAGTCATCGATTGACTTTTCGGCAAAAAGTCAACTTTCGCCGAAAACCTCCGGAATCGACCGGGGGCGGTTCTTACAGATTGATTTGATTTTCAAGCTCAAGAAAAACAGATCCCGTAGTAAATTCTGGTTCCAAAATACCTTGCATTTTATTTTTCAAACTAACAGCTTCCGGATTCTCTTTTTGGATATCCTCAACCTCAGACTTCTCATAGGTGCCTTGAATGAGAGACATTTAATTGTAATACTAATAAATTTTAGAGAGAGAAGCTCTCGCTTCTCTCTACTCGAAACCCTAGCCGCGCCACCCCCTTCTCTACCTGAGCTTCGGTTCCCGGCGGTGGCCATGGCTTCCGGCCATGGTCATCGTCGGGTTCCTCTCCTCCGTCTCCCCTCCTTGCTTCCTAGCCTCGGAGCCCCTCTTTTCCGCTTCTTCCTTCACCTTTTTCGTATTTCTGCCCCACCTCAGCGTCTCCGACCAGCCTGGGTTGTAGATCTGGAAGTGGGAAGTCTTCGTCCTCTTTATTGGAGCTGTTGACACCAGATCTACACCATTTTGGTTGGTGGCGTCACTTTTCCCTCTTTACCCTTGTTCCCTACCTCCTTTTCCTCTTTGGTTGTCGTCCTTCTCTGGTGACTCGGTGATTCTTCCTCTTCGGCGGCGGTTGTCCCGGATCGGTGTGGGGCGTTTTTCTACCTCTTGGTGGATGACGTGATTTTGGGCTTCCTTCACCGTTTTTGCTCCTTGCCTTCTCCAATCGTCGTTTGCGTGCGTTGGGGGTACTCTGCTTCGGATTCGTTCCCTCTACTTGTGTTCTCGGGTGATTCCGAGCCTCGTCGGTGTGCGAGGGGTTTTGGTCCTGTGTGTGGCCTTGTGGTGGAGTTTTCGGAGCTCTAGGCGGTGTATCTTATCTTCGGGGCGTCGGATCTGGTGGTTGCGGGAGTGACTTCTTTCCTTCCCATACTCGTTGGTCCTCGGTAAGAACTACTCTTCCGCTCTTCACTTTTACTCCTACTCTTTCAGATCTGGGTAATCTGCTCTATGGAGTTAGATATCTCCCCCTTTGGGTCGTCGGTTTGGTGTTGACCATCGGCGGGATGTCGTCTGAGATCTGAGAGTCAACAGATTTGTTTGTCTTCTTCCTCTTTCCTTTGTTTGATTTATTTCAGCCTCCTTTTCTTCTATCACTTGCTTCATCCCCTCATCCTCATGTTTGTGGATGAGGCCCAATAATAGGTGTTGGCCTTTGTTGGGTTGTTGCCTAACGGCGTGATGAAGACCGGTGAGTAGAGGTTCAGGATGATTGATTTGAACTATAAGGGTGAGAGTTAGATGTCCTGGTAATTCCTTTTAAGGGTTCCGGGTAATGGGTTGGTGTATTGGGGAGAATTTGTGATCACGGTCTGGGGAGGAAGATTGGAAGCGGAAGTGTCTTCGTGGTACTACGTAGGTGGAGTGCTCGGTTCTGGCTAGGGTGTCTTCGGCGTTGGCTCCTTCTTGGTTGGTTCCTGGTTTGGTCCGGCCGGTGGTGGTCGGACTCGTTGAGGAGTGTGGTGTTGGAAGGTGTGCTGCTGCCGGTTCGGGGCGCGTTTGACTTGCGTGGGGGTTGAGTGTGGGTTTTCCTGCTTCTTCGTTTCTTGGGTTTTTTGTTGGTTCGTTTTAGGTTTTAATGGTTGGGTTGTGCCTTTGTTTTGTTCTGGTTGGCACTGTTTGTGTTGTAATCTGGTTATGTTTGCTCTTCAGTTTAGGTTATTTGGGTTCTTACACCTAGTTTGTTGGATTGATTGTATCTGTTTTGAGGTGCTAAATACATGCTCTGGTTTGTACCTTGTTGTAACTTGAGGGGTCTCCCCTTGTCCATGTTTTCGATTTGAAAACATGGTTTTATAAAACAAAAAAATTGTTGTTCAAAAAAATAAATAGGTGCCTTGAATGACTATAAACTGAAGATCGTCACCCAAAGGAGAAGCAGAAGGAATGAATGGTGAGAACTTTTTAATAAATATTAAAATTAGTAGGACACGTGACATGTTTTTGTTGGTTGATCGTGATTCGCAAATCGCATTTTAGTGGGTCATGAATCGCACATGATTGTTTTCACAACGGTACGACTCACGACTCACTAAATCATAAGTCTTTTGTCGTGGATCGCGTATATGAGTCGTGCGTTTATACACTCTAACTATTGTCATTTTATGTACAGGCATACATATTGATTGATATTGTTGGTCCATAGCCCTTATATGTGTACAAAAACATGTTAAGACCGTTTTTGATGTGTGACTATACATATTCCAATAAGTAGCAATGAATGTTGATCTCTACATGCACCTACAACAAATAACAAGTTGAGGCATGGCCTCTCTCTCATCACATAAAGTCTAAAACCCTAAGCCAACCCTAGCCATTCATCCATGGGAGTTAACGAGTTAGATATGATATACTTGATGGTCGCTATCAAAGATATTTAAACAGTAAAATATCAATGCGGGGATATAATCCTATACGATATCAAGTAATGCGAAAGGAATCACTAACATATTTGTAAACATTAATTGTGTTCATGCTTTGGTGGGTAGTATTCATGCACTAATTTTCTGAGCAAAAGGAGGAATCAAATGGGCAATGATATGACGATTCATATGCATGCCCCGCAAGTATGTCGCTGCTGTGCATTAAAATTCCTTGGAACCATTCGTTAGCTTTGTAAAGTGGCTCCCAACCACCATTCCCGTCAAACTGCGTGGTCTTAATGGTTTATTGTGTCGTCCTAATAAAAAAAAAGCAGGTATAACACTCGATTTACGCATACGGTTCACGGTTCACGTTTGTCGGGCGTCTTATACGGTTTTGATATATTAAACCGTAAAATTAGATCCGTAAACCGCAACTTGCAGTTTACAAATGTGAATCGTGAATCGAGACTCGTGGACTCGCAACCGGCCAATAAACGAGTGTCATGTGGTGCTGAGATGGAGAAGAAAAGAACGGCTGGCTCCAATGGCTTCTTTTTTTGGATAAGCTCGAAAAATTTTATTTAAAAAAAATTGATCTGAGAAGGATCTAACCAAAGACAATCATTACAAGGGAGCTCTAATAGAGAGCTGCGGGTACACAACCCGAAACACAAAACCAAAATGTGTCACTAAATCAACCATCAGTGACTCACTCTTCATCTTTCAAAGTCAGGTCATCAAAAGTTTTAGCTGAATGAGATAGCTGAGCGGCTTGAGTTTGTAAAATCTGCTTCCCAATGTCTACAGGATACGCACGACTCAAGGAACGGGCTGGTTTGATTTCAGCAGTATAGTAGTCCCCTAAAAATTTGGGAGGCCGACTCCTACGATTCGAACCTCTAGAAGGAGCCTGCTTCGAATTACGACCCTTGTTTAAACTCTTTAACGATGTGTATTTTAATTGAATAAAATCTGAATTGAATTTTAAAAATTAGTTTTTAACATTTATAAATAAATGAATCGGGCCTCTCTCTCTCTAAACGCTAGGATAAGCTTCTCTGTCGCAGCACCCAAAAGTCATGCCTATGGCCATGGTTTTTACCATGGCGCATGCCATGGTTATGCTTCTCTCCCCTACACATCCTCTCCCTTGCACCCTCACTAGGGATCCTGCTTCTCCCGACCTGTTTCGGTCCCTCCTCTGCAACTCCAAGGGTTTCCGCCTCTAATGCCGCCGTCCCTGATGTTGCCGCCGCCTTCCCTAGGTTCGTCGCCGCCTCTGATGCCGCCACCGTCTCTGGAGTCGTTCCTGAAGCCGCAGCCAGCGCGCCCTTCTCCCTGGCCTCTACCGCCGCAACCGCCTCGACCCCTTTCACGGTTATGGATCTGCCTGATTGAGCGGGTCCTTTTTACTTTATTTGAGCTTGTCTTTGCAGGTTCAATGCCTAGTGAACAGAGAATTAGAGATTTTTTCTAAGAGGGAACCCTGATTCATGTATTGCCTCCCACTATTTCTGTTGAGTTCCTTGGCCAATTTTCGGAGCAGGAATTCCACCTTCTCAACCTCCGTCTTTCTTCCTTGCCCATACGGCATCCTAGCTCAGTGTTAGCTGGTCCATTCAATACCGTTAGGGACGGTTATAGTATGAAAAGAACTGCAATACCATTATATGGATTTATTCCTGATGGATTCAGATGTATTTGAATTTAAATTAATGGATTGTACTTTCCGTTTAGACAAAATAAGTGAATTGGCTTTTAATGGAACCCTTCTTTCAGCTCAAAAATATAAAAAAAACGATAGCAAGAAACTTTTGAATAAGGAAATCAAAAGGTACCGGTGGCTGAACATACTAGGAAATTGCTGGTGTCGCAAGGGTTATGGGGCATGCCATTTATTTTGAGACATGATAAAGTGTCTCCGTATTGTCTTCTAAAGCAACTTCTTTTTTAGTGGATAGCAATATAATTTTTAATATATTTGTACTAAAAGGACTACTAATAACACATAAATGATAAATTTGACCCACCTCCCGAATCACTTTCAACATGTTTGTTCCAATCATCCACAATGGCTTTTGCATTTCTTCAACTAATATAATGCATGTAATATTTGAATCCTTTACTTTATGGTTCTCCCAAGTAGCTATCATATTGGTGAAGTGTAGCAATCTATTTCCCTTTTATTCACTGTTTATTTGACGGCTAAGATGCTTCAGTCGTCACTGAAAATCTTGCTCGATGTCAGAATAATCTAAAAAATTTGATTTTGATATATGAAACTAATTTTCTTTGTGGTTTGCTCACCACTTTATTATATAACATATTTAATGAAGGTTGTTTGGCTGAGTTTAAGGGTGAGTAATTTCCATGATGAGAGTAGAAATGTATCTCTACAAATTTAAAGTGCCCTTACCACGAAGTAATAACAGTAATATGTGCAACAGCCCTAAAATAGGTAATCGGCTATTAATCTTTGGAGCAAAAGTCTAATGGAAGCCACCTTTAGAGCATGTACAACGCCGTGGCCTGTGTTGCGACCCGCGAATCGAATCCTATTTTTAAAGTTTGCGGGACGACGCGCTGTGAAGCGTCGTTTTTGCGGCCCGCGAACCGTAAAAGTGTGGTTCGTTCAGTGGCCCGCGACTCGTGCCCTAGAAACACGGACCTCGGGTCGTTCGACCGGGGTTGCAGAGTCAGTCAATCATGACGTGACACGTGGCATTTCGGAAAAAAATTCCAACTGCTGGCAAAGGTCGGAAATCAACGTAATATAATTTAAAAAAAATCATAAAAACCCTAAATTCTAACCCTATAAATAACCCCTACACTTCTACAACTCCTCTACAATCTTTTGTACCAAATTTCTCTCCTCAATCTCGCTACAAAATGTCTGTCGATGATGGTCGATCATATGAGGAGTTGACAGCAGAAATGCTTTTAGTTGAAGAACGACTCCGGTGAAGGGTTGAGAGAGGCATACAGAGAATAATGCTAAGGATCAACGTTGTGAGGGAGAGGATCGAACGTGGGGAACCTTCCTGACGAGAGATTCCCAAATGTCGTCTCGAAGTCAACCACCAACTAATGAATGATTATTTTTCCGATCACCCCTTGTATGGGGCCGCTATTTTTAGGCGTCGGTTTCGTATGTGCCGACCACTTTTTGAACGGGTGATGGACAAGGTAGCGGAGCATGACAGTTTCTTCGTTTAGAAGTCGGATGTTGTGGGACGGTTGGGGTTATCAATGCACTACAAGTGTACCGCCGCGATACGGGTAAGTACAATACTCGAATGTTTACGCAAATTTTGCAAGGCCATCATTGAGGTATTCGGGGCTGAGTACGAGCGTTCGCCCACACCGGAGGAATTGGCCCAATTACTCAGAGAGGGGTACAACCGAGGGTTCCCCAGCATGATTGGGATTCTTGACTGTATGTATTGGGAGTGGAAGAATTGCCCTACCGCATCGCAAGGAGCCAATGGCCGGGGAGATCACCACGGGGTAAGTACCATTATGCTTGAAGCTGTAACGTCCCGTGATTTATGGATTTGGCATACTTTTTTGGGGATGCCTGGGTCGAACAACGACATCAACGTTTTCAACAACAAACATTTCTTCCACGATGCTTTCTTGAGACGTGAGATTTCTACAGAGTACGAGATCAACGGCCATCGGTACTACCGACCTTATTATTTGATGGACGACAATTACCCATCATGGAGTCGTTTCGTGAAGACTATTCGACATCCATATACTAGCAAACAGAAATTGTTTGATAAGGTCAAAGAAGGTGCTCGGAAAGATATTGAACGGGCATTTGGATTTCTTCAAGCACGGTGGCACATCATTGCACGTCCTGCTCGTGTTTGGAGCAAGTTCGTTGTGGCCGATATCATGCACACTTGTATCATTCTACACAACATGATTGTAGAGGATGAACACGACCGGTACGAATATGGAGATGACGAATTGTTTTTCGACCCCTCTCCAGAAATGCCACAATGGACAACACCAGAACGATTGCACCGAGGAGGTCCCTTGGCATACCAAGCACGCTTGGACGCTCGACTTAGTGTCACAAATGATTCCACCCACCGACAACTACAAAATGACCTTATTGAGCACATATGTGGTCGATTTGGAGCGCATTTCAATCCCAACGATTAGTGAAGAAATCTTTTTATATGCAACAGTTGTGTACTTGATGTTATTTTCCGGTGATGAATAAAATTTATTTTAAGTTAATAATTTTTACCAAGTTTATTTCAATTTTATAAAACGTTTACTGTTTTAGTAAAGCATTTAATTAAATCATCAAATTATCAATTCATCATACAGTCAGCATCCACTCACAATCCGTGCCCCTATCTGGTTTGTACCACTGTAGAGCACAATTTATTTATGGGCATGTAAACCATAATTTTGTGCAGTCAGCATACGGTTTGATCATCCAGTTTGACCCATTGTACATGCTCTTATCCTGAAAATCATAAAAATCCATTATGACCATGTTTTTATAAATGGATGGATGAGATGTGATTAATTAGCTGACTTTATATTTGCAAAAAGGCAACGTATTTTAGTAAGTGCCAGAGGTTTTTTACTAAACCTGTAATAATATTTTCTTTCTTGACCAATTCACTAATTTAATCACTCGTTTGATTTTAATTCTAATTGGCTCCAAACTTGTGTCAATATTTTTATTTTTTCAATGACTATCTATTGAGACAGTGATAAATATATTTTGAGGCACGAAAAAAATTATATCGGGTGATCGTTTAAAAATAATTATATTTGGGTGATTTTTATCAATATTGAACACTAACTTTATCAACAATGAACACTAGATTTAGCATCTCATTATTAAAACTGAGCATGACTTTTATCACATCATCGATTGTTGTTATTCACTCGATACATGTGTTTTATCATCCCAACAAATGTTTTTTATCAACACTGAACATTAATTTTATCAACAATAAATATTAGGTTTATCATTATACTACATATGTTTTATCACCTCATCACTTGTTTTTTTCATCACTATAGTACTTTTTATCAACATTGAACACTAGTTTCATCACCCCCGATATGAGACATTTATCAGTGAAGATTTATCAATACTAGTTTTATCATCCAGATAAAAAAATCGTCCAAATATATTCATCAATGGTCCTGATAGATAGCTCTTGAAAAAATAAAAATATTGGTGGAAGAATGAAGCTAATCAGAGTTTAAATGGAGCATGAATAATTAAATTAGTGAATTGGTCAAGAAAAAATAGACACTTGTCCACGTGAGGCATTGTTATTACAATTATGTCCTTATTTGTATAAGTGAAGATAACATGTAGTGTTTTGGGCTGTTTTTAGGTGATGATGTGGCATCATGGTGAATGTTGGATTTTAAGTGTGTGTGACTTGAATGAGTTTCTTTAGCTTTTTGGACAAAAATGGTTTGGAATAGATTTTGCCTCTTAATTTTATTTTACAAATGTGTAGATCATTGACTATAGGTCGTTTTTATAAAGGATAATTGCAACAACCAACAATCATGCCTTTTATACTACGCACAAATAACCATGAACACTAACAAACGGGAAAGGGAACCTAATAAAATTCTTGTTTAGGAATGAGTGTGAGGTGCGGTGGATTGCATGTAGGTGGAAACTCACCCTTGAGACCTCTCAGTGAGAATAAAAAATGAATCCCCCTTTGAAACTTACTAACGTTAGTAAAATCTTTCCTACATAAAAGAAAAAAAGACGGAACTTTTGTAAGAACCGCCCTCGGTCGATCCTGGTCGAATCGGTGATTTCTGGCGAAAGTTGACTTTTTGCCGGAAAAGTCAACCGATTACTTCGGGAGTCATTCATGACCTTTCCGGGGCCCAAAAAGCTTAGCCGTCGTTACGGTTAGCTAAATTGGGCCGTTTCCTTTCAAATGGTTGATTTCACGAAAAAGTCAAACTCGGGTCAAACTTCGATTAATAAGGACTAAAACTAATTAATTTATTTGAGCTGGATTTATTTGAGTGAGGAGTGGTCCCCACATGGACATGTGTCCATAGTGGCTTGGGTGAGAAGAAACAAGGTATAAAAGACCCTTATACCCTTAAAATCTTAGGCTTGAAAGGCAAAGAGGCAAGGGGGCTTTTTAGACAATTCAAGGGTAGGTTGAAGCCCTCAATTCGGACACATTTCAACCATAATTTAGTGTTGGCCAAAATTTGTAGAGAGAGAGCAAAGGAAGTGCTCCCATGGAAGCTTGAAGAAGAAGCAAGAAAAATGAGGAGGCTTTTTGATCATTTCTACCTCAAATCATCTCCTAAATCTCATTTTCTTCATCCCCTTTCCATTCTCAAGGTGAATCTGTAATCCTCAAGACCCATGATTTTAGTTCATGGGTCTTGAGGTTTTTGGTGTTGGATGATGATTTTTGGAGAGAAAAGGGTGTTGGATGATAGTTTTTAATTGGATTGTTGTGTTTTGATGAAGACCCGTCATGGGTAGTGAAGTAGAGACGCTTTTAGTACTGATTTTGAGGTTTGGGAAGGTCAAAAATGGAGGTTTTGAGGTTTATTTTCGTGAAATCGAAGCTGGAGGAAGAAGAAGGCGGAATAGTGTCAGACCCGTCATGGATCCGTGACGGGCACCGTGACGGAACGCGTCACGACTCCGTGACGGAGGCCGTGACGGCACACGTCACGGTTCCGTGATGTCACCCATGACGGGGAACCTCACGGTTCCGTGACCCGAACCGTCACGGAGTCCGTCAAGGATCCGTGACCCGAACCGTGATAGACCAGAGTTGGGCCTTTTGGGCCCATTTTGTTGGATTTCGAGTAATTGGGACGGTTATCTATAACCGAGCTATTTTGGGGTTAATTGGGAATGCTTTCCTCTTTAAACCAATATCGAATTACTCTTGATTCTAGTATTTAATTGTGATCCTAGACTTTGGACCCGAGCTTGGCGGAGAAGGAGACTTTTGGACCTCGTGAAGTGACTAAGCATTCGGAAAGCGATCGAGGTAGGGAAAGTAACGAATACCGGTTTAATTGCGGAAAGTTACTAGTATGCATATAGGTTGCGATTACTTGAATTAATTGTTAGAATTGCATGTTAGGATGTGAGCCACGAGTGATATGAGGCATAGCTTACGAGCCATGTCGAGCCGTAAGTTTGAGAATTGTCATGCTGTAGAAATGCATGCAGGCCATGTCGAGCCCTTAGGTTGTGTGTTGATTGTGATGCCATGATCTATGATTGTGATGCTTGATGTGTAACTCTTCTGTGTTAGATTGAGAATAATGTTATGATATGCTCGGTGTAGCGTGTTGTTATGTTTTGGGCAAGTGTGCCATGCTTGATATGACGTGAACCAATGGTTGTGATATGATCGGCTGATTGATAGACCGATGTGAAGTGTTGTGGTAAGTTGACCCGGTTGGTATATCGTGGTTGAACTATGGCATTGTGATGCGTGAGACTTTCTTGATGCATGTTCCAAGAGGAGCTGTATTCCGGTATGGTACCTACACCGAGGGGGTACGCCGGTGTAGGGTAGTACCTAGGCCGACGGTATGGTCCCACGTATGCGCGGTCCCCCGGGGTGTGGTTCCGGTACGATACCTACATCGAGGGGGTATGCCGGTGTAGAGTATCTAGGCCGACGGTTTGTGATTCGGTACGATGTGTCGTGATTGTGCCCCGACGGATTCCCGGGAAGACATCTAGGCCGATGATGTGTGGTCCGGTATGATGTATTGTGATTGTGCCCCGATGCGGTTCCGGGAAGATATCTAGGTCGATGCTGAGTGTTCCGGTACGATATGATAGAGTCGGGTTGTGTACATCCGGCGGAGTCGGGGACTACGGTACGGGACGTGTGATTGTTTTACTGTGTATTGTATACTTGAGGAGCGGATAACTGATGTGAGTACAGGGTGATCGTGGTCATGTAAGTGTGTTTGTGGTTATGTGTTCTCCGTGGGGGTCATTAGTGTTGTGCTTTGCTAGTATGCCCTAATTGGACGATTACTCGTGGTGACGAGCGGACACTCATCACCTTAACTACTTTTCCTACTGATCGAAAGCTCACCCCTTTACTTTATTGTTTTACAGGTTTTGAGTGCGATGTGGTCTAGCGGGATTCTCGGAGCTATGGAGCTAGCGAGGGTCTTAGGCTAATCTGGTCTAGAGACGTACCCTCTTTTTGAACTAAACGTTTATTGCTGGATTTACGAGCTGTTGACTCACTTTATTAGATTTATTACCTTCGGATTATTATTTCAGAATTTATTACCTTTTAAATCGCTTTATTTATTTATTATTTTAGTTCACGTCTCGAGTCCGGTTAAAACCGGATTTGGGGCGTGACAATTTGGTATCAGAGCCTGGTTTTTCAAAAACTTCGGACCGTACGTCAATTAGATGGGTAGAGTTAGGGCGCTAGGTTTCCGTGTGTCAGTTACGCAAATCGGAGATGTCCTACGCGTAGAACCGAGACGAAGAGAGTCTCGGGTTAGTGAAACGTCCGGTCTAGGTACCGTGTACTTGTGGTGAACCATTGTGGTTGGCATCATTGATTGAGTTAACTGATTTCCGAGTGTGGACGTGGCCAGGTGGTAAGAGTTAAATTACCGAGACCCGAGGTGTGTAGTTGCGATGGCTTGCTGTGTACTTTGATTGTTTTTAAATGATTTGTGCAGGTTGTGATTTGGATGTCCCGCGTAAGCGAATGGTTAGTGTGATTTACGAACAGGTCATGCCCAATTTTCTGCAGAAACGGAAGTGTATGTACCATCACGATTCGATTTTAGGGGCCACTGTAGTCGAACGTGAAGGGGGGATGTCAAGTGGTTACAACGTAGTTCGGGGACGCCTGAACCAGGTTGTAACGACACGATGTCAACATGAATGTTATGTTGGAAAGAAGAAGTGTTAAAGAACTTGAAACTAAGTTGATGTTTGCCCATTGTGGAGTTGTTGTGTGGTATAAATTGTGAACTGTGTGGCTTGTGTGTAAACTCGTTGATTGAATGTTTGACTTGTGTGACGCACTAGAGTGAGGACTTCTTTGGTTGTGTGAAATTTTTTGACGATACTATATTAAGTATATTATTAGTACGAGTGCGACCGTTGGGAAACGTGTGTGAACGCTAGTTATTTAAGCGTGTCGCTTTATGCGAATTTAAGAAACTGAACATGTGCGTTATCCTTGCAGCGGATATACGACATGAGTCCGACCTACGTTCCACGAGGCACCAGGAGCCGGCCAGCTGGGGGCCGAGGGCAGCCACCTGCCATTGAGTTGGTAGGGGCTACGAGCGCCCAGGGTACATCCACCGAGGGTCAGGAGAGAGTTGAGACTGGACCATCGGGACTCCCGCCCAGAGTTCCGCCTGTCACTGAGCCTACCCATGCGGAAGCTTTGGAGGAGCTGACTCGCACTGTTCAGGGTTTGGCAGCGGCCTTCGCCCGAAGAGAGGCCACGGCCCCGATACAGGAGACCGTGCCTGCTGCCACTGCAGCCTCTACCAAGAGACCTAGCCAGGTTGACAGTTACAAAGCTCGGGCGCTGCGAGACTTCCGTAGGCTGGGCACACCTGTCTTTTCTGGGGAGCCAGACCCCGAGGCAGTCGAGAGATGGCTGGAGCGGATGACCCGCAACTTGGATACGTCAAGGATATTGGATTGTCGCCTGAGAGTATCGTTTGTAGCATTTCAGCTGGAGGGAGATGCGTACCATTGGTGGCAGCGCAAGCACGCGCGAGTGGGGGATGACTTTGCGCTGTTTGGGCAGCGATTCTTGGAGCAGTTCTTCCCACAGTCAGTACTGGATGACAAGCACCAACATTTCCTGGAACTGCGCCAGGAGGGAATGACAGTCTCTGAGTACGAGGTGAGGTTCACATCCATGTCCCGATTAGCCCAGGAGATGGTACAAACTGAGGCTCACCGCTGCAGACGGTTTGAGGGAGGGCTTCGCCCTGCGATCGCGGATCGTGTCGCCGTTATGAGAACCCAGGTATACTCAGACCTGGTGGATCAGGCACTGGATATGGAGCGACGCTTCCGTGAGACAGCCAGAGTTCGGGCGAGCAGGCCGAGACCGAGCGGCTCCCTGAGGCCATTTGAGGCCCGTGATCCGAGGAGACAGAGGACCTCGGGATCGTTCCAGACCCAAACATAGCTGAGAGGGATGCGACAGGTCGGATCAGTGGCATCCGTTGCACCTGCCCCGTCAGGGAGAGCGTGTTTTCAGCGCGGCCAGCTGGACCACATGATTCGAGACTGCCCGAGGAGCAGTGGACCAGCAGATCGTCTAGCGGGCAGACTTGAAGGGAGGAAGACTGCTGGGCCGTCGCTATGCCACCAGTGCGGTCGGCCAGGACACTTCGCTGCCAGGTGCCCTGATCGGTTTGTGGAGATGTCGGCCCCGCGACCACAGCAGTCGCAGACTGGACAATCGCCGTAGTTCCATCAGCGTCAGACTCAGGCGTCGAGAGCCCCGCAACAAGCAGCGAGCGCGCCAGCGCCGAGACAGAGAGATGCACAGCAGGTGACACTTCCACCACCCCCGAGAGGCGGACCCCAGGCACCGCAAGGCAGTGTGTACGCGGTCACCGACTCTCGAGTTGAGGGTCGTCACTCCGGCCTTGAGGCTACTGAAGGTACATGCTTGCTTTACAATTCATGGGCATTTTGTTTGACACTGGAGCCTCACATTCTTTCATCTCTTTTTCTTTCGCTGGTATGTTGGGGTTGAGGGTAGAGTCGTTAGGTCGACCTTTATGTCTTGACACCCCTGTTACGGGAGAGGTAGTTCTGAGTACCGTATGTCGTGCATGTGAGATTAGAGTGGCTGATTGCGCTTTTTATGGTGATTTGCTTGTGTTGGACATGACGACATTTGACGTGATCTTGGTGATGGACTGGATGACGAGGTACCGGGCGTCGATCGATTGTTATCGACGACAGGTGACTGTAGTATCGGGCGACAAGATCGTCACTTGCGTCTTGGGCAATAGGAGCGGAGTAATCCTGTCAGCGTTGACCGTGGGAGATGAGGGGGTGCCCGTGCAGATTAGAGAGTTGTCGCGACTGGTGTGTGATTTCCCGGAGGAGATGTCAGGATTACCGCCTGCGCGCGAGGTTGAGTTCAGGATCGACTTGATACCGGGAACGGCGCCGATATCCATGGCCCCGTACCGGTTTGCACCAGCTGAGTTGGTCGAGTTGAAGCGACAACTCGAGGAGCTTCGGGAGAAGGGATTTATCCGACCGAGTGCGTCACCATAGGGAGCACCCGCCCTCTTCGTGAAGAATAAGGGTAGAGCGTTGAGGATGTGCATCGATTATCGGAAGTTGAACCGGGTCACAGTGAAGAACCGTTACCCAATGCCAAGGATCGATGACATGTTTGATCAGCTGAGGGGAGCGAAGTGCTTCTCGAAGATTGATCTACGATCCGGGTATTATCGGTTGAGGGTTCGGGAGGAGGATGTGGCGAAGACAGCATTTCGGACTCGGTATGGGCACTACGAGTTCCTGGTGATGTCGTTCGGGTTGACGAATGCACCTGCGACGTTCATGGATCTGATGAACGGTATCTTCCGACCGTACTTGGACCAGTTCGTCGTGGTATTCGTAGATGATATTCTGATTTATTCGCCGAGTGAGGAGGCGCACGTGGAGCATCTGAGGACATTTTTGACGTTGTTGCGCACTCACCAGCTGTACGGAAACTTGGAGAAGTGCGAGTTCTGGCTCGCCGAGGTGAAGTTCCTCGGGCATGTTTTGTCCCGAGAGGGTATACTAGTCGATCCGGCGAAGATCGACGCGGTCTCGAAGTGGGCACGGCCCAAGAGTGTCTTCGAGATCCGCAGCTTCCTAGGCTTGGCAGGATACTATCGATGGTTCTTCCAGGACTTCTCACGTCTGGCCGCGCCGATGAGTGCCCTGACACGCAAGGGGACCGAGTTTGTGTGGACTGAAGAGTGTGAGCACTCCTTTACCGAACTAAAGGCTCGTATGACTACAGCGCCCGTGTAGATAGTGCCGTAGCGCGGGGTCGGATATGATGTGTATTGTGATGCGTCCGGTGAGGGACTGGGGTGTGTTTTGATGCAGTCCGGGAAGGTAGTTGCATATGGCTCCCGACAGTTGAAGACACATAAGCGCAACTACCCTACCCATGATCTAGAGTTGGCAGCAGTCGTCTTTGCGTTGAAGAGCTGGCGACACTACTTGTAAGGAGAACGATTCCGGGTGTTCTCGGATCACAAGAGTCTCAAGTACATCTTCTCCCAGCGTGACTTGAACATGCGCCAGAGGCGATGGATGGAGCTACTGGAGGAGTAAGACTTCGAGCTACTCTACCATCAAGGCAAGGCGATGTTGGGTCTCGAGGTAGGGTTGGAGATGAACCAACTCGCAGCGGAAAATCAAGGAAAACCAAGAGACGATTAAAACCATGAAACAACTAACAAAGAATGGATTCACAAGAGAAAAAATCAGCACTAGTTCTTACCAAAACAAGAACACCGGGTAACGAATGATTGGCTTGAGTCTCCAAGACGCCTACGTATCCACATGGGAATCAAAGCCACGTAGTTCTTCTCTTTGAGGACTCAAGAACACAAAAATGGAGGTGGGAGCTTGCCAAACCCGAAATTGCAAGGGAAGGGAGAGAGAAGTTGTGTTTCCTATTCTTGTCTTGTGTTTTTTATGTTGAAAAAAGATGACTTAAACATAACAAAACCCATACTTGTCCAACTAAAGGCATGGGACAAGTATGGTGTCAAGTAAAGTGTAAATAGGACAAAGTATGGCAAGATAAGATTGGGTTAGGTGGTGAATCACCAACACCTTAATCTTTGTCTTGCTTGCTTATTATTCTCAATCACCGTTCCTTGATATTTGAGATGACTGAAGATATGATACCCAGTATCATGTGCATGGCCATGCTATTCTTCCAGTCACTCTCGATCAAGCGGCCGAGAACCGATATCTTTCCCATACCTTAGTATGAGGGATAAATCCCTTAGCCGTCTTTCGTGTCACTCATGTAGCCCGTCCCCAAGCCAATCCTGGCCGTTATGGAAGCCCTGTTACGGACAACGTTAGGCTCAGGTCAAACTCAGTTGTTGACTACATAGCGATCACAAAGACTCCTTGGTCTAAGAATACATGACAAGCTACGACAATGAATATGTTCAGACTTAATCTATGGCACATATTCAGGGCGGGTCGTCCAATATCATGTCCCACATGATATCTATGATCAGACTCCGGAATCCCATTCCAATGACTAACAGAACATAAGCCATAAAGAGCCATCTTTCATACTAGTCGCTTCTAGTGAAGCTTTGTTGACTAGGGACCCATCGAGTGTGATCTATCTCGATCTATGGTTCTATTCGCATGGTGGGCATAGATCAGAGCACACATCGATATATTACTCCAACACATAAGTAATATAAAGCCGCTTTAATTTTATTGCTAACGATGATATATACATTTGGACATTTAGGATTGAACTACGGGCACTAAGACTAACAGGCGAACATCGTCATCGACGCCCTGAGTAGGAAGTCGACTCACTGCCTTGCTGGGATATCAGTCCGAGAGTGGGATACGATGGAGGAGTGGAGCACATTTGGGCTCGAGTTTGACGAGATCACCGATGGTGTGGCCATGTTTTCGCTGGTGGCTCAGCCCACACTAGTTGCTCGTGTGCTAGAGGCACATGCCGAGGATGCCGAGGCGGCAAAGATCCGGGAGAGGATTTTCAGCGGTGTTGACACCGAGGGCTAGGAGCGGGGTACTGATCTGGGTCTACGATACCGAGGAGGGCTGTTTGTGCCGCATGGTTGTAGAGACGCTGTGTTGAAAGAGTCTCATCACTCCCGTCTTGTTGTGCACCCGGGTGGAACCAAGATGTATCGGGATATCAGACGGCAGTTCTGGTGGAGCGGGATGCGGAGAGCAGTTGCAGAGTTCGTCTCGAGATCCCTCACCTGTCAGCATGTAAAGGCTGAGCATCAGTGTCCCACCGGTTTATTACAGTCATTGCCGATTGCGCAGTGGAAGTGTAAGAACCACTCCCGGTCAACGCCAGTCAAATCGGCGAAAAACAGGAAAATTTATAATTTTTAGACACACTTAAATGAACCTAAATTTGACCCCGAGGGTCATACCGGACTTAAGTTGACCCTGATATCGACGAAAGTGAGTTCCGGGGGACTTAGGGAAACTTTCTGACCAATTTGGGAAAGGTTGACTTTTTGCTGGAAAAGTCAACCGAGCGACGTTCTGGTCCATTCGAGGTCCGTTTTGGATCCAAAAAGCTTAGTCGTCGTCGCAGCGGTCTTAGTTGAGCCGTTTCCTTGTACCCCGTGAAGTTTCGTACTTTCTTGGAAAAAGTGCCCGTTCAGGGCCCGAGACGGCCGAATTTCGCGAATCTGATTGAAAAATATCTAACTCATGGGACCCACAAAGACACTTGTCATGAATATGGTGGTGGTTGGTTTTTAAATTATAGAAAAAGACGTAAGAAGTGGTAGTTTTGTAATTTTAAAGGTTGGTGTTGTGTTTTTAAAACAAACAAAAAGAGAAGTGTTGTGTGGTCTCGGCAAAACAGAAGCAAAAAGAGAAAGAAAAAAATAGAAATAGAAAGAGGAGAAAAGGAGGAGAAAATAAAAGGGAAAAAGGAGAGAGTTTAAGGTTTTGCTATTTCCCGACGATCCAACCGGTGGATCGTCTCAACGATCGAAGAATCGAGCTCCCATCGTCATTCCCTACGGTGAGTACCCTTTCGATTTTCGTTTTGGTACGTTTATAATTAAGGGTTTGAGTTTAAACGGTTTGATTAAGGTTGGGTTTTGTTTAAGATTGGTTTAAGATGAATGGTTGAGGTTTGGGGTTCGTTAGGAACGTTTTGGGGCGAAAAGGAAATTTTCCCATTATAGCCGTGTGGGGCCCACATGCTCGGGTATCGGGTTTTCATGTTCGGGTGGTTTAGGACGTTCCCCAAGTAGTTAATCCACACCCGAAACGAATTTTGGAATTAAATTGTGAAAGTTGTAATTGACGGGTTTAGAAACTTTAAACGAGAATTAGATTACTCGGAAGTCGGAAATTGATTCCGTCAAGTGCATAGGAACCTTGAATTATTCTAAGACCGTAGAAACGAAAACGGGAATTTTCGGAGCCCCGGAAGGACGTTTAACAATCCTGGGCAGATTTGCCGGGTCGGGCGAATCGGGCCTTTCCGGGTCCATTATCGACAATGTCGAGTAATTGAGAAGTTTGGGAGTGATCGACGTTGTCGGGGTTACATTTGGGCATCAAGTTTATTAAAATTCAGTTTATGCCTGCGAACTTAAAAGTATTTTAAATTGTGTTCTTATTAGATCGTGCCACCGACAGAGGAAAGGGAAAGCTAGGCGAGTGATCGAGATCACGCCGGAGCTTGATTGTGAGCTTTTGGGGAAAGCATACGAGGTAGGGAAAAGTAGCCGGATCTCGGCCCTGACTAGGGAAAGTTAACAGTAGAAATGCATGTGACACTTGGGTGTCGTGGGTTAAGTAAGTTTATCGAATATTAGAAAGGCAGGCGACACCGGGTGGTGTCGTATGATACGAGAACGTATCGAACAATAGAAATGCATGTGACACTTAGTAGTGTCGTAGGAGCAGTGAACTTTCGATATTATAATTACTAGAGGCATTTGGTTATGCCCGGAGGTTGATTGTTTAATTTGTGTCTTGGGTGGCCATGAGAGCCCGTATTTTACTACTGTGTCTTGGGTGGCCATGAGAGCCCGTGTCTTTACTGTTGGTGTCTTGGGTGGCCATGAGTGCCCGTGGGGTTGTTGAACCCGTGTCTTTACTTTTTGGTGTCTTGGGTGGCCATGAGTGCCCGTGGGGTTGTTGAACCCGTGTTCTACCGTTGGTGTTTTGGGTGGCCTTGAGTGCCCTTGGGGTTGTAGAACCTGTGTTCTACCGTTGGTGTTTTGGGTGGCCTTGAGTGCCCGTGGGGTAGTTGAACCCGTGGTTTACCGTTGGTGTCTTGGGTGGCCATGAGTGTCTGTGGAGTGTCAAACCGGTGTTGTTGCTGTTTGTTGAACTTTATTTGTGATTGTGATTGTGGTTACCTGAGGTTGGGGGCCCGCTTCATAATAACGGGGGTCCTGTGATCGCATGCGTCTGCATGTTTAGACGGGGTAGGGGGGCCGCCCGTGAGGAAATGGGTCCTGGTCGCGCATGCGTGGATTGGGGTGACAGGTCGACAGCCTGATCCGACTTTGTGACGGGAAAAGTGCGACAGGTCGACCGCCTGGCCTGACAGGGATCGGTAAAGGGCGTGGGGGTTACTGAGCAGTTGGAGTGCGATCCTTTGTGATCTTGTTTGGTGTGCGATCCTTAGTGATCTTGGGTGTTGCGTGGTTATCTTTCGTGTCTTTGGAGGAAGTCGTCAATCGTTGTGTCAGGTCTACATTACGGGTCCGAGTGTTGAGTCGGTTGAGGAAAGTAACAGTTTGTGTGTGTCAGTCGGGTTGTTGTTGGTGTTACCGGCATTGTCTGCTAAGTATGTCGTAGTCAGTCTGTTATCCGTGGTGGTGAGCGAACGCTCACCCCTAGCTGCTTTTCCTACAGGTACTGTTCGCAGGATGGACTAGGTGAGCTTCCGAAGCTTGAAGAGCTAGGAGCGGGAGTCCGGGTTTACTTTTGAGTCTAGCGACGTACACTTGTATTTTGTCCGCTTGTTGTGACGTACTTTTGAGTTGTAAATTATGATTTTGTTTAAGTAATTGGTGGTTTTAAAATGATTTCTTTAAAATGTCTGAAAGTGTTTTATTGTTTTAAACGTTCGCGTTCCGGGTTCGGTTCTACTGAATTTGGGGCATGCAGCTCAATTGGTGATATCATCACTCAAGGAAATGCTATAAAGGGTGAGGTCTTCGGTTCAAGTCTCACCAACAACCTAGGTTGGTATTTGTCTGTGGACTATACACCAGAGGGGTTGGGGTGTATTGGGCTGCATACCTAACATCGCCGCGCGTGGGGCCCGGGTCTGGCATAGCGGGATGTTACAGGAAGTAGTAGCACTTCACGATGGACTTCGTGTGTGGCTTAACGAGGTCGCCAAGAGGGCACGCCGCAGTTTGGGTAGTGGTCGACCGACTGACCAAGTAGGCACACTTCTTACCCATGAGGATGATTGATACGGTTGAAACTCTGAGCCGTTTGTATGTTCAGGAGATTATTCGTCTTCACGGGGTTCTAGTGTCGGTTGTGTCCGACAGAGACCCTCGATTCACCTCCAGGTTTTGGGAGAGCTTGCAGAGAGCACTGGGGACCGAGGTCTTGGTCAGTACAGCGTATCACCCACAGACAGACGGTCAGTCAGAGCGCACGATTCAGATCTTAGAGGATATGTTGCGGGCATGTGTGTTGGACTTCCGAGGGTCATGGGAGGACCACCTACCATTGGCCGAGTTGGCCTACAACAACAGCTTCCTGGCTAGTATTGGGATGGCACCGTTTGAGTCGTTGTATGGTAGGCCGTGCAGATCGCCCATGTGTTGGGCAGAGGTGGGAGACAGGAGTTTACTTGGTCCGGAGCTTGTCCGAGAGACGACCGAGAAGGTCGCACTAATTCGGGAACGGTTGAGGACCGCGTAGAGTCGACAGAAGAGTTACGCAGATAGACGGCGTCGACCTCTTGAGTTTACCGTTGGTGATCATGTGTTTCTGAGGGTGAGCACGAAGAAGGGCCTATTGCGGTTCGATCACGACGGAGGCAAGTTGGCCCCACGGTTTATCGGACCTTTTGAGGTTTTGGGCAGAGTTGGAGCCGTTGCTTACCGCCTTGCATTGCCACCGCAGCTCGGGAACGTTCATAACGTCTTCCACGTGTCCCAGCTGCGGAATTACACTGTGGACCCCTCCCACGTGATTGAGTGGACGGACATCGAGGTAGCTGAGGATGTTTCGTATGAGGAGCAGCCAGTCAGGATTCTGGATACGCGAGAACAGGTCTTGCGTGGCAAGACTATCCCACTGGTACTAGTGCAGTGGCGGCACCACGGAGTACAGTCGACCTGGGAGCGCGAGGATGAGGTTCGTGCGAAGTACCGTAACCTGTTCAACCCTTGAGGTACGTCCGTTTTAAATTTCGAGGACGAATTTTTTTTAAGGGGGGTAGATTGTAAGAACCGCCCCCGGTCGATCCCAGTCGAACCGGTGATTTCTGGCGAAAGTTGACTTTTTGCATGAAAAGTCAACTGATGACTCCGGGAGTCATTCGGGACCTTTCCGGAGCCCAAAAAGCTTAGTCGTCGTTATAGTTAGCTAAATTGGGCCGTTTCCTTTCGAATGGTTGATTTCACGAAAAAGTCAAACTCGGGTCAAACTTCGCTTAATTAAGGACTAAAATGAATTAATTTATTTGAGCTGGATTTATTTGGGTAAGGAATGTTCTCCACATGGACATGTGTCCATAGTGGCTTGGGTGAGAAGAAACAAGGTATAAAAGACCCTTATACCCTTAAAATCTTGGGCTTGAAAGGCAAGGGGGCTTTTTAGACAATTCAAGGGTAGGTTAAAGCCCTCAATTGGGACACATTTCAGCAATGGAAGCTTGAAGAAGAAGCAAGAAAAAGGAGGAGGCTTTTTTTATCATTTCTACCTCAAATCATCTCCCAAATCTCATTTTCTTCATCCCCTTTCCATTCCCAAGGTGAATCTCTAATCATTTTTCGTTTTGGTTGATTTTATTTCATGGGTCTTGAGGAAAAATGATAAACATGGTTGGGTTTTGAGGTTTTTGGTGTTGGATGATGATTTTTGGAGAGAAAAGGGTGTTGGATGATAGTTTTTAATTGGATTGTTGTGTTTTGATGAAGACCCATCATGGGTATTGAAGTAGAGACGTTTTTATTACTGATTTGGAGGTTTGGGAAGGTCAAAAATGGAGGTTTTGAGGTTTATTTTCGTGAAATCGAAGCTGGAGGAAGAAGAAGGCGGAACAGTGTCAGACCCGTCACAGATCCGTGACAGGCACCGTGACGGAACGCGTCACGGCTCCGTGACGGGGATCGTGACGGCACACGTCACGGTTCCGTGACGTCACCCGTGGTTTGGAATAGATTTTGCCTCTTAATTTTATTTTACAAATGTGTAGATCATTGACTATATGTTGTTTTTATAAAGATAATTGCAACAACAAACAATCACGCCTTTTATACTACGCACAAATAACCATGAACACTAAAAAACGGGAAAGGGAACCTAATAAAATTCTTGTTTAGGAATGAGTGTGAGGTGCGGTGGATTGCATGTAGATTGAAACTCACCCTTGAAACCTCTCAGTGAGAATAAAAAATTAATCCCCCTTTGAACCCTACTAACGTTAGTAAAATCTTTCCTACATAAAAGAAAAAAAGACGGAGCTTTTGTAAGAACCGCCCTCGGTCGATGCCGGTCGAACCGGTGATTTATGGCGAAAGTTGACTTTTTGCCGGAAAAATCGAACCAGATTAGCCTAAGACCCTCGCTAGCTCCCTAGCTCTGAGAATCCCAGTAGACCATATCCCGTTCAAAACCTGTAAAACAACAAAGCAAAGGGGTGAGCTTTCGCTCATTAGGAAAAGTAGTTAAGGTGATAAGTATCCGCTCACCACGACGAGTAACCGTCCAATTAGGGCATACTAACAAAGCACAACACTAATGACAACACGGAATCTCATAACCACCAACCTCAGTCCCAAGACTATAACAACACTCACAAGCATACTTACACGACCACTATCTCACTGTACTCACGTCACTTCCAATCATCAAGCATACAACACACAGTAAACAATCACACGTCCCGTACCGCAGTCCCCGAACTCCGCCGGTTGTACACAGCCCGACTCTATCATATCATACCGGAACACTCAGCAGCGGCCTAGATATCTTCCCGGAACCGCATCGGGGCACAATCACAATACATCATACCGGACCACACAGCATCGGCCTAGATGTCTTCCCATGAATCCGTCGGGGCACAATCACGACACATCGTACCGAATCACAAGCCGTCGGCCTAGATTCTCTACACCGGCATACCCCCTCGATGTAGGTATCGTACCGGAACCACACTCCGGGGGACCGCGCATACGTGGGACCACACCGTCGGCCTAGGTACTACCCTACACCGGCATACCCCCTCGGTGTAGGTACCATACCGAAATACAAATCCTCTTGGAACATGCATCAAGAAGGTCTCACACATCACAATGCCATAGTTCAACCTCGGTATACCAACCGGGTCAACTTACCACAACACATCACATCGGTCTATCAATCACCCGATCATATCACAACCATTGGTTCACGTCATATCAAGCATGGCACACTTGCCCAAAACATAACAACACGCTACACCGAGCATATCATAACATGATTCTAAATCTAACAACGGATGAACCACACATCAAACATCACAATCAACACACAACCTAAGGGCTCGACATGGCCCACATGCATTTCTACACCACGGCAATTCCCAAACTTACGACTCGACATGGCTCGTAAGCTATCCCTCATTTCACTCGTTTCTCACATCCTAACATGCAATTCTAACAATTAAATCAAGTAATCGCAACCTATATGCATACTAGTAACTTTCCGCAATTAAACCGGTATTCGCTACTTTCCCTACCCCGATCGCTTTCCGAACGCTTAGTCACTTCACGAGGTCCAAAAGTCTCCTCCTCCGCCAAGCTCGGGTCCAAAGTCTAGGATCACAATTAAGTACTAGAATCAAGAGTAATTCACAACTGGTCTAAAGAGGAAAACATTCCCAATTAACCCCAAAAGAGCTCGGTTATAGATAACCGTTCCAATTACTCGAAATCCAACAAAATGGCCCAAAAGACCCAACTCTGGCCTGTCACGGTTCGGGTCACGGAGCCTTGACGGACTCCGTGACGGTTCGGGTCACGGAACCGTGATGCTCCCCGTCACGGTTGACGTCACGGAACCGTGATGTGTGCCGTCACGGCCTCCGTCATGGAGCCGTGACGCGTTCCGTCACGGTGCACATCACGGATCCGTGACGGGTCTGACACAGTTCCGCCTTCTTCTTCCTCCAGCTTCGATTCTACGAATTTCTACCTCAAAAACACCATTGATGACCTCCCAAAACTCCAAAACAGACCCAATAACGTCTCTACTTCAAAACCCATGATGGGTCTTCATCAAAACCACAACAATCCAATTAAAATCCATCATCCAACACCCTTTTCTCTCCAAAAACCATCATTCAACACCAAAACCTCAAAACCCAACCATGTTCATCCTTTTTCCTCAATACCCATGAACTAAAATCAACCGAAAACGAAAAAGGATTAGAGATTCACCTTGGGAATGGAAAGGGGATGAAGAATCTAGAAGAAAAGAAGCTATTTGGTGAAGAAATGAGCCAAAACTCCCTCATTTCTCCCTTTCTTCTTCTTCAAGCTTCAATGGTGTCTCCTTCTCTCCCTCCTCTCTTTATATTTCGACCAACAATGCACAAATGAGCTGAATTGCTTTAATTCTTGTGCCTTTAACCTATAGTTGAAATCCCCAAATTGCCTCCTTGCTCTTACATCTTCAAGGCCAACCAAAGAGGGTTAAATGGGTCTTTTTAGACCCATTTCTTCTCCTCCAAGCTAACATGGACAAGTGTTCATGTGGGGACCACTTATACCCAAATTAAATCTCAGCACATTTAAATAATTCTTTACGACTTAAGGTTTGACCGAAATTAACCTCGGGTTGACTTTTTCACAAAACTAAGCTAACCGTAACGACGGCTAAGCTTTTTGGGTCCCGGAAAGGTCCCGAATGACTCCCGGAGTCATCGTTGACTTTTCCGACAAAAAGTCAATTTCGCCGGTTCGACCGGGATCGACCGGGGGCGGTTCTTACAATTTTTGCCATTAAAGTCGACGACACTCTCTTTGCAACTACAAGGGTTTTGGGTGGTTATGTCCAGTGGCGGTTTTAAGGGGGGCCCAGGTGGGGCACGTACCCCCCTGAACTTTCTCAAAATTTACGATTAATGTTAGTTTTTTGAAAAAAAAATCAGTTATTTGTATAATTGTGCCCCACCTGAATAATAGGATAAACATTCAGTTATTTAGCCAACTCATATTTCCTTTTTCTATTTTTTTTATTTCCTTAACTAACAATATAACTATTCAACACCTTGTATTGGTTTTTCTTTTACTTTAGCCGTGTATTGGTTTTGAGAATATTAGGCATATTTTTTTTATTCTTTTATTTTGTTTCCTAATTGTTTTCTACTTCTTCTTTTTAAATTTTCTAATTCTAATTACTTTAGGAAAGCTTTATTCTTATTTAAGGCTTTGTCTAAAGTTAGAGACTACATCAATTTAAGTTTTGAGTTTAGTTCCCTACAAAATTAGAATGGTCATAGAGAAATATTTCAAGAGAAAATCCAAGTCCATCAATTCTGACGAGAAGAAGGAGAAATCTGCAAGAGTAGATGTCGGTTTTTCTAATAAAAGTGACAAAGCGGTGCCAGCAAAATTAGAAATCAATTATGAAAGTCTTGAAACAGATCCGGGGAAAAGACCGTCTATTCTAGATTATCCTCCTAATATTCGAGATCAAGTACGAATGGAATATATACAAAGGGGTCCCTGTCAACCACATCAGCACGAATTTCCATTAACACAATATGGAAATAAAGGAAGGAAGTTCAATCGAGAATGGTTTAAGAAGTACCCGAACTGGCTAGAGTATAGCATATCAAACGACGCTGCGTATTGTTTGTGTTGCTATCTTTTTAGACCATCTGTTGGAAAGCAATCAGGTGGAGAATCATTTGTTGGTAAAGGGTTTTCTAATTGGAAGAAGAGTGAAATTTTGCATGGTCATGTTGGAGGTCATGATAGTGCTCACAATCAAGCTTTCAGAGATATGGAAGCTTTGAGGAATCCGAAGCAACATATTGAGAATATAATATTGAGGAGAACAGACCAAGATCGTGATGAGTATCGCACTCGTTTGACTGCTTCAGTAGACTGTATTCGCTTTCTTTTAAGGCAAGGTCTTCCATTTCGTGGTCATGATGAATCAGAAGAATCAAGAAATCGAGGTAATTTTCTTGAACTTTTACAATTCCTTGCTGACCACAACGATGAAATAAGAGGTGTAACATTGCAGAATGCTGATAAAAATCTCAAATTAACATGTCCTGATATTCAAAAAGATATAGTACATGCAACTGCTAGTTTAACGATCAATGCTATTATTGATGATCTTGGAGATTCATTATTTTCAATTCTGGTTGATGAATCTTGCGACGTTTCCGTGAGGGAACAAATGGCAGTTGTTTTTCGTTATGTGGACAAAAGAGGAAAAGTAATCGAACGATTTGTGGGTATTGAGCATGTTAGTAGCACCACTGCTGTTTCACTGAAAGAGGCAATTGACAAGTTATTTTCCAGACACAACTTGAGCATATCAAGGTTGCGAGGGCAAGGATATGATGGAGCTAGCAATATGCAAGGTAAGTTGAGTGGCCTTAAACCTCTTATTCTGAAGGAAAATCCATGTGCTTTTTACGTTCATTGTTTTGCTCATCAACTTCAATTAGCACTTGTACATGTGGCTAAGCATCATAGTAAACTCGCTTCACTTTTTTGGCTGGTTGGAAGTGTGGTGAATGTTGTTTGTGCATCACCGAAACGATCTGACATCCTTCAAGATATACAAGTTGCATCAACTAATCGAGCCGTTGAAAGTGGTGAATGTGTAAGTGGACAAGGACTAAATCAACAAACTTCTTTAGTGCGGCCCGCTGATACACATTGGGGGTCATATTATGGTACGCTACTTCGACTAGTTACTATGTTCTCTTCTGTAGTTGAAGTTTTAGAAAAAAAATGTGGATGATCCATCATATAGTGAGCAAAAAGGAGAGTCAGGTGTATTGTTGTCAAATTTGCAATCATTTGAGGTTGTATTTGAACTTCATTTGATGATGGACATATTCGGAGTTACGAATGATCTTTCAAAGGCATTACAACGAAAAGATCAAGAGATTGTTAATGCAATGAATTTGGTACGGATATGTAAAGAACGTTTGCAAACGATGAGGGAGCATAACTGGGATACTATTTTGGAGAAAGTCATGTTATTCTGTGAAAAGCACAGCATTGATACTCCTAACATGGATGACATGTTTAGAGAACCAGGTAGATCACGACGTGGACCCCAAGAAGTTACAAATTTACATCATTACCGTGCAGAGATTTTTTATTCCATTATGCAACTTCAAGAATTAAATGGTCAATTTAACGAGGTTAATACAGATTTACTTCTGTGTGTAGCATGCTTGTGTCCAGATGATTTATTCGTGGCTTTTGACAAACAAAGGTTGATCAAACTTGCTAGGTATTATCCTCACGATTTCTTTGCAATGGATCTTATTATTCTTGAGTCACAACTTGACACTTACATTATAGATATGCGTTCGAACGAATCTTTTAAGAATTTGAAAGGTATTGGGGCTCTTGCAGAGAAGATGGTAGAGACAAAAAGAAATGATGTATATCAGTTAGTTTACTTGTTGATTACATTGGCACTGATCTTGCCAGTTGCTACTGCGACCGTGGAGAGAGTATTTTCTGCTATGAATATCATCAAGACTCGGTTGAGAAATCAAATGGGAGCCCAATGGATGAATGATAGTATGGTCGTATACATCGAAAAAGATATTTTCGATTGTATTGACAATGAATGTATTTTACAATATTATCAAAATATGAAACCTCGACGCCCATTATTGTAATAAGTAGTCATTATCGTTTTTATGCAATATTAAATTTTTTTATGTTAATTTATATTACTTTGATATTTATTATTATTATACAAAAAAAAATTGGTGCCCCCCTCAGTTAAAATGCTAAATCCGCCACTGGTTCTGTCTACATAAATGATAAGGAGGAAATCAAAGGATCTCAGATTACGTCGGGGTAGGAACTCAATCCCCAACACTGGTGGAAGCTTGTGCAGCCCGAGACAACCTTAGGTGGTAAACTCATAGAAGTGATTATCAGGTAGTGGCGGATTTCTTCAACCGAGGAAAGACTTTCTTCTCATCGTGAAATCGGGTTCTTACCGACTATATAGACCTAATTGATACGCTCCGAGAGGATTCTCGGACCGTGACAAAATGCCCGAAATAGAGGGAGTGCAACTCGATTTCTTAAAACAATATAAGTATAAAACGGTTTATTGGCTTCTTAGAGCCCGCCCTGTAAGAGTCTGTATGAGGGTGATAGTGAACGCCGATTCTTGGTCTTAATTATCGTACTTTAAATAAAGTTTTGTTAAATTCAAAAAAAAAAATCAACAAAGTCATACTCTTTTGAAACCATAGAAATTAGTAATTATGAAAGGGAATGAACAAGATTCCTATCACAGGTACCATAATTAGTAACTAAAAAGGCTAATGCATAGTGCTCATTATTATATCTCCCGAAACCTTTCCTTTTTGGTCAATAAGATTGGTTGTATAATACTAATATCGTACGATAGTGTGACCAGTCTTATTAAATCTAGATGCCAATGAGCTTGGCCGAAAAACAAATAAATGACTAAAAACATAAAATAAATGATGCTACTGGATCTAAAATTTGTAACTTTTAAATATTTTTATAGTTTAAACAAAGCTTAATAAAACAATAAGATATAATCCATCTGTGTGGATGTTATTGTTTTTGAAATAAGTAATTGGGGAATTTCATTATCGTGAAACGTAAACCATATAGAGTAGGGCGTAACAGGCCAGGGCTCCAGATATATGTCAAGGTCGACCGTAGTCCATCTGACGCTCATGGACCCGTAGAAATAGTCTGCGTGTGTTTGCAGGCGTTAACTCAGGATATCCCCTTAATGACATTTCAAGATTACAAAAACGGAAATGAAAAATCCAAATGTAAACCAAACTAATACAAAAAAAATAAAAGATGCCCGACTTTGGGTGCCGTGGAGACATATCCCAACCTAACGCCCTCCTCCTGGATCCCCGGGCGGAACCATGAAACAACCCAAAGGAACCCTAGAGTTCGTGTGAGTTCCCCAATCCCTGATCTCCGGACTGTGCCAGCAGAACTGGCCGGCGAGGTGGAGGTAGGGCATTGGAACACCAAGCCGAGGTCGGGGACGGGAGGGGGCGGCCGGAGGAGGACGGTGGCGGCGCAAGAGCAGCGGATGTCGGGTGGTTCCTCGCAGCAGCTGGGGGTGGCACGTCAACGCCGGGAAGAGGCATAGGGTGAGGGAGGTGGACAGCGGACACTGAGCTCCGACTAGCTTGAGGGTCAGATCTGCCCGCGGGATGGAGGAGGGTGGCGAGGCAGAGGGTTCGGTCGGCAATAGGGCGTAGGGTGGTAGATCCGGCCGGAGGAGGAATTGATGAGGGAGATCTATGGTTGTTGAGCCCGACGGACGGCGGCGGCGGCCCAAGGAAAGCGAACGCGACGAGTTCGAGCAAAGGTGAGCGGAGAGCGCTATGAGCAGTGGTAACAATTGCCCCACCGGTAGCCCTGGTTGTCGGAGCCACAGTGACCGCCGGTGACGGCTACGATAATAAGAGATGGGCGTAGGGTTTTGTTGGGAGAAGCCAACTCGATTTTTTTTTAATTGTTATTTCCTCTGTGGATGTTATTAGTTTTAACCTTAAAAATTATGTGTTGATAATTGGCCCATTTCTCTTGAATCAAACAAATTTTAACTCTATATGTCCCAGTCAAATTTTGCTAATGACATTTATTTTATTTTATTTGGTCAAAGAAAGCAAATTGAAATTAAATTTTAAGGAAAAAGTTACACAACAATAAATCCCAACCTAGCTACAGATTGAGAAAAAAGACAGACAAAAAACAACAGAAAGTAGAAGGCTAAACACAAACTGCTCATCCCCATATCCAAAGTACGATGTAGTGCAACCTTAAGTGAATTCCCCTGCGCGACCTATGTGTATGCATGTGGGAATGTAACTGGATTCCCTTGAGAGGCCTGTGAATGCAGCCTAGTGAATGAGAATGTAAAGGATTCCCCTGAGAGGCCTGTGAGTATGCAGCCATGTGAGTGTGTAACGATGAGAGGCTTGTGAGTATGCAGCCCGATGAATATGCAACGATGAGAGTGTATGAGGATGAGAGAGTGTCTAGAAATCCACGAAAAATTGGTCTGAAGAACCGGATTTGTCTACCATTAAGTCCGGAGAAAGGCAGGTCTGAATACCTAAGTTTACCAACCATTAAGCCCAAAGAAAAACATGTCTGAAACCTTAAATTTACCAACCATGAAGCCCAAAAAGAAACCAGCAGCTACCTACAATCACTCTACCTTGTTCTAAGAAGGATTGACATCTACTCCCTTGTCCACAAAAACCCCGAAACCCCGTAAGCGGTAGTGGGATCTTGCAGATGCCGGTGGCCAGGACCATACACGGAAGAGACATAAACCGATCTCTAAGACTAATCAATCAAAATCCCGGAGACAAAGCCCCATGCATTTACCGGGGCCAACCCCAAACCGGTAAATCTGACCACAGAAGTGAACGGGGGCACAGAAAGATCAATCGAAGAGCAGAAGAGTCAGAAGGGGGAAGAAAACCTAGCTTAGACAGATATGAGGGAAGAAGGCATACATGTCCCCGACCTCGAGGGGCAAAGGTGAGGAGAGGGGTCCCGAAGAGCCACCAAAGGAGAAAACGACCCAACACCGAAGACGGAGACTAGAGGCACGATGATCCTCGGAAAGGAAACGCGTCACACAACCAGCGCCAAGAGTCCTCGCCAGCACCTAAAGAGAAGATGTCCTCCTCCAAGAAGCCGAAGGGAGCCACTGCACCCGAAGCCTCGAAGAACCACCAAACCTTGACGTTCCCAGGATGATGGAGAAACGCGTCCACGATTAACACTGAGAAAGACCCCTCCACTGCTACGGGAAATCCCCCACCACACCTCCTCAAAGGTAAAACAACGGATTCAGATAATCCGGAGGCCAACACCAAACCGTCCCGACATCCTTGTAGCTGCTAGAGGAGTCGAAAAGATCCGGCAAGCAATTCCGACGAGGAGGGAGAAGGGGAGCATCGGAAACCGAGTCTAGAAGAAGCACGACGAGCGAACAACGAACCTCAAAACGGGACTGGGCCTAGGGCCCAGGCCCACGAAGTTGTTAGCTGTCCGAAGCCTAAACGGGTGGCCCAGACCTAGACTGGCCAGGCCCAGCCCGTGCATGCCCAAGCCCCAAACAAGTAGGAGCAGGTCCGAGCCCAACCGGACCCAAGCCCAGCCTCTTGTCGGATCGAACCCAGCTCCGAGAAACCTGCACACGTCGGCAAGCCGAGCAACCCAATCCGGCGACTGATCTGAAGAACCCGACGAGTAGAGCTACCCACCTCCGGCGGCAGACCTGCAGAAACCGGCGAGCACAAACCCCGAGCCTAGGACGAAGCAAGGACCAGCAGAAACGAGATTCGTCCTTCGAGACGCCAAGCAAGCAGGTCTACCCACCTCCGACGACAGATCTACAGAAACCGGCGAGCACAAACCCCGAGCCTAGGACGAAGCAAGGACCAGCAGAAATCAGACCCGTCCTTCGAGACGCCAAGCCGGCGGTCGGCGAAGCCTTCATCAACGCGGACAGTCGGTGAACAACAGGGAAGGAAGAGGAAAGGAGAGACGAGGGAAAGGATTCACGGGAGGGAAGAGGCTTTAGAAAGCAGGGAGAAGAGGTCGCAACGAACAGAACCCCACCGACGACATCCCAGACCAGACGCCGCTGGTCGAGAAGTGGAAAAGCCCTGGCGGCGGCTAAGGTTTCAGCAAAAAGGGGTGTCGAAAGTTGAGAGAAAAAAAAAAAGGAAAGCCTCCACTTTAGTGGTGTTTGATTGTTTTTTGCTAATGACATTTATCATGTGTTCTTTCTCTGTAGATAGAAAGATAGAAGTATACTCACTTGTACTAGATGTTGTACAGTGGCATGCCTTTAGGCATTAATCAATGGCCAGGAATGGACCAAGTCCAAAGACAAGAACAAAAGAATAGTATAGGCTATATTGGAAAGAGGAAATGTCTTATACCCTACAAAATATTTGTTTCTTGCTCGAAATGCTAATGCAACATTGCTTGTCCTCTCCTTATATGAATCCATAAAGCGTATCTATTTTCATGATAGCTTTGTAGTTGGGATTTTGAAAAACTAAATCTTTTACTTTTGATAAGTTTTATTTAAAGGTGCATGGTTTGATTTGAATTGTATTCATATGGCTGTGGCGTCTTGTGCTTTTATAGTATTGTACTTGTCAACTTGCGTAGCAAACGTGGTCTTGATTTGTCATCACCACTCAAAATATCAAATTGATTTTTTTGAGCAGTAAACAATTTTGATATTATAACCGAAAGCAAATAAAAGATTGGTAAACCACTAATCACCAAAACAAAACAAGAGTATTGAAAATTAAAAATTAACAAAGTGAAATCGCAACAAAAGTAAATCAAATTCTTTGAGCCGACCAACTTTACTGATATGTTTAGAAGGTGGTATTGCGGTAGCGTCGAAGGACACCGATACATCAAATCTGACTTGAAAGGTAGGTAGAGCGGACCCAATTCTGGATTAGTCCTGTGGTGGACTAAGTACTCCCCCGGGATGCCAGCGTGCGTCGTCCTCCAATGAATGATAATAGCAGAGTTCCTAAACGCGGAATTGCTGGCCTCCAATGAGGTAGAAGGGTACTTTGCCATATCTTGATGGAACCTCTTCCACCTTATATTTAGTAGGGAGGTGATACTGGCCAACCCCCCATTGGACAGCTTCACCCTCGTTCGGTGAGACGAGGGTACTTGAAGGCCCTCGTCGATGCGCTTGTTGCCTCCCTTGACTTATTAGACCCCTCCGATTCTGAGTCCCCTTCCTCCCTCTCCGGTCTCTTCCTTCCTACGGAAATTGAGGCAGTGATCAATTTAGATGATAGATCCTCCTAGGCTGCAGTTGGTATTTCTTTGGAGCTATGTTAACCCTAGGATGACCTTCTTCTTCTTCTTCTTCTTCTTCTTCTTCTTCTTCTTCTTCTTCTTCTTCTTCTTCTTCTTCTTCTTCTTCTTCTTCTTCTTCTTCTTCTTCTTCTTCTTCTTCTTCTTCTTCTCCTCCTCGATTTTTGGTCTCAGATCGGAACAAGTCGATGTTGATTCGTCTAGTCGGTATAGATCTTCTTCGATTGGTTTTTGGACTGGGTATTTATTCGATTCTCGATTTAAGAACCTTGTCGACGTTCCAGATTCGTCCTATCGTCCTCCACCCTACTATTCATCTCGTCCCATTTTCTTTGGCTTAAGGTTCCGTCACCGATGTTGGTCGAACAAAATGTTTTGGCTTCCTTTAGGTTGACTGCGTTTTGGTCATGGGACGACTTTCTTTGCACATGTGAAGATTTTCGCACAACCGGTCAACCCTTGTTGTTGTGGTGGTTGCTCTCCAACGTTGCCTGGTGTAAGCTCGCTCCTCAGATCACCGCCTTATATTTGAACCGGTCGTGGGACGCGCTTCTTTGTCTTTCTAGTGAGGATCGGTGTGGTTCGGATACGAGCTCGTTTCTGTAGCGGTTGGCTTGCCTTTGTCCCCTTGGATATGGCCTATCCCCTTGTTAAGACATACATATTTTTCCAACTATAACACAAAATAAGATACAATTCTAATTCCAACCCCTTCCAATATATTTTTCCAACTTGCTCTTGTATAATTTCCTTATTTCAACATCCAAATTACTGATAGAACTTAAAATGTACGTATAATGTACGTATGGGTCATAATAGATTTGGATATCTACGTATGTGTTGATGAATAACACAATGACAGGAGGAAACAACATCAGTCGTAATATTAATAAATTATAACTAACCACCATACGTGTTCCATCCTCATGAAAAAGAATAATCCTCTGGCTGTTGATAATTAATTTTGTTTGTCGCAACGAATAAAAGTCACAAGTTAACTTATTTAGCTTCAACCAAGTCATCAAATTTGATTTCGTATATACCAAATTCAGTCCCATTAATGATGTCAATTCTACACCTTTCCTTTGTTAATTTTGTTCAACTTTTTATTTAAAGAAAAAGAACGAATTGGAAAGGGAAGTGAATGAACTTTTTTTAATAATTGAGAGTCACTGCTAGCCGAAAGCTATATAACCAAGTTTGGGGACCTGAAAAGACTATTCATATTCATATGATGTTGAAACATGGAAGGACAGATACAGATATTTTGTTTCTGATCGAGATCGGTTGTGGGTCTAAACTCAACTCATCAACACAAATTCATCATGTATTTGTCTTTAGAAATACATCTTATAATTTTCAATACCCCGTTGTTAAATAAGTTACACCGTTTTGCAAGTTACTATAGGAATATGCACATAATGAAGGTTGTAAAAAATGTTCGACGTTAGTCGTCATCGGAATGTTATCAAATTCTATATTATATTATATCATATAAAAAATATTAATAATATCAAACATTAAATATATTTAAAAACATAGACATTCTATTAAACTAAATATATCATACAATTCATAAAAGAATATCAATAAGTATGACTATATCAACTCAATTAGTACAAATCCGACCCGATGTTTGACCGACCTGTCTAATTAATCGTCCAGGCGGCTATAAATCGGTCGAATCGGGGATTAATCGGCCATATTCCGTCCAAACGGCCTGGAGCGTCTTAGGAGGATAAATCGGATCAGTAGAGCCCATTTCAGCACCTAGATAGGACCTAGGCGCCTCCCAACGGGAATTTTTACAACCTTGCACATAACATATAATTAGCAACACCAATATTATCAAACAACTCAAATGTATCTAATGGTAAATTTTACGATCAAACAAATAAAATTGATTTCGAACTATCCAGGAATTGAGTATGAAGCTCTAAACGTAATGCTTTCAAGGTTTTGTCTGAGGTTCCCAATCACACCTTTGTTTTGTAATGCTAAAATACAAAATTAATTATGCAATTGAATCTGTCTTTCCTACAAAACAAAACAAGTTTCTAACAAAACATTTTGTTTTTCTTGCTACAAAACTTGCACCAAAACGATTATTTCGAACCTTTTTATTGTATGAGCAGTCAACAAACATAATTATTTGAGAGAGAACGATCCATAGCCTCATGTTTTCTCCAATGATTTTTTTTCCTCCTTGGCTACATGATTGCTTCGCGATGATGTTTTGAGATATCAAACAAAATGATAGTTATAGTAGTGTTCGAAAAACGCAAATAATATATTTGTTCACGTCAATAAGGTGTTATGAGGGAGTAGCACATGTCACCCGTTTGTGTGAACCTCGTACTTCAAATAGTCCATTTCACTTCATTAAGAACTTTGAATATATAGGTACGTGCAAAAAAAATAATATCATCCATTAATCCAAAACAAATACATGTAAATTCACTATGATTATTATCAATTTAATACATAAAACTAATTACAAACATCACTTGTTTTGGTTGAATCTTACATTTTAAGTCGTCGAACACTCGATAACTATAAAACACTAATTAATAAGCCGAAAAGAATATTTGGCCTAAATGTAAAAGCTTACACTAATGTCTTAGTCTCATACTATTAACTATACTAAACTATTGGTTACTATTAGACATGTAAATGATTTATTACTGATTCATAAAAACATATAAATGACCTGTGTTTTGGGTCAATTATTTTAATATTATTAGTGATAAATTTATAAAGATCAGTTTCTAAGTTCTATCCCAAATTGTATAGAGATAACAAATCCAAGACTGTTCCTAAGACACATGCACTGAATCTTTAGCAACAATGATCAAAAAGGGTAGAGATTGTTACATTGTTGAGGAAATAAATGGTGAAGGTGGAGAAAGCAAGGTAGATAATGTTGCTTCAAATGGGGAAGTTTTCACTTAAGTCTGTCAGTGTCACCCATTATCTATCATAAGATCTCAACATCATGTGGAAAAGGCAACAATTCTTCAACACCCAAAAAAGCATGCAATGAGAATTTTCAATAGCACCTTTAGTGGATGCCCTAGCTAATACAATAACCCCACTTACCACAATGGTACTACAATATTAATTACATGCAATGATCATCACTCAATTTGTACAAATGGGACATATGCTTCATTGCACTTTCTTTCCCCTTCTCAATTTTGGGTTATAATAAGGTTCAGAAATCCAGAACCAGACTCAAAGCATTACTGATAATGATAAATTCCATATGTAAGGTACTTGACAAAAATGTTTTTTTTTTTGAGTAAATTTAGCAAGTAATGGTAGTTGGGGTTTGAGGGTAGTTTTGACATTTCCATCTCCATGTACCATAAATGGTTAAATTCATTTGAAGGTTTAGAGATAGATAAATACTGGGTCTAAGAGCGTCGGAAAATCTACAGAGTCCCGGACATATTTCGGAGTCTAGGATTGGTGACACGGTTTTAATTATTATCGATTGGCCTTATGTCTTTCCATTTCAAAAAAAAAAACACATGAGGAAGAAAGAAGATGAAGAAGAAGAGTGATTTTAGTTTTAGCTCTTGAAACAACAAAAAGAAATGTCAAAAGGGCTAGAAGCTTCTGAGAAATACAAAACCACAAATACATTACATATACATATAATAGATACAAAGAGAGGAAAAGAAAAGAAAGTCACTCACATCATCACCACCATGATCACAACAAGCAGAGCTCAAAAACCAGTTTTACACCATCACCACACTTAGACCTTAAATCATCAGTAGTCCCACATAAGGCTCTCGAAGGTCATCTCCGCCGCCGAGGCCTGACCGGAGTCGCTGTGCCCCCACGGCGGCGGGTAGAGCCAACCGTCCAACTCCGAGTCTACGAAAACGAACTCCTCCGCCGACTCGTAGCTCGTGCCCAGACTCGGCAACTCGACGATCTCGCCCAGCTCGTCCGCCGATCCCGCCGCCGAAACGTCTAACATTGTGGCGGAGGAGGAGGTCCTCGGCGAGTCCAGGACCTCCATCCGGGCGGCCTTCGCCGCCGCGGCCTGGACGTCGCGCGGGGCGAGGGAGGCGGGGCGGGGAAGCGAGTCGGCGATTTCGGGGAAGTTGAGTATGGCGGAGGTGCCCTTTATGCTCAGCGCGGCCGCGTCGTGGGCACGCGCCGCCATTTCCGGGCTGGAGAAGGTGCCGAGCCAAATGCGTGATTTCTTGCGAGGCTCGCGGATTTCGGACACCCATTTCCCCCAATTCCGCATCCGTACGCCCCGATAAACCGGGTGCTTGCCGGAATCTCGGGCTCGCTTGATCTTCTGCGGCTGCTTATCGGCCGAATCGAGGTCCGAGTTTCGGACCGACTGTGGAGAGGAGGGCGAGTACGGGGACGACGAGACCGAGTTGGAGCTGCTCTCTGTTTCCGAGCAATTTCTCGGATCATTCATTTTCATAAGTTTCGATTTTGAGAGCGACCCAGTTGAGTTAAGGGACTCAAGGTCAAGGTTGCGCAAGTTTCAACTGTTTGGGTGCAGAGAAATCGTTGGTCGGAATCATGGAAAATGCACACTCTAGAGAGAAAGTTTCGAACTTTTTTGATGGGTTATTTAAGTATGAGGATTTGGGATTGAAGGAAGCGAAATTGGGAGTGTGGGTTGAAGTTGAAGCTAAAACTAAAACTGTGGATAAAAACCCATCACTCCTCAATGACGCAGCCATGGTTTTATAAGGAGTGAGAATTGATATGGAGATGGAGTTATAGGGTTGTGGGGCCCACAGGGTGAGAAATAATGAGGGATCCACAAATAGGTAAGACGTGGGACCAATGTCTCCGGTACCAGCAACCCCCTCCATTAAATATATATATGTAATGAAATGTTCTTCTTTTACCCTAAGTTTACCAAAGTGAGTACTATTCATTTGTCCCTTATCTTGTCCACCATGATCACCATCTTTTCAATTTCATTGCCATCGCCATTACCATTACCGTTATGGCAAAGGCCAATGTCAAAAAACGTTGGTGGAGAGACAAGGCACCGTACCCTTCTCGTACTGTCTAGAAGATGGTAAAATGCCTTCAATAATTCGGTCCAGATCATTCACACTAAAAATCGCTAGAAATCAAGATTGGGAACTATGAACGAAAAAGTATCACAATCTAAATATAAATATGATACTCTCAGTCTACTTGAGGCAATGTTGGGTGATATCTTGAACATTAAGATGAGATTCAATATCTTATCAAAGTCGATGTCAAAAAACGATACCTTGACATCGGTCAATTTTCTTTGTTAAATGGTTTGAGCAAACAACTAACATGTCAAATAATCAATTTCATTTGCTTACTCATAGAGAAATGGTTGGTTTTGATTGGAATTGCTCTCCTCTTCCGATTGTTACTGGGGCTTTGTGTCCGACCTTCCATGGTTTGTTCTCACCTTCCCCTCGTTCTTTGGTTCCTCCTCCCTCCCCTCCCTCCCATTATCTTGTATGAGATTCTCTTCTTTTCGGACACCGTGGTTGTCCGAACTCGCCGGTTTTAAGGTGCAAGCCATCGGCGAGTCCTTAAGATTGACTGCCCATCTTTGGAATCCTTATATTTTATTGGTTGGGATAGGTGAGTTCTATGGCATTGTCAGCGTCGATCGCGGTGCGGCGTATTAGAATTATCAAATCCCTTTCAGTGGTTTGGTGAAACTAATGTTTCAAGGTTTGAAGTTCCATATAGGATTTTAAGGAAGCAGAGTTACTTTTTGTTCTTCATGGTGATTAAACTTGGGTGTTGCAGAACTTTTCTCATTTGTTTCTGAAGTGCTCATTGTTGTTTGTATTTTCTATTGGTTGTTTTTTTTTTTTTTTGGTTTTGTGATTGTTCATTCCTTGTTGGGCCTGTTTTCTTCACGTTAGTTAAATTAGAGTTATAGCATTGAATGAGTTAGTTTCTCTGGATTGTGGTGCCTTTCAAACATGCTTCTGTCAGTTTTTTAAGCGTTCTTTCTTTAATCTTGTTTTCGTTTGGTCGTCTATTATTTTTGCTGATAAAAAAAAAGTAAATATGGTGTGTCCATGTATTCTTGGTATTCCATGTCAAATGAACTTCAAATGTTGCATTATGCTTAGTAGAGATCTATAATTAAAAATCATTGTCAGGCTTTGGACACTGTTACATTTCATTAATATATACATATGTATTCATTAATATGTATATATAAATGGACATCCATGGTTCACAGTAAATGATTACCTAATTATCCGTAGCATTTGCCTGAAGGGCAATAAAAATTTAAAAGGAAAGCAATAACATTACAAATCTATCACTTATATGTGTGGAGAAATGGTCAATGTGATTGACAATATCTTGTCTCGCTCATCTTAAAAGTGCTTTTGGACAAGTTACTATTCGTTTGAAGACTTTCATTTCTTGCCGGATTAATTGCTAGGGGTCCGTCTTCATCAATAGTTACGAACAAATGTTTTTTTCTTTTTTGATAAAAGTTGAATTTGTTGACTTTAAATATGACACCACAAATTCCAAAGGATTCGTTCAAAAGACATATTAACCATCATCAAAATAAGGTACAAGAGTCTAAAAGACTGTTTTCGATTTTTTCTCCTAATCCTAGTTTCCTCTTTTTCTCTCCATCGTTGTCGTCGCCGTTGTCATGGGCAAGCTTCCACGGCCTTCTCCTCATATCCTTCCGTTCAAGAGTTTATGATGACTCTCCAAAATTATCTGGAACTCATAGACCCCCCACAACCACACCGTCCTCCTTCCTTTTTGTCTGAGCCGCCGTTTCCGCCATTGCTTCCCTCACCAGACGGTACTGCGACACCACACCACCCTCCACCTCCCCCCCCCCCCCCCCCGAGCCCGAACCCTGGTGGAGCCTCGAAACCCGTCATGGCCAACCCTCCGACTTCCACATGCAGAAGTAGGGACATCCATCTCGAGGCCTCCTAGGTCCGGTCCTATTGCACCACGGTTGGCCGCACCCGGTACTGTTGCACCACGACCGACCGCGTCGATATTAGGGGTCAACCAACCTTTGGTGGCTCGATCTGGAGTCGTGGCCCTAAGGATCCCCTGTCTACCAATCCCCGACTGGGAGGATGAAGAAAAGGTACTCGAGGTCCCTGTTACGGCTATACCGGCAGTAGCGGATGGCTGGTATAGTTTCTCGCTGGTGGGTAGGGTTGCGGGAGACGTCGTTCACAATATCACCGCCCTCTGTGGGCTTATGCTTCGGAACTAGAAGATTCAAGGGCTAGCGGTGGAGCGCCTCAGTAGGGAGGTGGTGGCTTTTCACTTTCCCATGAGGGCAACGAAGGAGTACATCGGCCATCGGGGCCCGTGGGGGTTTGGCGGCTATCCTCTTATTCTGGTACTTCTCCAACCATGCATGCAGTCCAGTTCGATACTATTTACCCTAATGAAGGTTTGGGGTACGAGCCACAAATGTCTCTGGCGACGCTCGGAATGCCCAAATCCTAGCCCTTCTGGCAACGAAATTAGGGGCGGAGGTGTTGTCTGCCCCCTATCCCAAAAATCTGCTTACTAGACGATTTTTGTGTGCTTGCGTGTCAGTATTGAGGTGAACAGTCCCCTTCGAAGCTGGATCCGGCTTCGTTTCCCGGGACAGTCTGCATCTTCCATGATGGAATTACAGTACGAACACTTAACGAGATTTTTTACCCGGTGTGGGCGTGTAACCCACCGAATTGAGACATGCCCGGCTCATCTTCCGGGGTAGGTCGGGAGGAGGTCCGGTACGATGATTCCATCCGTGTCAAGATGGGATTCAATGTAGACTGGCTGCTCAAGACGGAATGGAGGGGTCCCCCACCTCGTCGGGAGGCCTCGGTAGACGACCTCCTCACTTCTCTCACCCTTGAACCGATCTGGGACTTTATGGGTATCAGTGGAACGGGATCCCCTTGGGTCCCTATATCACCACCCCTAGGATTCCCAGCTTTGGGAACACTAAAGAAGGCCCAGTCGGAGCCCGATGACTTGGCTAAGGATGCCCGTGACTGGGAAATTTCGGAAAGGCAAGAGGATCACCCGACACCATTAAACGGATCACAAAGCCCAGTGACTTGGCTAACGTGCCGGAGGATGGGGATCATCTCATGTCTGATTTCTCCACAGGTGGGCTGCCCTCCAGGATGGGGAATCAGAAGGAACCTCAGGCCCGGTTAGGGGGAGTTGTCCTTATATGGGCGAAGACTCTGAAGCAGAAGGCCAAAGGGAAATCGGAGAAAATCTACACCTGGAGAACAAAGATGAAGAAGGCTTTGGAGCTTTCAGTATTACTCCCACAACCTCGTTAGTTGCTGGACGAGGAGGATACTGTGGATGGCAGCAATCAACAGGCAACGACTCTTCAACAACCTCGCCAGGAGGAATGAGAGGCCTTGGAAAGGGGAGGCCGGCTTGGAGAAGGCCTACCCCATAAGACTCGAGGCAGGTAGATCTGGACAACCTTGGGATAGCATGCAGGACAACGCCCCTTCTCTTTTTTCTTCAATGCTTTAGTTGGTTTCATTTTGGTCTGACTCTTTATTGCTTCCTGTTTAGTTTTGATTTACATTATGTTTTTAGGACTTTTGAAATGTCGGTAAGAGGATGTCCTCAGGTGTTCTCTATGATAAAAAAAAAACTAAACTAGTTATATGGGTCCAAGAGGGTCGGGTTCCTTTCGATGCATCCGGAAAATATTCTAGTGCTCGGGGCCTTTGACCCCACTTTTTATTCGTTGATTGACAGTAATGCACTTCCTCGAGTTACTCATTTCAAAAAAAAATGACACCACATATATGTAATGTAAGTTGTTGGGAGGTATTTTTCTAAAAACTATCTTATGGTTTACTGTTATGTGTTTTTATCACTTGTATGCAAAACATTTATCACCAAAATACCATAAATAATATCTAAATGTACAACATTTATCACCTAGATGCATAACATTTATTACCAAAATCATAAAATTTATCACCTGAATGCATAACATTTGTCATCAAAATACCATAAAATTTTGTCACTTGGATGAACGACTTTTATCACCAAAGTACATCAACACGAAACTAGGTGATAAAACTTTGGTATATTAGAAAATGTTCATTGTAGGAAAGGTTTTAAAATTTTCTAAGCGATAGTCGGGCGGCTAGGGAAATTTAGGGATTAAACGGGGACTAAATAGAGATTAATCGGGGATTAATAGAATTAATCGGGCCGACCAACAAGGAATTAGCTCCTAAGCGGGCGCCTAGGCGGGACCTGGTCGGAATTTTTATAACACTGATTGTAAGTGATAAATTTAGTTTAATGTGGTCATAATTATTTCACAAGCACGTGATAACTTTTGATACACTAGGGACTTTCGTTGCCCCAATTGAATCTTAGTTTACTGTCGTGATAAATGGGGTCACATGACTAATGGGATAAAATATTCCGTTAATTCTTTAACCCTAAATCGAAAAAATGTTTGTGAGCCGAACAAAAAGATATCAAATTGGTCATCTCAGTACCCTAAAACTTTCAGATTCCATTTAGAGTACCTTAGATCTTTTTCGTGTCACCTTAGTACCCTGAACTTTCATGCCACTGTATTCAAAAAATACTTTTATTTTATAAAAATCATATTTAAATTTTAAAAATCAATTTTAATTCAAAATCAGTTTTATTTTTTTAAATAATTTTTATTTTAAAATTAAAAGTTTCGTTTAAATTTCAGATATTTATATAAAATTAATTTTTTTTTAATATTTAATACTTTTTCCTATTTTCAATAATTATTAAAATATATTTTATTCCTTTTCACTTTATTCGTTTTTTCAATTTCCTTTCTATTGTATTAAAGGGATAACACCAAGAACTAACTATTAAAAAAATGTACCACTCAAAAACTAACTAGACTTGTTAGTCGATCAATTTGACACTGTAGACTTAAGGTAATTACGTAAACTAACATTTTCCGTTAGAAATGACAGAAAACGTTAGGAAAACTCTAAGAACTAACTGTCATATGACTATTGAACTCAAAAACTAATTGTAGACTTGCTAGTTTTTTTTAGTTTATCCTAACGTTTTTTGTCATTTCTAACGGAAAATGTTAGTTTGCATAATTACCTTAAGTCTACAGTGTCAAATTAATCGACTAACAAGTCTATAATTAGTTTTTGAGTTCAATAGTCAAATGACCATTTGTTCTTAGAGTTTTTCCTATATTAAAAAATTCATCAAAAAAATTTCACCTTGTTGCAAAAACTCACCTCATTGTTTCAAATTTCAAAATAACACTCTTGTAAAAACAAAGCGGATTTTACAATCTACCCCCCTTAAAAGAATTTCGTACGCGAAATTTAAAACGACCACGCTCCACTTGGCCTTATCTCAGGTAACGTCCGTTTAAAAGTCACAAGCGAGGGATCCGTGTGTACTTCCGTAGTTGAAAACGTGGAAGCTGCTAGGCAACGGCTCAAGTTCTGTCTGAAGACCTCAAAATGTATGATAATCTGCGGGGCCAACTTGTCTCACACCAACTCAAAGAACTACCGGGTACAAACACAAGCCGATTAAAACCCAAAACACTTAAGGAACTCGGATAGCGGACTAGATACCCTATACCGGAATTTTCTGTCGGCACAGGTATCCGGCCGGAACCCTCTACAAGTCGAACAAAGTCGGAACTGTACACAAACGTAACTCATCAATTTCCTCCGTAGTGATCGTCACAGAGACAAATCACACTCGAATTCAAACACTATCAAGTTAAGACCAACTACAAACCATTTTACAAGTAAGTAATAACCCAAAGGCATTCTTCAAGACAAAATATCTCACGATCATTACAGGGTGGAACAACCACTCGTTTCACCACGCCTCGTGGAAAGGCAGGCGTACCCCAAGTAATACAATCTTAGATTATAGCAAACCATCGACACTCAAATACGACCGATCATGAAGGTTATCCAACCTACTATAAATCTCTTACCGATGACGCTTGCTCACATACTTTCAATCGACCAACTCCTCGGTCGTTTCATCCGAGTCATCACCATAATGAGTCCACAACAAGCATTGAAATCTCGAGAATTGAACGGTCCTTGGGGTACCTTGCGCGTAAAATTTCAAACGTCTTTCAAACAACTTAGGATCAGTCACTGGTCAACTCTAAATTCTCACTGTGCTCTGCATGGCACAAAACTGACCTACCATGCGATGCTTCATGCGGTGACCTCTTGTTAGGCCTGGAGCTCGCGGTATTCGTATTAAGCTAACTGTATCCGGATCTCGACATGATGTGCTCTCACTTCTACGGTGTAAACTTAGCTGTTACGCTAGTCCTTGCGGGACGTTGGCGTTCGTGCTTCTCTTGTCAAAAAGATACGTCTTGGTGCTCGGTTCGCATTCTCCGTAATCGGCCCTTCTGGGAATGTCGCTTGATGTTGTTGCATTTCTTGACGTGGTTTGGCTGTAATCTGCGGCGCGAATGACGTGACTCTCGAACGGTCTTCTTGCTGCTACGCGACACGAACTCTCTCCTTGAGTCGTGGCTTGCTTACGATCTGTAGTGTCGTCGTTATTGACCGTCTTCTTCTGGATTTGTCGTGTCGGTACGGAGTGTCGGGTCTTCGTCTTAATGCGCTCCAGCTTCCGATGGTCTTCGTGTCTCCTTAGCACTCTGTTCCGCTCCTTCTCGAAGTCGTGTTGCATTCTTTTCGACGATACGCTCGGACATGTCCTTTGTCTTTCTGGCTCTTCGGGTTTCCCTTCGTTCGGTTGACTTTGCTGGGGCGAATCTTCATGATCCAAGGTTGTTGGCGTCGTCTCTGGTCTCGGGTTAAATCCACTATTGACTTCAAGAACTAACGGTAATCTGATCGGTCTCTCTGGGAAGAACGTAGGTAACACACTCTAATCTAGTCTCTCACGTACGTCACACACTCGTCCAAATCTGCGCTCGTTAACCGGGGTGTGCAGACAAAATGGTCGTCTCAAAGGTTCGAATCTTATGAGCTAAATCATCTAACGGGGGTAGAAGAAGCTGGAGATTACGACTCATGTGGGTTATGGGTCCACCATGCTTCCGCTGCGCTACTCTGATCGTATCGTCGCTCGGTCATCTCCGGTAACTGGTCGGACCGTTTATTGGTCAAGGCTGTAGCCCTTCAGTGCTCGGGCATTCGCTGCTGATGGCATTCGATGAACGCCTGATGTCTCACCAATCGGTCCTTAAAACTCGATTTGCACTCTCGAAGAAACAAAAGAACTTTAGGTACGACAAGGTCTATTGCTCCACTTTCAAGCTCATATCGACACTAGTCGGTACTACCACACCTATAGTCGGTGTATTAAGGTACGGGTGGGCTTAACAGTTTTAAAATCGTTCCACCATAAAGTAACCACGAAACAACAACACCCAAAAGTAAAACTCACGTGTCAGCAAATACAAAGCCCAAAGTCTAAGAGATAAACAAGTGCCCTAAGCGATCTCATGATCGTAAGCAAGCCCCTCAGCTCGGGGTTCAACAATCGCGTACGCCCTGCTCTGCTAAGTCGGAGGTCTTCCATTCGGTAGTGGTGGAAAGATCTGATGCTGCGGGGCCCTCGACTGGTGTCCCTAGTATGGTGCTCCCGCCGCCTGACGCGGAGCTCGTGGAGGCTGAACCTGATGCTGTGCCTGTCGTGGTCGTCCAGGTGGTGCTGAGGCCTCGGCGCGGACGCTCCTCCAACTGGCTCCGGGCAAGCAAAGACAAGGTGCCCCTGTCGACCACACCGGTAGCATGATCTCTCCTCAATCTGCTGTGGTCGCTGCACGGGTCTTCCTCCAACCCAGTCGTAGCACGTGGTTGAGAGGTGTCCAAGTCTGCCGCAGTGGTAGCACGTCGGCTCTTCCTGCGACGGGGCAATGTATCATCAAATGTCCGACCTGGTCGCAAATACGACACCATCGTGTGACGTCCCTCGGGCATTCTCGGCTCCGATGGTCTGGCTGATAGCAAAAGTAACAAAAGGGTGGTCGTCTTGACGCGGTGGGTCCAACTGACGTCGCCGACTCGTACGGTCGTGCCCTACCATGAGTCTGGGGTCGGAAGAACCATGAGGTCCTCTGCCTCCGTGAACCACGGACCTCTATCGGTCCTAAGAAGTCTCCCTGTCTCGGCCTCCTCTCTCGAGCTCTGACTACGGGAACCTGATCCACAAATGTAAGGTGAAGTCCTCCCTCAAACTATCTGTCGTGCTGGGTCTCGGTCGGCACCATCTCCGGTGCAGAGTGGGACGAAGGAGCCACTCTCGTCTCGTGCATCGAGTTCGACATCTCTCCCTGATGCAGTTCCAGGAACTCCTGAAACTCGAGACGTAAAACTCCATCTCGTACCTCCTCGCGATACCACTCACGGTATGCTCCTCCCTCCAGCAGGATCGTCGCTGAAGCTACTCTCACATGGTTCCCAACGGAATCAACCTGGGCATCCACTGCCCCTGCCTGCTCAGAAATAGGTGTTTGACTCGGGCCCCCAGCTGGGCGTCTCCTGGTACCCCTCAGAATGTAACTACGAGGCATGATGTGCACCCGCTACACGAATAAAATACACGCTCAGTTTCCCAGTTTAGAACAAACGGTTCGATCAACACAGAAGGACGTTCACGCGCAACCCACAAGGGTCAAATAAGGATCAATAGTACTTAGGATCAGTAGATATATAATACTTAAATATAGGTAGACAAGACTGCACCTCAGTGCGTCTCATAACAGTAATCAATAGTCCACGCAAATCACACAACTCTCATAGAAGGAACAGTCTCAAATTGTTCACACAATCACAAGGCAAGGGGAAACTCCTCGATCGGTTATCTTCCCAATGCGTGAGATCATGAATCGTAACACGATCAATTTCATAAATTCTTAGTCTTTCTTTGTTTTTCACAGTTTCTCACTCCTTTAACTTGTATCATAACATCCATGTCGATCTCACGTCGTTACAACCCGATTCAGGCGTCCCCGAATCTTGTTGTAACCACTTGACATCCTCCTATCACGCTCGACTACAGTGGCGCCCCTGAGTCAGCCCGTGATAGCACAAACACTTCCGTTCTATCGAAATTTCGACATGACCTATTCGTATTTTCCACTAACCATCCGCTTAAGCGAGACATTTATATGACGACTTGCACACAGAGTTCTATTCATCTTGCACACACAAAACATCTCAAGTACACAACACAATCAATAAACGGAGTTCTTGTGCTCCTCAAAGTTCTCAGTATACGGAGTTCTCGTGCTCCCCAAAATTCTCAATACAACCGGTATGCGGAGTTCTCGTGCTCCCAAATACCACGGAGTTCTCATGCTCCCAAAATTCTCAACACAATCGGTATACGGGGTTCTCGTGCCCCACCAAAATTCTCAATACATGGAGTTCTCGTGCTCCAGAACAGTGGTCACTTAAACAAATCAACAATTGAATAAGACCATACTTCAATTTGAAAATTTTAGAAACGATCCACCAAAATGGCAACGCCACCAACAATTGGCCTACTTTACAACGAATGCATAGCGGGTCGATCATTTCCCGTTAATCCAATTCCGATCTCAACCGTTCGGCTTCACCGATCACTAGGGAGAGGATACCAATCAAGCAATGCAATCATTGTAGTGTAAAAGATTCAACTTAAACAACATTGAAGCAATTCACGACTCGTGTCTTTCCAACTCTCCGCATCAATGTTTCCAAATTGTGTCACTGAGTGTCACGACTTAGACTTCCGAACTCTACCCACCTAATTGACGTGCGATCCAAGGTTTTGAAAACAAGTTCAAAATTTAAACCCGTTTCAAATGAAACCAGGCTCTGATACCAAATTGTCACGCCCCAAATCCGGTTTTGCCCAGACTCGAGACGTGACCAAAGATTTACAGTAAAACAAAAATAATGAAATAAAATAAATTTTCCAAATGGTATAAATCCGTCAAAATGTAAAGAGTCACAGCTCAACGGTAAAACACAATATCCAACATAAAAGAGTACACGTCTCTAAAACTAGCTAAACCCTCAAGCTCCCAAGCTCCGAGAGTCCGGCTAATACTGCTCCCGCTCAACACCTGAAACACCACAAAGACAGGAGGGGTGAGCTTACGCTCAGTAGGGAAAATGCATAACCAGGTCCCCTTTTAGTTTAATAAACAGGAGTTCACAAGTTCATTCAAATCTTAATAAAACGAGAAACCAAACCGATGATGAAATACAGAGGCAACTCGAATGTTTAACAATATCAAAGAGCCAATAATGATCGTAGGAAAATAAGAGAATCAATGCATTTCTTAAATACTCAATAGAAGATCGAACTTTAAAGTAATGTCGTGGGACATGAAGTCGCCACCCTCCGATCCACAATACTAGTTGTGTCATATCGGATTTTTCCTCGGTCCAGAGGAGACGCATAACGTCGCAAAGACGTATAACATCGAGAATGCCAGAAACGTCCCTAGGAGGACACATATTATCAGGATTCTCATAAACGTCTCCAAGGGACCATCTGTCATAGGGAACCAAGGTAATACTCCCGTAGGACGCATACACTTGGGTAAATCAACCAATAACTAATCCTCACAAGGTAAACCATCTAAATGCTCCACCTGGTCCAATAACCAATGCCCTCAGGGTCCAATAATCAATCATTATCCCGTAGTATCTGCCAACACCAACGACTATAACACCACCGGATTACCCCCCCCCCCCCCCCCCCCCCCCGGTGTAAGTAGCATACCGAACAATCAATCATTTTTAAGAATAAGAACAAGACAAGGGAAACGCACAATAACACATCCACCAATCAACACTTTCACCACAACACACCAAAGACATTCACGAAATCCTCAATCTTAGAAGTACACACGTTCATCAATACACGCCACACGGGATTCATACCCACAATTACCCTTACCGTCATACTTACCTGTCACGGACCATCGGTACATCGATCAACTGATTGCACCGTTTGGCACTACCAGTCATACTCGATCATCCGTTCAATCAGTTAATTAATCCATATTCAATCACCCAAACAATCAATTAAACATTCAATCAATCGAACAATGCAAACCTTCAACCAATCATTCAATCATACAAGCTAACTAGTTTCATTAGACTCTTAGTTTATCCTGAACTAGGCAAACAAGCATGTGATCCTAACGCAAAACTAATCCGAGGGCTCATCACGGCCTCTCTACCATTAAAACAATTCTCAAGTATTGAAAGCGAATTACACTAGTTATTCTCATCCTATTCATGCATACTAGACACATCCGATTATTAGTAATTGAAAGATGATTATTCTAGTTATTCGAATCCTATATGCAATTCTAGGACCTTTCCGATTTTATTAACTTAATAGACACACTAAGTTTCGAAATACTCGAGAAGTTAGAACTTTCCCTACCTTGTGGTCTTCCTCTAAATACTCTGCTGAAAGTCGATTAGTCTCTCCTCCGTTCTTCACACGGGTTCCGGAGTGGTCTTCGTCTTCTCGGGCGAAGTCCAAGCTCTAGGGCAAAGTCTAAGCTCTGGGTTTTTAACAGTTAAACTTACAATCAGAACAGGGGTTGTACAAAATAAAATCAACACGTTGCCCTTTAAAACTCGAACGGGATAAAAGCGGGCTTAAACGACGAATCAGGCTCGAGTACTCGATCCCCGAGCACAGAACCCGGTGCACGTTTCCCGAGGAACGGTTCCCGGTGCACGGGTTTCGAGGCACAGATCTGGAGGTCCGATTTAGTGTTCCGCTTTTTAACCCGTTCTAGGGTTTGTTTTAACGTCTAGCTTATTACGCTCGGGTTTCCAAAATCGTTCATCTACCCAAAGTCCAATTTACAATAAAACTGTTTGATTTTATAAACTCTTTTCACTTTAAAACCAATTTCCATTATTTCCTTAAATAAAACAAATTTTGTTTTACTTTTCCTTTTTCTTTGATTTCACTGATCCGACGAGTCCACAAACGTTCAGATCTCCCAAGAGCGAACCAGATCTAAAACATACAGGAGAAACAACAAAAGAAGGGAGGAAGGAGAAGACTTCGGGTTTGGATCCGGCCGGCCAACGGCGAAATCGTCGCCGGCCGAGGTCAACACGGGAGTTGAGACTCACCGTAAACTAAGAGGGACGGCGGTGGTGTACGACGAATGATATCGTCACAGATCTGAACGAAATCGGTGTTGTCATCCCAGATCTGTCGAGCCGCCGACAAGAAGCTCGGGATGAGGGCATCGTTGGTGGCTTGGGCTGAACGGAGCAAAGAGAGAGGGACGGTGGCTTGGCGTGAGGTGGAGAGGACGGCCGGCGACTGGCTCGACGTGAGGGAGGCGGTAGCTCGGAGTACTGGCGGCCTTAGGTGGACGGCGAGGAGGAGGAGGACGGCGGTGGTCTGTGTCGGACGAAGAAGGAGGGAGATTGAGAGATGGGGGTTCGGGTTTCAGAGGAGAGGGAGGCGAGGGTGAAGTTTGGGGCAGAGAAAATGAAGAGGGAGAGTCGGCCGAGCAGAATGAAGAAGGATGAAGAATGGGGTTCGGCAGCTTTGAGAGGAAGAAGGAGCGGAATTAGGGTTTCTGACCCAAAATTCCCTCTTATACATGAAGACCTCAAACGGGCCCGGCACACGGGCTTGGTGAAGATGGGCTTCAGCGGCGGTTTGGGCTTCTCGGCCCGATGCCAAAGCAGACGGGTCAGGGCTGGTCTGACCTGGGTTGCTGTTCGGGTCAGGCCCAACCCGGTTCGACCCTAAACCATTTTTTTAAGTACTTGTTGCAAAAACTCACCTCATTGTTTCAAATTTCAAAATAACACTCTTGTAAAAACAAAGCGGGTTTTACAGATCCATTCCGTCCTAAGGAAGCAGATGAAGAGATACTTGGTCATGAAGTACCATATCTAAATGATATTGGGGGTTTGTTATATTTGGCACAATGTACGCGACCTGATATAGCGTTCGCAGTAAATGTACTTTCCAGGTTCAGTTCAGAACCCACTCGACGACATTGGAACGATATCAAGCATATACTTCGTTATCTGAGTAGGACCAGAGATTGTGGACTTATGAATTCTAAGTCCATGGGGAGCGTCGGCTTGGTTGGATATGCGGATGCAGGCTATTTATCAGATCCTCACAAAGCTCGCTCCCAGACACGATATGTTTTCACCTGCAGTGAAACAGCCATTTCCTGGCGCTCTACGAAGCAGACTTTGGTTGCGACATCCTCAAACCACTCGGAGATTGTGGAGCTACATGAAGCTAGCCGAGAATGTGTATTCTTGCAATCCGTTTTGAAGCATGTATTATGCTCAATCGGAATTCCTCCGCCAAGCTCTCCTTCCATCATATATGAAGACAATGCAGCTTGTATAGCTCAAGTCAGAGGAGACTATATCAAAGGAGACAGAATCAAGCACATCTCTCCGAAGTTCTTTTATACTCATGAACTCCAGAAGAGTAATGAGATAGATGTCAAGCATATTCGGTCATGCGAGAACCTTGCAGATTTATTTACTAAAGCCTTGCCGATTTCTACCTTTGAGAAGCTAGGTCACAGAATCGGCATGCGTCTCCTCAGCAAGCAACCAAAGTAGCATGTCTGAACTCAGGGGGAGACAAATTTTGTGCACTGCACTCTTTTTCCCTCATCCAAGTTTTATCCCACAGGGTTTTCTTGGAGAGGTTTTTAACGAGGCAGCATCAAACACGTTTTGCCCGTTGCACTCTTTTCCTTACAGGTTTTGTCCCACGGGGTTTTCCTGAGAAGGTTTTTAACGAGGCAACTTAAGACGCAATTGGCGTATTTGTAGATGGTGGCGTCCAAAGGAGAGTGTTGTAGAACACATGTATACTTAGGATGACCACCACCATTTTATGTACGTGGCAATCATGCACATAATTGGTTGATGACTAACGCAAAGTAGAAATCCTATATATATATGTACATGTATGAAGAGTAATATATAGACACAAAAAAAGGTTTAGTAAATTGATAAGTAAAATAAGTTTGATAATTCAATTTCGATTTTGATAGTTTGAAAAATAATCACAACAATAATAAACTGTACCAAATATGTAGTATGGATTCGAGGTAGTGTTGACGGAAACCCCGTATACCAAAATAAATGAAGCTTTTAATGCAGCAATAGATCATTTTCGCTCAAACATAAAGCCTATTTATCCTACAAGTAACAACTTTTAAGTCCCAACTACTCATGATGGGATCAGTAATTTCATAATAAAAATATAAAGAGATAGTGCTCAAATAGTTAAGTTCGTAGTTTTTTTTGAAAGGCAAGTATAGTTGATATCAACAAGATTTGGATCTTTTCTTGTCTCCTTAGTGCAGCGCAAAAGCCTACTCTCTAGTGCTTATACACTTTATTACACTTATTTCAAATCAAGGTATTATAATGATAAATATTCAGTTGTATATTGTCTTGTTTCTTGAATCTCTAAAATCTCATTTTGTATTGTCTTGTGCCTTGAATTTAATAAATCTATCTTGTGTATTGTCCTATGTCTTGAATTACTAAATCTTATATTATTTAGATTCAAATCCTATATTTTTTTGAGCGGATAACGAGAGTAATATATTAATAAAAATAAGTCTCCGTAGATACAGTCCCAAAACGGGCCAGTCAAGAGAGACAACTAACAATTGAAATTATTATAAGGAAACAAAATAACAGGTCCACACATCGTGGGACAACTACTAAATTGAAAATTACTCTTTCACCGAAGTGTTTCAAAGGTGTCGATAGGAGAATGATGCGATAGCGGCCGAGACAACCGGTACATCGGCTGAAGACTATTAGGTAGGGCAGAGCAAACCCTATGTTCCAATCAGGCATAAATCGACTCAGGGTTGTGTTCCAGTAGAATACTGAAGCGCAAGAGTGACGGCCTGGGAAGCCCTGTAACCAGTAACTGAAATGGCTTAATTGGACTATGCATCCTCCCGAGGAACCAGCAGACATCGTCCCCCCTCTGATGATAATGAGGGCCTTTAGAAACGTAAAATTGTTGGTTGCCGATCTGATTGAAGAATTTTAGCGCCGGTACTTGGTGGAATTGATGCCACCCTACGTCCAGTGAGGCGGTATTACCGACAGACCCCCTACTGGACCACGAAGTCCTCATTGATCGAGGCGAGAGTGTGTTCCACCCCTCGCCGTTTGTGGTGTCCCTCCATTGTACTCCGCATGTCCCTATGAATCAATGCTCAGGATTAGCATCAAACCATTGAACGTCCGAGCACTACTAGCAGACATGTACCTCCTATTGGTGATTGAGAACCAGGTCCTTACAGTGCATGTCCCCTCTACAGGCAGACGAATAACAGGTGTGGGTCGAAACACCAACTAAATTCTCCCGCTTCCTCCACCTTGTCCTCCGCCGCTGCTACCGTTGTCGACTTGCCCGCCTAAGATCACCCCGACGTCGCCTTGACCAACAACTTCCTGATGTTCTGCACCGTCCGCCACCACCAGTGATCGGCCGCTTGAGCACCTCATCCTACAAACCGACCCCAAGACCGGAGTCGCCATAATAGCCCTCACCGGTCGAAACTCAAATAGCCCCACGCCACCACCGTCATGAACCGCCATCAACGGACCCGTAGCTCCTAGTTGGGTCGTGCCCTTCTCCGCTATCGGATCTAACTGCGCTCTAAAGGTCAGACCGCCGATCCACCCCTTGGATTCTCGGCCAACACCACTGACAAACAAAAGCCCTTTGTCTCTCCTGTTGTCGCCGACAACCACCTGCAAATACCCACCGAGCTAAACCCTCTGCCCCTCCTTTTGTCACCGGTCGTGCCCTGCAAAAACTCCACACCATTCCACCAACTCACAAAACACAACAAGGAAAGAGTAATAGGAACCTCCATACTTGATCGATCTCCCATAACAATGGATGAACTCCCAAAAAACAAGATCAAGCGGCAGTAAAGGAAAGCGCCCCCCAATCCTTTAACATAACCCTCTCGATTCATTTACAAAATCCTATCATTTGGTCAAAGTATAAATTGTGGTAACATAAAAATGTTTGTTTAAATTTAAATCGTAATGTCATATTTTAATAAAACTCTCAAAACAAGATAAAAATAAAGATAAAGGTTAATTTAAATATTAATGATGTTATTTCGATGGGTGAAATATGATTTAATATACATAAATCACTTTGCATTTGATATGATAACAAATTGATTTATCTTTGGAAAAGTAAGTGTAGTATTTATAATAAGAAAGTTGTTCAAAAGTGACAAGAAATTGAAACTATGATTTACATAGAAAATTCAAAAAAATAACATGACAAGTAACATAAAGATTGGTAATCAAAATACATTAGGGACGAGGATTTATTCCTTTTCACACCCAAACTGAACCCCAACGAGCTGCTCTGACAAACCGATAGACAGCGTGATTTGTTGTGCGTTTGAGAAATTCGAATTGTACATTTTCGATTTTTGTATATAAGTCTTATACAATATTGGGCTAATATGCATAAAGGGGAAAGGGAGATGTTCCTTTGATTGATGAAGTTGACCAATGAAGCTTCATAGATCACTCAGGTCGGGTTCATTGTCGATCGAATGACTACCAATCTTGACATGGTGACTGACGACCACTATAAGTGTATTTAGTGGATGATCGGGTAGAATGCTTTGCTTGCATGTCCTTAAAGATTGGGTTAGACACAATTGAACTATTCTCTCGCCTTGATAAACAGTCCTTGATGTCCTCCCTCGAATAGATGTGAGGGCCCCAATAGTATATGGTATGCTGAAAATCGTATATCTTGACAAGAGGCATATTGATAATTGATGGAGTCGGCTCCACCCTGGCATGGTGACGGGGAGGTACAAACCTAGTTAATCGCCCCTAAGATCTCCATTCGGATATGAGAGGGTGCTTCCCCCCTTTCCCATTGCACTAAGACCTTGACATAATTAGGTGTGTCGATAGTAGTCTCCTCGAGGACTCTCAAGACGTGTCGAATACAAAAACGGTTGTTATAATTCTAGTCATTGCTACGAAGCTTAGTGACGCTAACCCAAATTGAAACAAAAAACAAATACATTAACACCCAACATACCTTCTATAACTCTATTTTAAGCGGGAAACATAGCCATGGGTCCACCAAAACATAAACATTGGGACTGCATGTTAGACTCGCGAACTCCTTAGGAATGAACCTCAATCATCATAGCCCCTCTCATGGTCTTAACCATCGTGTTGCTCCATCCTTATTCTTCACCGTGTTGAGATTCGTCACACAAATTTTGAGTGTCAGTCTGGGATCAAACAACCGGTGGAAACTCGAGTGGCCACAAAAAACAAACGGACCGACTCCGACGGCAATGGAGCAGTCATGAGCATGTACTTCATACGTAAACATCACCTCAATTTGACGATGACCAAACGTGACACGAGATGGTATCAGGCTGCAAGATCCACAACTCACACCATCCCCTTGTCGTTTTAGCTCCCGCAAGCTAAACCTTCTTTACTGCTTTCACCTCCACCAAAGAGGTTGTCAATCTTCCTCCTCTCCTTCCGTTGTCGTCAATTGAGGTCTCTGTCTTCTGCAAAACCATCCACATGTAGACATCCCTCACCCCTCCGTCAGTTACCCCCCCTTCATGATCGTGACGAGAATCGTACTCTAAAAGTTCCTCATCCTGCTCGAGAATAGCATGTTATTGAGCCTTATCGTTCTTGTGAATGACTCGTCATACTCCAGCTACTCGTCAAACGTGAACACCTCGGAGCTTCCGACGAAAGCGAGCAACGATAAGAACCAAAAGACAGACATAGACATAAGATTGGGATGGTCCTAACGCTTTTGCTCAATCTTGACATTGGAGGCTCTAGGTATAACCTAAGTATCGGAAATCCAATTTATTTATCTTAGTTTACATATGAAACATGAGCTCTAATGTAATCTCTATTAGTAAAAGATACGGTATGGAACAAAAAATGGCTCTCGTCTTCTCTCTCCGCAAGACATGAGTCATCTAGGGTTTCATATTGAAACCGAAGCCGTCGTCACTGGTGGAGTGTCGTCCTCCCCCTCGAAGACGCCATCATCTATTTCGGCGTCAGTTTCCTTAAGGCATGGATCTGTCTCAAAGCCAACATGGTTCTTACTCGTACCCTTCCCACTTCTGCCTTCTACAACAACGGATGATGCATTGGCAGCCATCTAAGGCCAGATGGTGGTCGTCTCACTAGATGACGGTGAGGAAGATACGACGATCTTCATCCTAGATGGAGTAGTTTTGACCGCGGAAGATACTCGATACCGATACACCTTGGCAAGGCGTCTCGTCTCTGGCGTCTCATGTAACCTGAAAACCCTCTGTGGGGTGATGGAAGAAAACTGGAAGATATTTGGATTGAACGTGCATCCCTTGACTCGAAAAGTGGTGGTGTTCTTTCTCCCTTCTCAGGATACCATGAAGGACGGTGATGGGTACTCTATCTAGGCGAGGGCTGCTAAATAGCCCTGCTATAAGCCATAAGATGCTAGACGGGATGCGGGTCAGTAGGATGGAGTATTGTCCCTCATCATCCCGGGCCGACCAGTGTTGTCCCTCCTCATCAAGCGGAACATCCTCACCTGTTCTGGAGAACACGATCAACTGGCAAGCACTTGAGAAGACACCCCTACAGCCTTCCACAAGGCTAACTAGTGGGTTCAGAATATATCCCAATCAATCTCGAGTTGGTGACAATTTGTGTGTTTTGTTGTTTTTTTTTGTTTTACTATCCACATTTTGTCTATGATACAATAGAGTGTCGACGCATCTGCTCCACGACACAGGCCCCGGACTATAATTTTTTTTTTTTGAGAATGAACGATTGTATATTATAAATAACGAGTGTTTATAGAACAAAACAACAATAAAACATTGTAACTGAAATAACATAAATGAAACGAGTTCCCACGGTGGAGGATACTCAGACAATAAATTAAAGAGCTCAAGGCACCTCTTTTAAGCGCCTAGAGGGTGATACTGCTAGGGGTGAGCATCGGCCGGTACCCGCCCAAAATCCTAAACCCGTTATCCAAACCGTTTTTCCCGGTTACATAAAACTCGTACCCATACCCATCACCGGTCGCTAAAAGGAAGGCCGATAACCGCCCGTCCTCACTACCGGCCGGGGACGGTTATAACCAACCAACCCAGGCCCAATGGACTTCTTATTGGACCTACTGAAATGAACATTCAAACATTCAACTTAATTCCTACAATTGAAACTTAATTTCACACAATTTAACTTAACTCCATAAACCTGCCTATTATAAAACTGATTCCAGTTTAAATACTTCAAACATTCAAACAAAACACAACAATTCCTACAACTAATACCTCATAATCATATAAAACACCGTACCGGTCGGTTCAGGTAGGACCGGTTTTCTGGTGTGAAAACCGGTCAAACCCGTTGACCAGGCCGGTTCACCTATTTCCAACCCATACCCGCCCGTGGCTAGGTCGGTTTCGGGTTTTCCGGTGATAGGGACGGCTGGAGATGGTCGGTTTACGGTGATGGGCAGATTTTGGCTCAGCCCTAGATACTACGGTAGTGTCTGACGCCATCGATACAGCGACTCCAGACTGGCGGAAGCTATTGTACAGCAGACCCATTACCGGATAAAAGTAATGGTTGACATAGTACTCCCCCGGGTTGTCAGCGTGCGTCGTCTTCCCTTGACTGATAATGACAGGACTCCAAAACGTAGGATTGTTGACATCCGAGCTGGTAGGTAAGTACTATGTCGGTTCTTGGTGGGACCACTGGCACCTTACGTCCAGAAGGGCGGTACAATCGACCGACCACCCTCTGGAGCACCTCGGAATCATTCGGCAATGTGAGGGTGCATCGAGCACCCCCACCTCCGCTGTATGTGATTCCCCTTCCATCTAGTGGACCTGACCCGGTTGTGGAACCCAGGTGGTCCACACCCTAATCCGGCCCGGCCCAGACTAGGGTCGGGGCCCCATCTCTGTCCGGGTACAGTCTGGGCTTACTCGACCCTTCCCTGTCGAGCCTCTGTCCCTGTCTCAGCTGCGGCCCGAGGTGAAGGGAGCCCATGCCCAACTTCACGACCCGTGCTCCATTCCTTCTGCTCGGCCTAAGGTTCAAACGTTTCCGGCCCAACATAGCAGCCCGACCCATCTCCTCCCTGGTGTCACTCGTAACCCTAGCGGGCTCCTTTTCCTCTCGCCGTTTTTAAGTCGCCACCGCCACTTGACCGGCATGACGATCGCCGGCCTCCGCCAGGTCTTGGACCACCGGAGATTCCAGTAATCTCCCTCCGTACGTCGTCAGAATGTCGACGTCCTCATCCACCGCCGGCTCCTCCTCCACCACGACCTTCTCTGTCCAGTGGGATCCTTCCATGGTGGCTAGCCCCGTTAGAGAAACCCAAGGAAGAGCAACTCGAAGGTGACCTCCCCCGAGCAGTCCCCGCCAAAGGCTACACCGTACTCCTTACCCTTGGTCTTGGGCCCTTCGTCGGCGTTCGTCTTACGATCCCATAAGGCTTTTCCGAGAGAATCCCCTATGACCTCCGATCCCCAGAGATCCTACCACTCTAGTTCCCGTTCTCGGCTACCTTACTGGCCGAGAAAGTAATCTCCGGTCCTCCCTGTATCTCGTCACCACCCTTCATTGGGGAGAACGCGTAAAAAGAACCGCGATCCTTCGCAAGATAACGTCGGAGGACACCACGGACGAGATAAACTCACCGTCCTCGTTCCTTCCCCGCAACTCCCGATCAATATAAGAATTGTTTGACACCGGCAAAGTTTTAATAATATTTCGTCATGGGTAAAAAAAATTAGTCAGATTAGGTCAATCTGGTAAATATTTACTGAATTTGATTGTAAGAGCCGAGCTAATATATATTCTTTAATTTGTAAATTGGTGTCCACAGTGTGTACGGGAAGAACTTTTGTCCACAGCTCGCTCACAGGATCAACAACAATTATAAATTTCGATAAATATTTGTTTATGAGCTAGGACCCAATGTTATTGGGACTAGAAAGTCTAATAAAATAGGGCCCTGACCATCACTAATTAAAACCCAAAGTAAAAGTCGGAAAGAGATAGAGGAATAAGATGTTCATTACTTTCTCGTTTCCTAAAAGTTAATTGTTAGTAGAATTCGATTTTTAACTTTTCACGTGAATTATGTTCTTCATATTTTTATAAATACGAATACAAAAGTTTATATACAATTCATACATTTTTTTTTTGAAAATAAGTTATAGACTTTATTAATGATCTAGTTGTAGAATATGTTGAAGTGCATCAGAGAAGGAATCCCCTGACCACTAAAAAACAGATAAAAAACGAGTTTTTCTGGCAAGTCAGTGAAAACCTTTGTTCGCAGTTCTTTTAACAAAGATGAGAGATAGTCTCTCGTTTTGAAGAAGAATGAATCGTATGCCCTAATAATGGTACCTACCGGGGATATAGGAAAGGAGCCCGTAAGGATCACGTTGACCAGACTGCTAATAGCTTCTCTCTATGCCAAAGATTAGCTCGAACACCGGATAGTACCCCAAGAGTAGTTGGTGTTGTCCCCTTCCTAAACCTTGGCATTCCTCGCCTTCCAGATCCCCAAGAGTACACTCAAGATCTCGGCCACCCGGCCTGGTGTCTGACCCGAGGTCGCCTGACCTCACCAAGTAGAGAAAGAGGCGGAGTTCTCTACAGAGTAAGTTCCCCAAGACTAGTCCTGCAAGTTTTAGCAAAACTGCAAGAGACGAACAGAATGACCACCGTTTCCTGGCCACAATCACACATGGGACACAAACCCCTTGTACATGTTGGATGCTACCTGTAGGGTATCCTTAAGACATCGCCACAAGAAGTTCCGCATGCGAGGTTGGACGGGAATAGACCAAATATTGGACCATTCCACTAGTTCTTCATACTGGCAGGCCCGTTGCATAGCATCCACCAACGTTCGGTATCCTGTCTTTGTCGAGTAGAAACCTTTCTTTTCCATGTACCAGTACCATTCGTCTCTAATTTGGGTTTCGGAGATAGGTATATGAAGAATCTTCGCCTAATCGTCCTTCTCAAATAATGACAGTATAAGAGGAGTATCGCAGCATCTTGTTCCCGGGATCATTAAACGTACCACTGGTGATCCCTCTAAAGATGTAGAGGAAGTCTGAATAAATGGCACTTGACCCGGGAGCCATGGAGCCCCCAAAATAAGGGTGTCTCAGACATCACCGATGGCCACCCGAAGTCCTCCCCGCATAAGATTTTGAGAGGACATGATACTGCATCAGATATGCTACTACATCGAGATTGGCTACTTTTCAGTTAAAATAAAGATGTTAGCAGAGATGTCAGATGACATCATGGTGGAACCGGAGCAGAGCAGGATAGAAGATGTCAACACAGAATGTTAGTGAAATCATAGTGTTGACGTTCACATTCATCTAGTGAAGATACATTTCCTATTCGTATAGATACTCTTTAGATTGGAGACCTAATCACGATAAGAAGTAAGGAGATTTACTTTCCAAGACTTGAAGATACAGAAGATATACACGCGGATTTGCGTGGGTAAAGATTGGAAAGTCTTGTTGAATAAGGAAACTAGTTGCAGATCAAGGGAACTAGAGATTCAGCTCAAACGTGACTCTGAAGTCACCAAAACCCTAGGAGGCTCGATGTGGGAAGCAAGCTAGCATTATATATACCGTGGAGACCTCGTAAGCTAGGCTTGATCGCACCATTGATTATCTGTCGATCATTTAGGTCAGAGAAGACCATTTTGCGTATGCAGATTACTTGATTCATGAATTCAGTTGCCTTGAGTGTGTAAGACTAGCGTGTTGAGAAGCTGAATAAAGTGTAGGTATGTTGTATTGACCATTTATGTGTATTGATTACACTATAGTGAAAAACATTTCCACTGGCAAAGTGCCCCAGATGTAGGTATGTTGTACCGAACTGGTAACCAATCTCGTGTCTATGTGTGTGTTTGCTTATTTCGATTATTGCATATGTTAAACTGTCAAAGTGAGATGTCAGGTCACATGTTACAACATCTCAAGTGACATCTCACCAATATCTGCACACGAATAGAATTATAAGATAAAACTTTAATTCCCTCCTACGGACGCTTGGAGGTAATATGTGGATGAGTTGTATCACGCCTGTATGACTTGGGCGACTAAAGAGTGAGGCCTATGGATCAGTCCCCATGGTTGTTTTCCAAGTAGAGCAGTCTTAACATGCCTGAGGTGGCGGAACCCCATCCACCCAAACTCCTTAGGGATACATAGTTTATCTCAATCCTGCCAGATCATTGGACGGTCCGAGGCTCCCCCTAGCAGAATCTTGCCAATGCTACATGAATACGATCCGTGATGCATCTCGGGACCTTGAAAACAGACATAACATACATTGGTAATGATGTTAGTACATATCAAATCATGACCTCTTGCCCTGCCATGGATAACAACTTTCTATCCCAAGATCGGATTCTAGAAATGATCTGGTTCCCCAGAAAAGCCATAACACTGTTCCTGTTATGGTTCATCATATTCGGCAAGGCCGTACCTCATGATCAGATTGTCAAGCTCAAGTTCGGTAGCCCACATCACGACGAAAAGAGTCCTTGGAGAGCAGGGATCAACCGGTGTTTAGGCACTACTTTCAGCGGTTCTTGGCAGTTTGAGCCCTTTGGTTTTTATTTCCGTTCTAGTTTTGGTTTCAATTCTTGTTTTTGTTCTGTATCTGGTTTACCACAACCGTTTTCTTTAGGATCGATTTTCTTGTCTAAGAGTTTTTGGATCAATGAACCTTTAAGGGTCGTGACCATTGTAATAATTCGTTTATCATATTAATACAACTATCACTTATTCTCAAAACTTAACATTAAAGACAATGTCATACCCTTTTGGTTTAGAATTTATTTTCATAGATAAGCTCATAATTTTATTAACAAGATCTATTCCAAGAAAGGAACCAGAATGCCAACTTAAAAAAGTCAGGTCAAAAAGCCAACAATTACAATAAAGCTCTCGTATAAAGTTAAGGGGTCAAAGACCGAAAAACGAAGGACAACAAGTCCAAAGAAAAAAAACTAACACGAACATAACAAATCAACCTTCGTCGGTAATCCACTGTTCCCCCTCAGAAGTTAAGTTTAGATTGTCGAAAGCCTTCGCTTGAGCAGGCTAACCAAATTGAGCGTTTCGAGTTTCCGCGACCTGTTTTCACACGTCAACAAGATTAACGACTCTTTCACGACTCAAAGAACGAACTCTTGGTTTAGACTTAAGAGTATAATAATCCGATAAATACTTGAGGGGAAGACTCTTCCGTTTAAGAAGTGTGTCCTTCCAAGGACTATCCTGCTTTTGTTGTACCCTGTTTGCATCAGACACCTCTTTCCCAGTAATACAAATTTTTACTTCTCCAACTCCTAAGAATACAAATTTATTCAAACTCGGTGATATAACAACCCCTACAAGAAAAAAAATGCAGAATAGCCATTTTTTAAATCAACGATATTTTATAAATACCTCACCCAAATAAAGGTACAAGATAGCCAAATCCATAGCAAACTCGGAAACTACAAAAACGGACCAACACAAGATCACAACAAAAGCCAAAACTCAAGAACAAAAAAAAATTGAAAAACGAAACAGTTCCAACCGAACACAACCAAACTAAACTTACCAAAAGAAACAAAGAGGGGAACAAAAAGAGGCACAAAACGTCCCTTGTTAAGCAACCATCTGTTTGAATCGAATGGAGCTTCAACAGCAGACATCGAAAATCTCCGTTAGTGTCACTCGACAACGCTCCTTGCAACCTGGAAATTGGAACAAGAGAATAGCGAATCATAATAGGTACAAATCTTGTTTATCAGCTTACAAAGTATCCATACACACCATAATCACTTTTGTGGACATGGAGGTCGATCATGGCCATATATTTTTGCGGTGACACTTAATGTAACCTCAGATTGGTCAACATTCTGAGAGATGACATAATGATAACTTTTGGAAACTCAAATCCCAATTGTTTGAAAAATCAAAACGCAATGAACTTGAAGTTGGTGAGAGACAACGGTAGGTGAGAGAGACCTCTCAAGGACTGACCATCCCTCTCTTTCTTACTGAAAGCAAGCCTTTTTGCTCTGATTAGGATCCCTCAACAGTTAATACCCACTGTTGAATTGGTAGATTCATGTTACCTTATTTTAATTTTCACTCATTTTAAAATCAAAATAATCACAAAATCTATGAAATTGCTTTCCAATTGAATCAAGCATGTTTAAGTGTACGGTTTGACTGGAATAAACTAAATTTATTGGAAATTAGTTCTTCATAAACTACATGTACCATAGAAGCATGACGAAGTAGGCCATTTTTTTTTTGATAGATGATGTTTTATTTTATTGATCCTTTTACCCCAAGACGGGGAAAAAGAGAGGGGACTGCAAAAAGCTATCCCACATAACCTTCAAAAGAGACTCCACCACAAAACGGTGAGAGAATCTTACTAAGAAAAAACGAGGAAAAGAAACAAAAGCTTAAAACAAAGGATAAACTAGTCGATAGGAGGAGGAGCATCGTCGTTAAACTCTATCTGCAGCATAGTCCCTGTATTGACAAAATGTCTCCAAGCTTCGTTTTTACGCTGAGGTTCGAGCAACTCCTGGTCACTCATACAAAGCGAACGAGTCATCACTCTAAATGTCTGTTGAGGTTTCTTCCTCCTTCTCCCTTTACCTTTCTTTACTGTTTCAGGTGACAACGCCAGGAAATTCCTGATCGAAACTTGAATTAAAGCAAGGGAGGGAGTCGGTGACACAACCGACAAAGGTTGAGCATCCACAGGACCAATGTGAACCACTCGCTGATCTTGAACCGGAGGCTGCGATGAAACCTTGTTCCTGGGCTTTAAAGGCCTGAAAGCTGTAACCAAGCCCGGGATTGGATCTGAAGTACCCAAAAGAACAGCATCCACTGGGCTGGGCCGAGCTGTGACAGGCCCAATCCCCAGCCCGTCCAACCCATTACGCACGCCATCGCCATCTTCGCGAGCAGCCAGATATCCAGAGGAAACAGAATCGCAAATTTACGATCTCAGAGTTTACAGCTCAGCAGAAATGTTTGAAATCGCGCAAATCCGGAGAGAATCAGATTCGGCCAAACCGCTATCAATCACTGGATTGATAGAATCGAAATTCAAATTCGAATTCGAATCAGTGACCGGAGATCTCGCCAGTTCGCCGGAGTTGCACCCAGGGCTCCCGTTGCCGGTGTCAGACACCAAAGAAGGACAAGCTCGACCTTCGAACAATCCAGCACGACTCCTTCGTCCATCACAACAACACGAGCCGGAGTGCTCTGTTCTGCGAGATCGAAGCTGTTCTCATGCCTCTGCGTCTCCATCAGCTCATGGTTGATCCGAAGTTGCTGATTAACGTTGCAAGGGACCTTCTCCAATGGAACTGGAGCAGCACCAGATTGCAAAGCCAACTCCCCCTTCTCAGACGTGATGCTCTGTTTCACTCCCACCTGAACAGAGCACACACCAGTCCGCCGAGAGTCCCTTTTACCACGCCTGGAAGTGGAAACATACAGCTGTCGTCCGTTATATTTGAACCCATTGAGAGAATCGATCACTTTCGAAGCGGATTCCTTGGATGTGAATTTGACGAAGCCGAACAAGAAACCTTTTTTGTTTGGTCTCTTGCGGATAATGAAGGAGACAACCTCGCCATAGGTCCCCATCACGTTTCTCACCCACTCCGAGCTAATACCAACCGGGAGGTTTTTCACATAAACCTCTTAATCACGTTGCTCTGTCCGCTCATGAACAAGAGGTGCAGACACCACCTCCTCACGAACCGGGCCCTTAGGAGTCACAGTGGTCGGGCCAACGGGATCACGAGCCGATGGAACCTTCCTGGTACCCATGGCCTGATGTTTCTGCCAATGATTCTGCCGGCGAAAAGCTTTACCAGGAGCCCGGGCCGAGGGAACCTTCGCTGCGATCTGGCGCTTGGCTCTTCCCTCTTTGACATGTAACGGCTTGATCCCATAGATGATTTTGCAATAATTACCATAATGAGACACAAGCACAGAACAGAAGGTAGTGAAGGAAAGCACCTTGGTGAAGGAGCGATCAAGGTTGGCCGGAGAAGGCTCTTCCTTTGGCTGGGGTCGGAAACGCTTCCGAGCCATGTTTTCAAATTTCCAGAACTGAAAGCTGAAATGCCTTGTTTAGTAGGCCAATTACCCAACTACTTGGGTTAATCAAATAATCAAAAACTGAATGAGTAAAGAGAGAGCTAGCGACAGAGAAGGGTCTAGGGAGTGACAAGCGTGTCCTCGATCCTCGCCATAGACGTCCTCAATTGGTGACGATGGACTTGGAATCCAACTACAACATATCATCACCTTCAACCTTCGTTTCTAACATACTTCACCAACTACGGTACTTGTAGTGTTGGAAAATGAAATCCTAAAAAAAGTTAAACTAAAAAGAAGATTAAATAAGCTCTGATGAAGAGCAATTTTTTACACTAGCTCAATTTTATTCACACAACTAAGGAATAGTTTGGGTTCTTTTTTGAAAATATGAAATTATACGTGACTTTTTTTTTATTAAATATACAGAGTTCTGATTTTTTTTCTTTAATGAATAACGAAATGTAAGAGTGTTTATTGATAAAAAAAAGAGATTAAAATGGGTATATAAACGATGTTTTTTCTAGTAACGTGTTAGCTAATAAAAAACCCTAGAAGCTCTCTATTTCTCTCTCTTCTAGTGCCTAATGGCGCGCGCCACCATCTCCATCTTTAGCCTTGCTCCTCAACCACGCCTCACTTCTGGCTGCCACCACCTCCATGTCTCTATGCTATACATCCACCCTATTGGTGATGTTGCCGTGCCCCACCACGAACTTGATCAAACCCATTCGCGGTTCCAAGACTATTAAAGGGCCCCTGTCATTCTTTTTCTTCCACCGTCTCTAACGTGGACATAAAATGCATCATTTCTAGATGTTTTTAAACCACATATCTAAGCTTTTTAGTCCCAGTTCAGTTGTATTTGATGCATTTTTATCTATTATTGCAAGCGGATGCTCATCAGGTATAGTCGAGAATTTCGAGCGAAAAGGAGCCAAATTTGGGCGAAAACTCGAAGTAGCCATCCTGCGGAGGATCTAGAGGTGTTTCGCCATCCACCTTGTGACGAACACGTCAGCAGTTCGGCCTCCAGACCGTGGCGGACGCGAAGGCGTTCGGCCTCCAACCCGCGAAGGACATGTCGGCGGTCTGGCCCCTAGCAATAGCGGACTCGCAGGCGGACCGCTGTCGAGCACCTCGACCTTCACTGTACCAATGCCCTTTGTCAAGCGATCTGTTTCCCACTCCGCCACAGACTCAAGCCCGGTTTGTTCGGTAGTCCACGACGCGCGTCCGTGTTGATTTTTCAACTCATTTTGGGTCTTTTTTTTATAGAAAAGTTAGGTCACTATTTTGCGAGATTCGAGTTTTGTGAGACAATAACTGGTGTTGGGGCTATGTTAGAAATGGAGGAGAGTTGAGAGCTAAGAGGATTGAAGTTTGAAGCATTGAAAAATATCCTTGTAGTCCAAATTTGGCATTTCATTCTCTACACTTTCTCAATATGAAGAATGTTTGTGTTTATTCATCCATGTCTTCTTCTTCATTCTCCATAAACAAATACCCTATAATCTGGGGTTATGGGGGATTAGATGTTAAGTTCCATTGTGTTGAATATCATGAATGTTGTGATTGTTGATTCTAGCTTAGGGTTAATTATTTGATTTGTACTTCTCCCTCGTAGGCTTAATAGATGATGTGAATTGGAATCTAACGCTTGTGAGATGAGGATTGAAATTGGTCTAAAATCATATATAAATTGAGTTTAAATCTAGACTAAGGATAACTAGATTAACGCAATCGCAATAGCTATAGGTTTTGTACTGAAAGCTAGAAACTGTTAGAGAACATAGTGCTTTGGGTCTTCCTACATCTAGCTTCGGGAGAATTAGGTGGTTAGATTTCATTAGGTTTGGCGACTGATACGCTTGTCGTGCCCTTTTTCCGTGCCAAAATCGTAGGGCGTCAGACTCAAATGCCTATGTCGTTCCCGATGATCTAGGATGCACTGGTTCCCCCACCTCGGCTTTCCTATGTGGTGAAAGTGCGTAATAACGCTACCGTACCGGCATCCAAGGATCATACCGCCTCCATCAACGAGGGTATAGCTTATGTGGCCATGCTAGTCGTCGTCCTGTAGGGGATTATTCTAATAACCGCCCTGTCTACCGATGGTATCATGACCGAACATGGGACTGATTCGCCTATGACCCATATACGGCTTCCGTCCCTTCTTCCAGCCTATCCTACGGGGAGTGATGCATGCGCATTTTAGTGCCTAAAACACAATAGTTTATCATGTTTTATAGACTTTTATTCTCGTTTCTTATCATATGTTAAGTTTAGTATGAATAATTGATTTTCTCAATATGTTCGAATAAAAACCGACGTAATTTGGTGTGTCTTACGGCCAGATCGTCAAGAGGGGCGATATTGTTCCTCTAAAATACATGCAAGACTGGTCTTGTTTTATAGGTCTTGGGAAAAAAAATTTATTGGCGCGCTCCGAACCAGCCACATAGTGGGCTTGTCAGCCGCTCAGATACTGTGTGATGTAGCGCATAGTATCACCGTGCATTCGTGCGATCCATCCGTCCGTGGCGCTAATCAAGCAGGAGTCGTTCGTTAGCCGTGAGCCATCAACCGTGCAATGCGTTGAGTGTTCTCTCCTCCAACATAGATCGTTCAAGCACCTCACACGCACAACTATCTAATGCCTGCGACCGCACCTGATTGTTTCGGTAGTAGTTTCTCTTCTCCTCCCATGTACACGTGGCATGCTCTAATGTCAACACCTGGCCTGCCGCCTCTATCTTGTGATTGGTTGATCCTTTAGGGCAGTACTTACGATGATTGAGGAGCCGCAATTGAAAAAGAGAGGGACATTCTTCCATTTTTTGGACACGAACAAAAATCATTCATATGTTGTACTTAAATCCTAGCTAGAACTAGTGTGATTAATACAATTGCAATAGCCATAGATTTCTTATTGAAAGATAGAAGTTGTCAAAAAGCGCATTGCTTTGGGTCTATCTACATCTATAGTCGAAAGAACCTGGTGGTTAGATTCTGTTAGGGTCCGAAACATTTGAAAGAAGTTAGGAATAAAATTGAGATAACTCGTTAGCCCTAAATTAAGTCAATAGCACGATGATTGAAGTATTCAATGTCATGGAATGAACTCTATGAACCCATTGTCCTAGAGTATCTGTTCTCTGATTTAAACATCAATCTTTATATACTTGTTTTTAAATTGCTTATCCACCTTACAAATCAGAAAACCATTTTCTAAAAGAAATATCTTAGCACAATGTTCAAATTGAAATTGTTTGCATATTTATCTCTTGGGCTTGATTTTCCATAATTCACTTATGATAAACTACTTGACGGTCGGTGCACTTGTCGTGCCCAAGTTTGCGTTAAACCCACAGAGCGTCAAGTTTTATGGCACCGTTGTCGGGGAGCAATTAGAAAACCCTTGCTATATAGTTTGTGTTACGATTTTTTCATTTACATACTTATCATTTTAATTAATATTTTCTGTGCTATTCTCGTCTCGAGGGTTTTACTTTGAAGGTTTTATGCTCACAATGTCAAGGCCTTCTCCAAGTGAATTTCTTAGTGATACAAAATTAAGAGAAACAAAGTTGACATTCAGAGCATTGAGAAAAGTTGTTAAGAAAGTTAAAGAACTATAAGATATGGATGATCCATTGGGATTTGATGTAGGTTGAAAAGTTGCAAATGTAGGTAAACATGATTAGGAGCAAGAAAGACCACGATGGCTCTTGTATGAGTTCGGTACAACTCAGACCAACAGATTACATTCGAGCATTCAGGCACTAGAGATCACATCTCACTAGTTCGAGATTAAGACTTCCATGACCTCACTACTTCAGCATTATGCCTTCAACGGGAACACTTCTACAGATCCAGACCCAACATTGTACCAAACCAAGTTCCTTTAATTTTGTTCTACTTCCAAGTATAATGGAGTCTCGTATGACGCCATTAGGTTAAGGTTGGGGAAAACTACCAATACCTACCCAAAACCATGCCCATTTAACTGATGTTTACCCTGAAGTTTAAAGTTAACTGATGCATACCGTTAAGTTTCGAAATGTAACTAAACCCCTTCTGTCAGCTATAATGATGAAAATACCCTTAGTGATTTTTTAAAATAATTTTATGGGTAGGTATTGGTATTTACAAGTCGTAACTTAAGGTTGTTCCGATTCTCTCTTAGAGATGAAGAATATGAATGGATTAACAGCTTTCCTCACCATGCGATAAGGACTTGGGATAAGTTGGCACAAAGATTTCTATCAAGATTTTTCTCACCGAGAAAAACTAAAGAGTTGAGGTCCAAGATTCATAATTTCAATCAGGCAAATATGGAGTCATTAGTTGAAGCTTGGGAGAGATTTCAAGGCATAATAACAAAGTTCCCTCACAGTGGATTTGAGTTGTGGTTTTAGATGCAGATCTTCTATATGGGTCTGAGACCGGAAAGTCAGTCAAAGTTGAATGAGTCATCAGGTGGATCCTTCAAAACCCACACAACATAAGAGTGCTTTAGATTTTAGAGATAATTATGTCTAACAATGATTGACATTATGAGAGAGGACCTACCAGTGTCGTCAACTCAGTCTCATCCTCAGCAGATATGATTCAAGTTATGGAGATGATGAGAGCGATGAGTGCCGAGATTGAGAGGTTACTAGTTCACTCACAACAACCTGATCCCTTGGATTGTATTGATGGGATGCAACATCCATCCCATGAAAGTGTTAATTATGTTAGCAACAACAACCAAGGAAGAAGATGTGATCCTTATTCTAGTACTTACAACCCTTCATGGAAATATTATCCAAGCTTCAGATGGGGAGGGGATCAAAAGCTGAGGAGTCAGAGTTCAACACCTCCTATATCCCATCGGAGGTCTCATAACCAAGGCTAGCAGTAAAGAGATCCTCAACTCCAGCAACCTCAATAGAGCCAGCATACTCAAGAACATGTACCGATGGATCTTATACTAAGAATGATGCAAATTTAGGAACAAATGTTTAAGAGGCAAGAAGAAACAAATTATGCTCTAAAGACAATGCATGCCCATATGGGGTAGATAGCTACTACTTTACACTTACGAACTCCAAGATCTTAACTTAGTGAAAGACAAAAGAATCTTAGATAAAATATGCATGTAGTACTTGCTAGGAGTGGCAATATGGCAGAAGTGAGAAATAAGGAAATTGATGAAGAGGTTACAGAAGAAATCTCTATAGAACAGATTCAAGAGGAAGAGCAAGAAGGCACATCAGAGGTACAAGGAAGAGAGCACGCCAAATGTAAGAAGGTAAGGGAGTCTATGGTTGATTCAAAACTCGGACTCCACCTCTTCCATACCCTATTGTTGCTTGGAAGACAAAGTATGATGAACAATATGCTAAATTCTTAAGCATGTTCAAAAAGCTAGAAATAATTATTCTTTTTCTAGATGCAATCAAGAGTATGTCTATTTATGCTAAGTTTTTGAATGATATTTTAGCTAATAAGAGAATGATACCTGAAAGGGTGAATTTGAGTGTGGAATGTTCTACAATTTTACAAAAGAAATTGCCTCCCAAGTTGAAAGATCCATGTAGGTTTACTATATCTTGTGAGATGGGATCCCTTTCTTTTACTTAAGCCTTGTGTGATCTTGGAGATAGCATAAATTTGATGTCTTTGAATGTGTTTAGAAAACTAGGATTGGGGGAAGAGCCAAAACAAACCTTTATTTCTCTACAACTAGATGATAAATCTATTATGCACCCTAGATGGATAGTAGAGGATGTTTTGTTCAAGGTTGATAAGTTTATATTTCCTCATGATTTTGTTAAATTGGATATGAAGGAAGATTATGAGATACCCCTACTTCTAGATAGGCCTTTTTTGACCACAACAAAAGCTCTCATTAATGTAGAGTAAGGAAAATTGATCACTCGCTTTGGAGAGGAAAACGTGGTGTTTGATGTCTTTAGATCAATAAAATAGGATAAGAGTGAAGATACATGTTTTACAATTGAAGCTATTGATTATTTAGTGTAGGAAAATTTTATTCCTAATGATCTTTTTATCACATGCTTAGATAATGACATGTGTATCACCTATGGGCTATCACAAGACAATGTATTAAGTGGTCAGATCAAACTTGCGTACAACGCTCTCCAAAACCCTAGGGTTCACCCATAACCCTGTTCAGGGTACCACCATCGCCGATGGTTTCTTTCCGTGATTCCGCTCTTCCCCTCCAACTTGACAATGCAACCAAACGCTCATGTTGCCCCTTCGTTCAAAGACCAGCGCCGCCGCCACTAGATCGCGCAAGGACGCCTGCAACACCCTGCGATCCTGCGTTCGTCGTTGTACGTCATCCTCTCCCCGAGCACCTGGTCGGACTGCATCACCGGGCCATCGTCGCTCGACCGGTAGGGGTGCGTCACAGATCTGTCCCCGAGCAGCACCTCGGGCTGTACCATCGGCCTGCATCCGATCACATGTTGTGGCGTCGCTTTCCGGAACCGGCATGACTCTCGTTCAAACCATATCGGGACGACCATCCCACTATGTTGACGTCCAACTCTCCGTCGGGACGGGCCGATTAAAGGCCACACATGGTGGCGTCTCCACGGAAGCTTGCAGGGCCGCCGTCGTCGACTCCTCCACCGGTTGCTGGTCCTTGGAATTAATAGTACTCTCCTAGGGTTTCTATGCCACCAATGCCGCCGGCCAAGCGTCGTGGCCTAAAGCCCTCGCGGTCCAGGACAGTGACTATAATCGTTCCGCTGGAAGGATCCCCTAAACCGATCACCCTCGCTTCGGCTATAGAGGGAGATTTAGGGTTGCGAGCCCAGGAATAGATACTGCAGAGCCGTCCTAGGGGACCGGTGCGCCGTTATATTCAGGAGGGGATATCGGAGAATCTTTGCGGTCTGCTGAATTACAACCCTGGAATCGGTCCTCGACCACAGAAGGCCAAGACAGGAAAGGGGTAGGGGCATCCGATGGAGCGCCATGCACACAGGAGCACAAGGAAGACACCAGACTGGACCAGGTCCAGGTAATGCGCCCGGGGGGGTATGGCCCCTCGAGGGGAGAATGACCTCCCACAGCGGGGGTGGGATGGGCCTCTTGGGGCCTATATCCACAGACCCGAGACTACTACTGCCGGGAGGTCTCGGGAAATCCGCACTAAAGGCTCTTTTTCCAGGTTATCATTTTGTATTAGGTCGAATAAATATTTGGCTAGCTAGGTTTAGGACTTCGGATCTTAATTTTTTTTGAGATGTCAGTAAGAGGAACTCCAAAGTTCGGATCTGTGATTCCAAACAGACTACTTTTATGGATCCATGAGCGCCTGACAGGCTACGACCGGTCGGGACATATATCTGGAATCCTGGACAGTTATGTCCTACCCTGTAAAGTTGCTGTTCTACAGTAATACAATACCTCATTACTCGTTTCAAAAAAATGTATTAAGTGGTCAATCTACTAGAGGCATGTCCTCCATAGAAGAGGGATTTTCCTCATACTCGCCTCACTTTGGAGGCCAGTCGAGGGCGTAAGATAAAGCCCTCTATTAAGCAAACCCTAGAGCTTGAATTAAAGCCCCTCCCTAAAAATTTGGAATACATGTTTTTAAATAAAGACAATACTCAGTCTGTGATAATATCTTCCGAGTTGTCTTGTCTACATGAGGGACAGCTGACAAAGGTTCTCAAAGATCATAAAAGGGCCTTTAGATGGACAATAATTGATATCAAATGAATTAGCCCATCAGTGAGCATATACAAAATTATCATGGAGGAGAATCAGAGGCCAAGTGTGCATCCACAAAGGAGGCTAAATCCATTGATGCAAGAGGTAGTTTCTATATAAGATTTATTAAGGGGTTTTATGAGATTTCTAAACCCTTGTGCAATTTGTTAGGAAAATATATTCCTTTTGATTTTGATGATGCATGCCTGAAAAAGTTTCTTTTCCTTTAAAGATAAGTTAGTGAATGCACCTGTGATGGTGATTCCTGATTGGTACATTCGTTTTGAATTAATATGCGATGCTAGTGATATAACGGTAGGAGAAGTTTTGGAATAGAGGAAAGACCATATTTTCACACTATCTATTATGCTAGTAGAGTTCTTAATGAAGCTCAAATGAATTATGCTACTACCAAAAAGAACTAGCTACTGTGGTATTTGTTTGTGATAAATTTCATCCTTATCTTGTCTGTCCAAAGTTATTATGTACATTGACCATGCAACTCTCAAGTATTTGTTTACTAAAAAGGATGTAAAGCCAAGACTACTAAGGTGGATTCTACTACTCCAAGAATTTGATTTGGACATTCGAGATAAAAAGGGAGTAGAGAATGTTATTGTAGATCACCTGTCTAGGATTGAGATTTCGTATGATGAGCGAAGTGTGCCGAACAAGGAAGAATTCCTAGATGAGCACCTTTTTGGGGTAGAGAATCATGCCGCCCCGTGGTTTGCCTGTTTTGAAAACTACTTGGCAAGTGGTGTTCTTCCTACGAACTTATCTTCCTACCATAAGAAGAAGTTTCTATATGATATGAAAAGCTATTATTGGGATGACCCTTTTCTGTTTAAGATTTTTGCAGTTCAGATGGTGAAAAGGTGCATCCCCGAGTATGAGACTAAAGATATTTTACATCATTTCCATGGAAGTGAAGTAGGAGGGCATTTCAAACCTACAAGGACAGCTCAAAAGGTCTTGCAATGATTTTTATTGGCCTACATTATTTCATGATACAACTCTGTTTGTTAAACAATGTGTAAGGTGACAAAGAGCTGGTAATATTTCTATGAAGCAAGAGATGACTATGAACATCTCAATTGAGGTAGAGTTGTTTGACGTGTAGAACATTGACTTTATGGGTCCCTTTCCACGGTCTAATGGTCACGAGTACATTTTAGTGGCCATGGATTATGTGTCAAAGTGGGCTGAGGCGGTATCTTTATCCACTAATGATGCCAAGTTGGTATATGCTTTCTTAAAGAAATATATTTTCTTCTGGTTTGGCATACCTAAGGCGATGGTAAGCGATGTAGGCTCACACTTTTGCAATAAACAATTTTGGAAAATTTTGAATCATTATGGTGTTCACCATCGCTTAGCTACTCCCTACCATCCCCAAACTAGTGGGCAAGTAGAAATTACAAATAGGGAGCTTAAAAGCATATTAGAGAAAATTGTTAGTGTCTCTAAGAAAGATTGGTCATGGATAGTTGACACATTAGGGGCATATTGGAAAACTTTTAAGACTCCTATTGGAATGTTTTCCTACAAGCTAGTATATGAGAAGTCTTGTCATTTACCGGTGGAGCTAGAGAATAAAGCATATTAGGTGGTTAAGTTTTTTAATTATGATGCTACTAGTTATGGTGAGTACATGTTACTATGCATAACACACCCCTCATCCTTATTAACCTCTCATTTCTCGAGATTTCACTGCCCAGGTTGGACCGTATTTAGCTGGGGGCCCAAGGCCGTGGTCTCCCGCCAATAGTTAGGACATAGGTAATGGGTACAACGGTGGGGGACACCCTTGTTGGGTGGGTGAAAGTTCATTGTGACGAGTAAGGCCTTTGTTGGGAAGGAAATATTCGACTTCTCTTCTAATAGGGTCTTGAGAAACCCCTCTGACACTTTTTTTTGGTCGACGAGGTTTTTATAAAAATCTAAACGTTCCAAAGATTGGAGTCGGAGGATACTGCAGAAGCAGTCAATTACAAAGCATTAACAGCTGTATTACAAAGCATTACCAGCTGAAATACAAGGCATGATAGCCAAATGAAAGATCAATACCATTAAACTCAGAAGAGAATATGAGGTAGACCCATATAAGGTAACAACCAGCAGAGTGTATTGAGGGAAGAAGAGAAATCCCAGAGAAGCCTTCAGCAGCAGCCATAAGGGGATAAGAGAAGCAGATCGAAGCAGAAGGTTTACGGGCAGAGCATTTGAAGGCACAGGCAAGGGGCTCCCTAATCCATTCAGTGATAGAGAAATTAATCTTCAGACCAAATCTTTCCTTGAGAGACTGGTATGCATTGATCTGAACTTTCAGAAGGATCTGAGACCCAATTGCTTCGGTGGAGTTGAAGACTAGTGCATTTCTTGCGAGCCGCGTTTCCCAGAGAACCAGTCCAGCGACACCCTGACCAAAGTTTAGAGGCTTTCTTATGGACCAAGCAATTCCAAGAGGATAAAAGGTCCCCAATTTCACCTGGGATTACCCAACGAAGCGACCACCACTTACAAATGTCAGACCAAAGCTTCCAAGAGAAAGAGCAGTGAAGAAGAAGGTGCCTGGCATCTTCAAAGCAAAAATTGCAGAACACACAAAGGCATTGGTGAATTGAGAATCTTACACCTCTTTCCTCAAGGAAGCATTTGGTAGGGATGTCATTCAGACAGCAAAGCCAGTAGAAGCAAGCTACTTTTGGAGGCGAGCCGTGATCCCAAAGGATGGAGCCCCAAGTTTTAGGGATGCCTTGGGGATGAAGGAACTGGAAGCAATTACTTACTGAGAAGCCATTCTTGTGAGAGATCCAAATGGGAAAGTCAGGCTTATCCATAGAGATGGAGCAGCGTGATAGCATGAAAAGAAGCATATGCACTTGAGAATGATCCCATGGGCTATTTATACCAGAGAGGCCAAGATTCCAGCACATGCCATCCCAAAATTCCACAACTTTGCCAAGTTTATTAGGAGAAATAGAGTACAGTCTGGCAAAGTCATCTTTTAATGGTTTGTCCCCAACCCAAACATCAATCCAAAAGGAGATCCTGACCCCATTGCCAAGGGACGAGGCAATGCCAGACTGACCAAAGAGTGAACTGAATTGATGATCTTGGGCTAGAGATTGGAAGTGACCAAGCCAAGATGAGTTATCAAGGCTCCCTGCATTAAGGAGGTTCCAATCATCAGCTTGCCAACCATATTTTGCACATATCACAAACTTCCAAAGAGAGTCAGTTTCTTCACAGAATCTCCACCACCATTTGGAGAGGAGAGCATCATTCATTTTGGCCAAAGGTCTCACCCCCAGGCCACCTTCATCTTTGGGCAAACAGACACTGCCCCATTTGACTTTGTGAAGAGTTTTTTCTGCTGGAGAGCTACCCAGAGGAAGGATATTTGCCATTTTTCAAGCTTCTTGATGACACCAACTGGATCTTACATTAGTGACATATAGAATAGAGGGAGAGCACTGAGGGTTGATTTGATGAGAGTTAACCTTCCTCCAAAACTCAGATGCTTTGCTTGCCAGAAATTGAGCTTTCTTTTAAACTTTGAAACAATGGGATCCCAGGTTTTGATTCTCTTAGGGTTAGCACCAAGCATGAACCCCAAGTAAGGAATAGAGAGTGTGCAAGTGGAGCATTCTAGGATCTCAGCCACTAAATCATTAGAGAGGGAAGTGGGATTGAGAACACAAGAGCTTGACTTTGAGAAGTTGATTTTTAGACCTGAACAGAACTCAAAGCTGATGAGGGCAAGCTTGAGATTGTTCAATTCAGTTGAGTCCCCTTTGATGAACATAATGTTTCATCTGCAAATTGCAGATGGGAAATCACAGGTCCATTGCAGCCAAATTTGAAACCATCAAACTTTCCTTCTCTGATACCATTGCACATAACTTGATGCAGCCCTTCACCAGAAATAGCAAAGATGAGAGGGGACAAAGGGCAGCCCTGTCTAAGTCCCCTACCCATTTTGAATTCCTCATACTGAGAGCTATTAACCAAGACTGAGATATGGGCTTAGAAGCATTTTCTCATCCAGGACTTCCAAGTTGAATTGAAACCCATCTCAACAAAACAGTGCTCCAGGTAATCCCAGTTGAGAGAATCAAAAGCCTTTTCAAAGTCGACCTTGATCACAGTAATTTGATCTTTTGACTTTTTGATTGAGTGGACCAGTTCGGAAGCAATGAGGACTCCATCGAGAATTTGTCTTCCCTTGATGAATCCAGATTGAGTGTCACTAACAATGTCACTGAATATTAGCTTTAGCCTATTGGAGAGGATCTTGGCAAGAATTTTATAGGAGGCAGACACCAGACTGATTGGTCTAAAATCAGTGAATTGAACATGATTGTCACACCCCAAATCCGGTTTTGGCCGGACTCGAGACGTGACCTAAGTTGACAATTAAATAGTAACAAAATAATAATAAAACCGATTTACTGCTCAAATAGGTTCCGAACAAATACTCAAGTAATATGTTCAAAATCGTAAAAAAGAGTCAAGGCTCTAAATAGAGTACGTAAAATATGAGGTTCAATACAGATGACCAACACGTCTCTAAGCTAAACACCCTCACTATCCAGAAGCTCCCGAGCCTCGAGTCCAATAAACCTCAAGCAAGCCTGTAAGACATGCTCCCGGTCGAGCCGGTGACTCTTCAAGCAAATTTGACTTGCTACCAGAAAGTCAACCAATGACTCAAGAAGTCACTCGAGACTTTTCCGGAACCCAAACGACTTAGCCATCATCACGGTTGGCTTAAGGGGATAAATTCCTTTCGTTTGAGTATAATGTTGGAGGAAGTCAATTTTAGTCAAAACGAGACTTTTTATCGACTAAAAGCATTATTTTATTGTGCTGGGAATTATTTTGGAAAACTAAATAACCTACTTGGACACTTGTCCCTTTTTGGTTGAAAGAGAGAAAAGGGAGTAGTCTTGGACCCTTATACCATCCCAAAAGCTTCTACAAGGGATTCTAGCTCAAGGGCTTTTAGTCATTTGACACCTCTAGGTATTATATGAGTTTGGAAAAGCAAAACCAACCTATTTTCCTTGGTGTAGCCGAAAATTGGAGAAGGAGCAAGAGAGAGGAGCTCCCGTGGAGCTTTGAAGAAGAATCAAGGAAGAAGAGGCCACTTGAAGTCTTCCTCTAGCCAACCCTTCTCCAAATCCTTACCATCTTCTTCATCTCACTCTTCTAGAGGTAATGGAACTCTCTAATCCTCATTTTCCTTCATCTCTTTTCATGGGTTTTGGGTGAAATTGCTAGATGTTGTTGGGTTTGAGTGGAATTGGTGTGAGAGGTTGTTGATGAGAGGCTTTGTTGGGTTTTTGGTGAGAAATCCTTAGTTTGTTGGAGCTTTTAAGTTGGTTTTGATTTGATGAATCATTAGAAACTTGCTTATTTGTTGATTCCTACCATGGGTAGAGGAGTATTGGAGGCCTTTGACTCTTTTGGGAGTTGGAAGTGGTAAAATTTGGGGTTTGAAGGTGGTTTTTCGGAGAAAAGGAGCTGGAGGTTGAAGAAGGGCGAAACTGCCCTGGTGTGTCACGGATCCGTGACGGATCCCGTGACGGGCGACGTCACGGCTCCGTGAGGGAGTCCATGACGGCACTCGTCACGGCTCCGTGACGGTCACCGTGAGGGTGGGCGTCACGGGTCCGTGACCAGGTCCGTGGCAGAGCAGGGTGAGAGTGTCTTCGAGGGTTTTTCACCTTGGTTGATCTTGGTTTTGAGCTGAACTTTGGAAGGGCTTTGGGGGTCTTACTTGTTGTTTAAGTGGAGTCTAATTAACGTTTCTTTGTGTCCAAGACTTTGGGGATCGAGCTAGAGGAGCAAGGATCACGCCGGGACCCGTGTGAAGAACGGAGTGGTGACCACCGGGCTTATCATCAGAGTGTTGAGAGGAAGACCGCGAGGTAGGGAAAGTCTGAACCTCTCGTCTAAATGCTTAGTATGCATGTTAGGCTAATAAAATCGGAAAGGTCCTAGAAATGCCTATAGGATGCGAATAACTAGAATAATTGTCTTTCAATTACTAATAGCCGGAAGTGTCTAGTGGTGAATGATTAGGATGCCAATCACTAGTGTAACTCGCTTTCAATACTTGGGAATTGTTTTACTAGTAGAGCGGCCTTGGCAAAGCCCTCGGATTAGTTGCGTGTTAGGATCACATGCTTGGTTGTTTGGTTGCTTAGTGGATATGCTAAAAAGTCTAATGGAACTAGTTGAAGTGCATATTTGAATGCTCGTTTGAAGGTTTTTATGATTGGTTGATTAAACTCATGTTTGACCGATGAATGTATTTGAATGATTGCTTGCTTTTCCTTAAATGGTTGCTTGGAGCATCGAATATGACTGGTTGTACCGAGCGGTGCAATCAGGTGATCGATGCCCTGATGGGTTGTGACTGGTAAGTGAACGGTAAGTTGTGATTGTGTGTTTCGTGTGTTGTGATTATGTGGTTCGTGTGCTATGTGTAGTGGTGAAACGGTGATGCGTGAGCTATGTGTGATAGTGAATTGGTGTTGTTGGGAATGGATTGCTTCGTGTTTCAGTTTGAATGTGTTACTCAATTGAATTGCCCAAATGTATGCTTCCTATGGGAGTAATACCTTGGTTCCCGAGGACATAAAATCCTTTGGAGACGTTTATGAGAATCCCGATGATAAGCGCCCTGAAGGGTTGTTTCCGGTCGCCTCAATGATATGCGTCTCCTCTGGATTTGAGGGAAAATCCGAGAGGACACATCATATGTGGATCAGAGGGTGGTGACTTCATGTGCCACGGCATTGAGTGGATTACTTATTGCCCGTGATTGTTAAGATTTATCTTGTTGACTTTGCTGATAAAATTATTGAGTTTAACGTCCACATTTTTATGTATTTTCCCTACTGAGCGCAAGCTCACCCCTATGAGTTTATTGTTGCGATTACAGGCTTGATTGAGGAGTAGAGGCTCGGGAGCTTCTTGGTGTGGGTGTCTGGTAGAGACTTCGTTTATATTTCATTTCAGTTTTGAACAAACTATGTTGGAGGATTATTATTACACCCCTGGAGGGTTATTTATGTTTTAAACTGAGTTATGTGGATTTGAGTTTCATATTAGAGATTTACAGGAACTTATTGTTGAGTTATTGCCTTTTTACTCGTTTTATACTAGTCGTGCCTCGAGTCCGGGCACGAACCGGATTTGGGGCGTGACAATTTGGTATCAGAGCCTGGTTTCATTTGAAACAGGTGTCTTGTGAACTGATTTTCAAACCTCGGACCGAAGTCAATTGGGTGGGTAGAGTTAGGGAGTCTGAGTCGTGATACTCAGTGACGCGATTTGGAAACATTGACACGGAGAGTTGGAACGACATGAGTCGTGAGTCGCTTTAATGTTTGTCCTAAATGGAACCTTTACACTACAATGTTTACATTACTTTGTTGGTATCCTCTCCCTAGTGATCGGTGAAGCCGAATGGTTGAGATCAGAATTGGATTAACGATTAATGATCGACCCGCTATGCATTCATTGTAGAGTGAGCCAACGGTTGGTGGTGTTGCCATTTTGGTGGATTACTTCGAAAATTTGCAAGTTGTAATTTGAGTCCTGTTCAAGTGTTGACTTGTGGTTGACTGCTTTTCTGGAGCATGAATACTCCATGTGTGTTTGTATTGAGTGTTTTGGGAGGGGTACGAGAACCCCGTATCCCGTTGTATGAGAACTTTGAGTGGGGCACGAGAACCCCGTATATCGTTTGTGTTGAGGATGTCGGTGGTGCACGAGAACCCCGTGTGCCCGTGTGTGGCGAGATTGGGGCACGAGAACCCCGTGGGCCCGTGTGTGGCGAGTTTGGGGCACGAGCACCCCGTAGTATTTGGGAGCACGAGAACTCCATTTATTGATTGCGTTGTGTACTTTAGGAGCACGAGAACTCCATTTATTGACTGTGTGGTGTCTTTGGCCGAGCATGAGAACTCTGCGTGCTTTTGTCTTGCGAATTTGTGTTGGTACTTGTCCCGCTTAAGGGGAGGGTTAAAGGAAAATACGAATGGGTCATGCCGAATTTTCGGTAGAACTAAATTGATTGCACCACTACTGGTTGACTCAGGGGCGCCACTGTAGTCGAGCGTGATGGTTCAATGTCAAGTTGTTACAATGAGGTTCGGGGACGCCTGAATCGGGTTGTAACAACATGAGATCGACATGAAAAGGTTTGGGTAGAAGTTAAGAAGTGGAAATCTGTGGAAGGGAAGGAAAGGTTAAGGGTGATTATTGAATTGAATTGGGTTAAGTGATAAACCCCTCTTTGTGGAAGGATACCCGAGCAAGGGGTATGCCTTTTGATTTGTGCTTGTGTGGTGTGCTTGAGTTGGAACCCTCCTGTGGGACTTGGTGGTTGATTGCTTGAATCGCTGGTTGTTGTTGTGAGACGCATAGAGATGCGAACTTGTGTGCTATATTATATGAGTATATATATCTACTAAGTGTGAGGGGCGTAAACTGTGGGTGACTTGTGTGGCGCGTGTGATCGTCCTTGTAACTTGTGAGAACCGGTGTTGAACTAAGTACTGAACATGTGCGTTATCCGTGCAGGCGGATAGGCGACATGGCTCGTACGTATGTTCCGAGAGGTACCCGGAGCCGCCCAGCTGGGGGTCCGAGTCAGGCACCTGCCGCTGAGCAGGAGGGGGCAACTGATGCCCAGGATGCTGCTTCCACAGAGCATCAGAGCTTTGAGGGTGGATCAACAGGGTCGCTACCCAGGACATCTCCAGTCGCAGAGCCGACTCAGGCGACCCCTCTCGAGGAGGTGGTTCGCGCTGTACTAGCAGCCTTGAGTGCGCTGCAGGGGACTACAGCACCGGCGCCAGAGCCCGTACCTGTTGCTTCAACAGATTTTGGGGAGAGACCAGGGAAGCTTGATAGCCTCACGGCCCAGTCGCTCAGGGAGTTACGTAGACTCGGTACGCCGACCTACTCCGGGGGAGCGGACCCCGAGGCAGCTTCGGGCTGGTTGGAGCGGGTTACCCGCAACCTCGATACCTCTGGAGTATCGGAGGGGCGCTTGAGAGTTTCGTTCGCCACTTTTCAGCTTGAGGAAGAGGCCTACTACTGGTGGCAGTCAGTGCAGGACAGGGTCGACAGTGATTTTCAGTTGTTCAGCAGGCTGTTCTTGGAACAGTACTTCCCTCGCTCCATTCGGGATGACAGACGTCAACAGTTTCTGGACCTACGTCAGAGAGGTTTGAGCGTTTCTGAGTATGCAGTGAGGTTTACTTCTCTGGACCGCTTCGCGCCGGAGTTGGTTCGGACTGCGGACGACCGATGCAGGAGATTTGAGAACGGGCTCATCCCGTCGATAGCCGACAGGGTCATCGCCTTCAGGACCGCAGAGTACTCCACGCTCTTGGATCAGGCTTTAGCCATGGAGAGACACTTCAGAGAGACTATCAGAGTGCGAGAGACTAGGCCTAGGCCGAGTGGCTTTGTTCAGCCGTCTGACCGTCGAGACAGACGCAGACAGAGAGTTGCAGGACACTTTCAGCCTCAGTTTCAGCAGGATGGCATGCGCCGAGCAGGGACCGTAGCGTCAGTTGGACCCGCCCAGGTGGCACAGCTGTGTCCTCGGTGTGGACAACAGGGTCAACTGGCACGAGACTGCCCGAGGGGCAATGGGCCTGTAGAGCGCCATGATGATCGTCCCCAGGGGACCAGAGACAGACAGCAGAGTGAGCCGAGGGGGTGTTATCAGTGTGGCAGCGCCGACCACTTCGTGCGTGTGTGTCCTAAGCTGGCACAGCAGGGGGGACAGAGGGGATGCTACCAGTGTGGTCGATCTGATCATTTCATTCGGTCGTGCCCTGAGCTAGCTGGTAGAGCGCCTGCACTGAGGCCCCAGCAGACTCAGACTCGCCATGCACCACCTGGCCGACCACGTCAGGCTCAGCGGCAGAGACCTCCGCGTCAGGCGGCGGGAGCGACAGGTCAGAGACACCAGCCGAGAGCTGGGCAGCAGGTGGCACTTCCCCCACCACCGAGAGGAGGACCACAAGCACAGTAGGGCCGAGTCTTTGCAGTTACTGATTCCAGAGTTGAGAGGCCGTACGCCAGCCATGAGGCCACTCAGGGTACGTGTTTACTTTATAATGCGTGGACTTCATTTTTATTTGATACGGGAGCTTCCCATTCGTTCATATCTTCGTCTATTGCTTCTTCCTTGGGTTTACGGGTGGAGACTTTGAGTCAACCCCTTTGTTTGGAGACCCCGGCTACGGGTGAAGTGGTGTTGAGCACCGTTTGTAGAGACTGTTCGATTAGGGTGGCAGATTGCCCATTTCTTGGTGACTTACTCGTTCTTGATATGAACGCCTTTGACGTAATTCTGGGTATGGACTGGCTAGCGAGGTATCGAGCGACGATCGATTGCTATCGACGTCAGGTGACAGTGAGGTCAGGTGATAGGGTGATCACGTGTGTTTTGGGTAGCAAGAGCGGAGTTCTCCTATCCGCCTTGACTACGGGATCTGAGGCAGAGATCGTGCAGAGTAGCAGAGAGCTACCGAGGGTAGTGCGTGAGTTCCCGGAGGTTTTCCCGGAGGAACTATCAGGCTTGCCGCCAGCGCGCGAGGTGGAGTTCAGGATCGATCTGATCCCAGGTACGACGCCGATCTCGATGACGCCGTATCGGTTTGCGCCAGTCGAGTTGGTCGAGCTAAAGCGACAACTCGAGGAACTGCAGCAGAAGGGTTTCATCCGCCCAAGCGTGTCTCCGTGGGGAGCACCCGCCCTCTTCGTGAAGAAGAAGGGTGGAGCCTTGAGGATGTGCATCGACTACCGGAAGTTGAACTGGGTGACAGTGAAGAACCGCTATCCGATGCCGAGAATTGATGATCTATTTGACCAGCTGAGGGGAGCAAAGTACTTCTCGAAGATCGATCTTCGATCGGGGTACTACCAGCTGAGGGTCCGAGCCGAGGACGTAGCGAAGACAGCGTTCCGAACTCGTTATGGACACTTTGAGTTTCTGGTGATGCCGTTCGGTTTGACGAACGCACCGGCCGCCTTTATGGACTTGATGAATGGCATCTTCAGACCTTATCTGGACCAGTTTGTAGTAGTCTTTGTCGATGACATCTTGATTTACTCGCCCAGTGAGGAGGCGCATGAGGAGCACATGAGGACCGTTCTGACACTCTTACGCACTCACCAGTTGTACGGCAATCTGGAGAAGTGCGAATTTTGGCTCACAGAGGTGAAGTTCCTCGGGCATGTGGTATCTCGAGAGGGCATCTTGGTCGATCCGGCCAAGGTTGAGGCGGTGTCGAAGTGGGCCAGATCCAGCAGTGTTTTTGAGATCCGGAGCTTTCTAGGATTGGCAGGTTATTACCATGCTTTGTTCGGGATTTCTCGCGTCTCGCAGCACTTATGACAACTTTGACCTGCAAGGGGGCGGAGTACCTTTGGACGGATGAGTGTGAGCACTCTTTGTGCGAGCTAAATGCTCGATTGACTACCGCTCCAGTGTTGATTGTTCCAGAGCGGGGAGTAGGCTATGACGTGTATTGTGACGCCTCAGGCGAAGGGCTAGGTTGTGTTTTGATGCAGAGTGGAAAGGTAGTTGCTTACGGCTCGAGACAACTGAAGGTGCATGAGCGCAACTACCCGACCCATGATCTTGAGCTAGCAGCGGTAGTATTTGCGCTGAAGAGCTGGAGACACTATCTGTACGGTGAGCAGTTCAGGGTGTTTTCAGATCACAAGAGCCTCAAGTATAAATTCTCGCAGCGCGATCTGAACATGCGCCAAAGGCGATGGATGGAGTTACTTGAGGAGTACGACTTCGAGTTGCTCTATCATCCGGGCAAGGCGAACGTCGTCGCCGATGCTTTGAGCAGGAAGTCGAGTCATTGTGTTGCCAGCATGGTGGTCCGAGAGTGGGACATGCTGGAGCAGTTGAGCTTATTCAGACTGGAGTTGGAGGAGGTTACATATGGTATGGCCTTGTGTGCCTTGGTGGCTCAGCCCACGTTATTTGCTCGAGTGCTAGAGGCACAGACCGAGGATGACGAGACAGCAGGGATTCGTGAGAGATTGATCGACGGGGTCAAGCTCGAGGGTTGTGAGATAGGCACCGATCAGGGTCTCCGTTTTAGAGGACGGTTGTTTGTGCCCAGCGGTTGCAGAGACACCGTGTTGCGAGAGTGCCATCACTCCCGTCTAGTTGTGCACCCCGGTGGCAACAAGATGTATAGAGACATGCGACGACAGTTTTGGTGGAGGGGGATGCGTCGGGCAGTTGCAGACTTTGTCTCTCGATGCCTCACCTGCCAACAGGTGAAGGCCGAGCATCAGCGTCCCGCAGGCTTGCTACAGCCTTTACCGATCCCTGAGTGGAAGTGGGAGCATGTGACTATGGATTTTGTGTGTGGGTTACCAAGGTCGTCGAAGGGGCACGATGCTGTTTGGTGGTGGTTGATTGACTGACCAAGTCGGCACACTTTCTGGGTATGAGGATGACTGATACTGTGGACATGTTGGGTCGGTTGTATGTTGAGTACTGTTGAGTACAACTTACCATCCTGAGACAGATGGGCAGTCAGAGCGCACCATTCAGATTCTAGAGGACATGCTTCGAGCTTGTGTGCTTGACTTTCAGGGATCATGGGAGGATCATTTGCCTTTGGCAGAGTTTGCTTACAACAACAGTTACCATTCCAGCATTGGTATGGCACCATTCGAGGCTTTGTATGGCAGACCGTGTAGATCGCCGGTATGTTGGGCTGAGGTTAGGGACCAGAGCTTACTTGGACCAGACATGGTTAAAGAGACGACCGAAAAGGTCGCCTTGATTAGAGAGCGGTTGAAGACCGCACAGAGCCGGCTGAAGAGCTATGCAGATAGGCGTCGCAGACCACTTGAGTTCACGGTCGGGGAGCACGTGTTTCTGAGGGTAAGCCCGAAGAAGGGTCTAGTGCGGTTTAACCGCGGCGGAGGCAAGCTGGCACCGCGTTTCATTGGACCATTTGAGGTATTAGAGAGGATTGGAGCTGTAGCTTACCGGTTAGCCTTGCCACCACAGCTTGGGAACGTCCATAACGTCTTCCACGTGTCCCAACTGCGGAAGTACATGACAGACCCTTCGCACATTATTGAGTGGTCAGACATCGAGGTAGCTGATGATGTCACCTATGAAGAAGAGCCCGTCGAGATTTTGGGTACAAAGGAGAAGATCCCGCGGAACAAGACAATTTCGTTGGTGCTAGTACAGTGGGGACATCAGGGAGCAGGGTCCACTTGGGAGCGCGAGGATGAGATCCGCGTGAAGTATCCCTACCTGTTCGGGATTGAGGTACCTTGTTTTTAAATTTCGAGGACGAAATTTCTTTAAGGGGGGTAGATTGTAAGACCCGCTCCCGGTCGAGCCGGTGACTCTTCAAGCAAGTTTGACTTGCTACCGGAAAGTCAACCGATGACTCAAGAAGTCACTCGGGACTTTTCCGGAACCCAAACGACTTAGCCATCATCACGGTTGGCTTAAGGGGATAAATTCCTTTCGTTTGAGTTTAATGTTGGAGGAAGTCAATTTTAGTCAAAACGAGACTTTTTATCGACTAAAAGCATTATTTTATTGTGCTGGGAATTATTTTGGAAAACTAAATAACCTACTTGGACACTTGTCCCTTTTTGGTTGAAAGAGAGAAAAGGGAGTAGTCTTGGACCCTTATACCCTCCCAAAAGCTTCTACAAGGGAGTAGTCATTAGAAACGGTGATGCGTGAGCTATGTGTGATAGTGAATTGGTGTTGTTGGGAATGGATTGCTTCGTGTTTCAGTTTGAATGTGTTACTCAATTGAATTTCCCAAATGTATGCTTCCTATGGGAGTAATACCTTGGTTCCCGAGGACATAAAATCCTTTGGAGACGTTTATGAGAATCCCGATGATAAGCGCCCTAAAGGGTTGTTTCCGGTCGCCTCAATGATATGCGTCTCCTCTGGATTTGAGGGAAAATCCGAGAGGACACATCATATGTGGATCAGAGGGTGGTGACTTCATGTGCCACGGCATTGAGTGGATTACTTATTGCCCGTGATTGTTAAGATTTATCTTGTTGACTTTGCTGATAAAATTATTGAGTTTAACGTCCACCTTGTTATGTATTTTCCCTACTGAGCGCAAGCTCACCCCTATGAGTTTATTGTTGTGATTACAGGCTTGATTGAGGAGTAGAGGCTCCGGAGCTTCTTGGTGTGGGTGTCTGGTAGAGACTTCGTTTATATTTCATTTCAGTTTTGAACAAACTATGTTGGAGGATTATTATTACACCCCTGGAGGGCTATCTATGTTTTAAACTGAGTTATGTGGATTTGAGTTTCATATTAGAGATTTACAGGAAATTATTGTTGAGTTATTGCCTTTTTACTCGTTTTATACTAGTCGTGCCTCGAGTCCGGGCAAGAACCGGATTTGGGGCGTGACAAAGCCTGTACAAACAATGGATAAACAACACGGGATGAGCTTACGCTCAGTAGGGAAAATCATAAACAGTTAACCTCCAATTTAGTAATAAAACTGTCTTAGCACGACGAAATTTTTTCAATTAATACATTTAATCAATAAGATGCTGTCAATGGGTAAAGGTAAGAACAATATCACATTCTTAAAGGTAACGGTAACTTATGAGAGAATAAGTGAAAAGCGCTGTAAATAGTTGAAAACTACTAAAATGGGAACAAGTAAACATCACACCAACAGCTCGAATCCTCAATACTCCGATCCACGAATAGGTTCTTGTGTCATGTCGGATCTCATACTCTGATCCACAAGAGTACGTGTGTCATGTAAGATTTTCCCTCAGTCCAGAGGAGGCACATATATCGGGTTACCGGTAATATCCCTGAGGGACACATATCGTCGGGATTCCCAGAAATGCCCAGGGCACATATCGTCGGGATTCCGGAAATGCCTCCAAAGGACCATATGTTATCGGGAACCAAGGAAATGATCCCGCAGGGCGCACACACTCGGGTTAATCTCAAGTAACCATTCCCCGTAGGGTAAACCATCCAATTGCCCCGCAGGGTCAACCATCCAAGGCCCCGCAAGATCCAATAACCAATGCCTCGCAGGGTCCAATAATCCACGCCCCGCTGGGTCCAATAACCATCCATCGGCTATGATACTACCCCACACCGGAATCCTCTACGGTGTGGGTACCATACCGGATCGCCAATAACCATTCCCCACAGGGTAAACCGTCCATCGGCTATGACACTACCCCACACCGGAATCCTCTACAGTGTGGGTGCCATACAGGATCACCAACCATTGCCCCGCAGGGTCCATAACCAAGGTAAAACGCACTCAAGAGACTAACATGCCAACACATCATACAACCAAAGGTTAGCAAATCACAATTCCATCACAACACACTAAAGATATGCATATACCTTTACACTTACCGTTATACTTACCAATCACGATCCATCGGTCCATCGATCACCCGATCGTACCATTTGGCACAATCAATTACACTCAATCATCCATTCAGTCATTCAAGCCTTCAAGCATTCATTCAATCATCCAATCATTCAAGCATTCACTCAATCATTCAAACATACGATTTGGCTCGTTTCATTAGACTTTTAATTTATCCTGAAGACTAAGCAAGCAAAGCATGCGAGGCAATCACAACCAATCATATGCCTCATCTCGGCCTTTCTACCAGCACGACAATTTCCCAAGTATTGAAAGCGAGTTAAACTAGTTATTCACATCCTACGCATACATACTAGAAACGTCCGATTATTAGTAATTGAAAGACGATTATTCTAATTATTCGCATCCTATATGCAATCTAGGACCTTTCCGATTTTATTAACCAAATATGCATACTAAGTATTAAATTGCACGAGGAGTTTAGTACTTTCCCTACCTCAAGGTCTTCCTCTAATAATACTCCTAGCTGCTGACGACCGGGCCAACTCCGTCTTCTCGGGCGAAGTCCAAGTCCTAGGGCGAAGTCCAGTCTGGATTTTAATAAATAACATTCCAATCAGTCCCGTGAAGTCCAAGGTTCTTTGATTTGTCCAAAAAGTCCTTTAATCAATCAATTTTAAACCGATAATTTAATTAATTTATTTATTTAATTCTGCCCGACCCGGATCCGCGAACCGGACCCGGACCCGACCTGGATCCGACCCGGATCCGCGAACCAGACCCGAACCGGTCCTGTTCAGACCCAGACCCTAGATTCGAACCTGGCCCATGATCCGTTCTGATCCAGGCCCGTGTCTCGGTCGCCCGGCCCAAAGGCACGCTCACAGGCCCAACGCCCAAATCCTCTTGGCTCGCCAGAGCCGTCGAAGTCTCCGGCGACGCTCGGTGCTCCGACCACCATCGCTGGTGTCAGGCGAGCTCGCACGGGAGGAAAGAAGGTTAGAAACGACGTCATGAGGCGAGGGGAGGACGAGGGGAGTGGCTGGGTGTGAAATCGAGTCGCGACGTCTAGATCTAACGGCGTTGAGGTTCGCCGGCGAGGTGAGAGACCATATCTGAAGGCTGGGGACTCTGGCGGCGCTTTCCGGTCACCCACGACTCACAATGAGCACGGTGGGTTGCGATTTCTCAGGCGAAGGGTAGAGATGGGGGTTTAAGAGATCGGAACGAGTCTCACCGGTGCTGATTTCGGTTGAAGGTGTGTCGGAGCTCGGTTCGACGACGACGGCTAGGGTTCGTTTGGGTTCGAGGATGAGAAGAGAAGGTAGAGGGTGTTTTCAGGTGACAGGTTTGGCTCAGGGGCGTGACGGGGTGGAAGGAGAGGAAGAAGGAGGTGTAGGAGGAAGAGAGCGGACAGAGAAGTGATCGGCGGCGCTGCTCTGGTTCTGTTCGCGCGAGAGATAGCGAGCTCGAGGAAGGAGGCGTCTCGAAAACCGTGCGCTTGAAATGGAAGCTGAACGGTGTGTCGCTAGGGTTTTGTGGGAAGGCCTGGGCCGCACGCTTCTTTGGCCGAGTCATGGTGATACGTGGCTTGGCCCACGTGGATGAGTCGGGCCTGGTCTTCAGACCGGGTCTGACCAGCCCAACTGCTCCAAAACCCTTTTTTTTTCAACAAAACACTTGTTGCAAGAACTCACCCCAAAGTTTCAGATTTCAAAACATTACCCTTTTAGCGGTAAGTAGGGTCTTACAAGGATGATCTACTTTGGGAATGAGGGCTAAGAGAGTTGAGCTATTGCCCTTACCAATTGTGCCATGAGAATGGAAAGCATGCAAATAATTCATAAAGTCCTCTTTGATAATTTCCCAACACACTTAGAAGAACTTTAAAGTATAGCCATCAGCTCCTGGAACTTTGGAGCCATTGTAGCTATTGATAGCACTGCTGGTCTCTTTAATGGTGAAGAGTTCTTTCGGAAAAGCAGCTTCAAAAGAGGAAAGCTTCTTGAAGGGGAGATCAGGGACCCCAAAGATCTTGAGATTGAGCCTTAAAGTGATTGCTAAAGTAATCAGCAGCCATAGATTTAATGGAGGGGGGATCTGAATAAGTGCATCCCTTGTACTAAATCTCAACAATTGAGTTTTTTGTAGCCCTGAAATTGGCAATGATGTGATAATACTTAGAGCACCTGTCTCCATCCTTTAACCAAAGAAGCCTTGATTTTTGTCTCCATAGGAAAGCAAGTTTCTTGGTCTTTTGGATAAGAAGAGCACCAGAGAAAGAGATCTGGCCAGAGCACCAAGAGCCAAGTCTTCCTTGCCTGAGACAAAAGTCTTGCAAACTACATTGAGCCTCTTGTTCGTGAGGTGACTTCGGAGGTCTCGGACTGAGCACTCAGGAATGCCAACCTTTTCTGAGGAGAGTGGTGGGGAGGAAACACCGCGCAAGAAATTTTCTTTTGCTTGAGAAGCATAGAGGGTCAGACCCTTGTATTTAGAACCATTGATTTTCACAATGATCGACTGAAGATTGGAAAGTCCATCAAAGGTTGCAATACAATAATTGATCCCACTTCTATTTGGGGATCGAGGGATTTGGATCTCCTCAATCTTCCTAAAAGATATGAAGAAATCCCTCAACACTTCCTTAGTAGAATTGAGGGGAATATTTCGCACATAAATTTTCCTGGGGTGAGTGAATTTCTTTACTGCTTTAATTGAGGGTTTGCTTACATTGACATGCTCCAATTGAATCTGGGGAGTGACATGTTCTTCGTCCTCGGTTCTGAACTCACCTTCCTCTCTATCGGCTGGGTCGGCGAAACATAAATGTTTCCTTTGAGCAGCTCTAGGGATTGGGCTCCAAACCTTCTTTCCATTATAGAGCTTGGTCTTCCCGTTTGGCGACCAATGGAAACGATCAGGTCTCACCGGGGAAGCGCCGAGGGTGCGCAACTCATCGTCGGTGTATTTTCCTATAGAGAGAGAGAGAGACAGCTTCAACAACCCCTCTGACACTTAATGGTGCTCGAGTTCAAGGAATATCCTAGATCGTATACGGGATAGTCTTATGTATAACGGTTATCTTTGTTTTTCTTTAACTGTGATCGTTTTGGACATGTAGTTTACGAGTGCAATGCATCCAAACCCAGCAAACCAAGGTTCGATCTCTCTCTTGAGTAGATGAGAACTCAAAACTAGAGCAGCACTTCACTACGGACTGGAAGCTGAAGGCGAGCCAGTTGTCGCCTTTGATTCCTCAAGTTTTTGCGCCCATGTCATCCACTACCCCTGGCCCGCCATTAACAATATATGTCATGCCAAGCCCTAGTATATTTGTGGATCCACACGTCCACTTGGAATCCACAATATGTTGTAGGGTTTGGCTCGAGAAAACCTGTTGGACGTAACAAGTAACGTCTTGGCTAACTCACAGTTAGGCGGGACAAGTAACATCTAGCTCCTGGATCCCCCATTGGAGGCACGTGCACCACATAGGAAATCCCTCACAAATGATAGCCCGCAGAAAGGCCGAGAAATGTGTGATTACTATCCCACCATCGGTCATTAAGCCCCATAAGTCCTCATCCAAGAGAAAGGCACTAGGCACCATCATTATCGTATCTGTTGAGGTGTTGTACGAGCATCAAGAAAAGTCTGCAAAACAAACTCGCTAGGACAAATGAAGTGTCCTCAAGGATATGCTCGTTGGGAGGAATAACATCTTAACCCCTATCTGATTTCCTCCACCAATTATTGTGATCCCTGATCAAATCGCGCACTTTCTACAGAGATTTCACAATCCTCCACTGAGGACCAAGCAATAGTTAAGCACCTATATTTATATCAAGTTGAGCAAAGATTTGTTCTCTTGTCTTTTAAGTTTTTTAAGCTCTTTTTTCTCGATATTTAGCCCTACATACCAAAACCGACTATAATTCAATTATAAATCTAAAATTAGCGTGTAATATTGTCACCAAATGACTCACACTCTCTCATGGATCCTTTTTATAGGTAAGAAGTTATTAATAAATGAGTATCTTTCAACAAAAAAAGCCCTATTATAATAGCAATTGTGTTCGATAAAATAAATATGTAATAATTAAGACCTAAATTATTTGTGCTCTATAAACCCTAACTTCTTTCTCTCTATAAGTCCGCTGCCCACTCTATGTGGACCTTAAACCACCGCGGCCTCCCTCTGTGGAGATCCCTGGCTTGGTTCTTTGTCGTGCCCTATGTGGCCTCTATCCTGCCCTCTATGGTATTGGCACGACCTCATTCCATCGCAATCTCGCGTCGTCTCTGTCCCGCTCTTTCGGCCTTCTCTCTGATGTTCTCTCTCTTCTCCGACAGTAATCATGGCTCGGATGGTAGAGTGCTTCTCCGGTCTGACCTTGTTAGCTTCATCTAGCCCAAGCCACCTATGCCTCATCCTCTCTCCTCACCGCTTCTCAATCCCTGGGCCCTCGCATTTGATGTCGTCTGTTTACTCCCGGTTGATCTCTAACCGCCACCTCCACAGAATAATTGGTCTTTGGGATCCAGATTTGGCATGAACGCCGCTATAGCCTCGCGACCCTAATCCTTTCTCCTCCCTCCTCGACGCTTGAATCTCTCTACCTGAAATAACTTCTTCTACCTACTAAGGGAATGGAGTTTCGCCGGACTCTGTCCTTCCCTTAGCTCCATCACCCGTCGAAAACAACGCATGGAGACTTGTCGCACCTGTCCTTTGTTCATCGAAAGTCGTTCCTCCCCACCTGGCCTACGTCGGTCTTGTCAATAAGGGGTTGTGAGTCCCGTAATGCGGCCAACAGCTCATCGACATTTATTTTTCCTGAGTGAGGTCAATTTCCGAGAGGTTTATACTCTCCAAACTGTTTAATGATGAATGAAGTGTGGGGTACCTACACCTCGAAGCATCCTCGACCTCCTCGTTCGTCGTCGTCAGATCTGTCAAGCCTCGTCTACCTTTACCGGATGCTATGTCGGAATTGCGACTCCACGGCTCGTGTGGTCGGAAATTTGGTCTCCCCGCACCGGTTGCTCTTGAAAAGCCCCCTGTTTTTTGATATCGACTAGTTTGGAGGCTTTTGTTGCGTTGGTACTATTTTCTCTTCACCATCTTTACTTTTTTGAGCATGAATGATGGTGGTCGTCCTCATATGGGTCGGGCTCGTACCCTTGTTGTGCCCCCTTCATGACCTAACAGCCTTTTATGGGTCATATTTTTCGAATAGTTCACTCGTCCCTTACAACCAGACCAGTTAGTCACGAACGACTCTCTTCCTCCTGTTCTGGTCATCCCCGATGATCTCTTGGAACGCCTTTTTGCCCTAGCCATGGTGCCCGGGTACCCAGCTATGCACACCTGTAATTGTCTACATTGTCAAGCACAGAGGATCCCTGCACTGTGCGCTATCGACAGGGATCCTGACCCTGACTTGGACTCTCGGAGGCTGGGGTCCAACGAGGGAAGGAAAACCATTGGGCCCAGAAACAGATACGTCTCCCCGACTCTCCTCTTTGGGTGCAATCATCTATCGAGTGATCAAGCTTATTGGGAGGAATCTAGTCATCACATTGCAAGTCAAGAATACCACTCGAATCGATATTTAGATATTTGGACTTGGGTAATTGGACGAATCATCTATTGTCGTCTAACTTTTAATTGTTGTATTACAAGTCTATTATGTAGCTTAATATATCGAAACACCTGTTATGTTCGGAGATATCCCATCTAGAGGAAAAATCAAATAAAAACCACTCCTTAACGTAAAAACTGTGTGAACCAATCCAAGCCATTTATTTTAAGAATGGATGGATGAGATGCAATTGATTTGTTGACTTGTTGACTGCAAAAAAACAGTACTTTTTCGTAAGGGGTAAGGGCTTTTTAGTAAAACCATCATTTTTTTTTATACCAATTCACTAATTTAATTTTTCCCGCTTCGTTTGAACTCCGATTGGCTTCAAACTTGCGTCATTAGTTTTGTTTTTTCAAGGGCTTTCTATCAAGATCAGTCATGAATATATTTTGAAGCACGACAAAAAAAATATTTTCGGGGTTGATTTTTTTTAAAAAAGTCAAGTCTGGGTAATTTTTATCAACACTATACATTGGGTTTATCAACACTAACACTATACACTGGATTTATCACCTCATTTTCCAAAATCGAACATGATTTTTATCACATCATCACATGTTTTTTTATGATCACTAAGCATTAGCTTTATCAACACTAAACACTATGTTTATCATTCAATTACATGGGTTTTTATCATCCCATCACATGTTTTTTTTATCAACACTAAACTCTAGGTTATCACCCTTATTTCGGGGCTGATTTTAGAAAAAGTTAAGTCTGAGTAACTTTTATCAACACTATACACTGGGTTTATCAACACTATACACTGGATTTATCACCTCATTTTCCAAAATCGAACATGATTTTTATCACATCATCACATGTTTTTTTATGAACACTAAGCACTAGTTTTATCAACACTAAACACTATGTTTATCATTCAATTACATGTGTTTTTATCATCCCATCACATGTTTTTTTTTATCAACACTAAACTCTAGGTCATCACCCTTATTTCGGGGCTGATTTAAAAAAAAAATTAAGTCTGGGTAATTTTTATCAACACTATACACTTGGTTTATCAACACTATACACTGGATTTATCAACACTATACACTGGATTTATCACCTCATTTTCCAAAATCGAACATGATTTTTATCACATCATCACATGTTTTTTATGAACACTAAGCACTAGTTTTATCAACACTAAACACTATGTTTATCATTCAATTACATGTGTTTTTATCATCCCATCACATGTTTTTTTTATCAACACTAAACTCTAGGTCATCACCCTTATTTCGGGGCTGATTTTAAAAAAAAATTAAGTCTGGGTAATTTTTATCAACACTATACACTGGGTTTATCAACACTATACACTGGGTTTATCAACACTATACACTGGATTTATCACCTCATTTTCCAAAATCGAACATGATTTTTATCACATCATCGCATGTTTTTTATGAACACTAAGCACTAGTTTTATCAACACTAAACACTATTTAGCACTAGTTTGATACCCCGATATAAAAAAAATTATTAGTGAAGATTTATCAACACTAAATATTGTTTTTATCACCCCAATATAAATTTTTATTTTCGTGCTTCAAAATATATTCATGACTGATCTTGATTTAAAGCCCTTGGAAAAAGAAAAATATTGACGCAAGTTTGAAGCTAATCGGAGTTGAAACAAAGCGGGAATGATTAAATTAATGAATTGTTGAACAAAAAAATGGACACTTGTCCACATGGCACCATGCTATTACAATTATGCTCTTGCTTGTGTGAGAAAGTAAGAAAGTGGCGTGAGTTTTTGTTGAATTGGGATGATGATGTGGCATTATGGTGAATGTTGGATCTAAAGGGTGTGTGGCTAGGATTGGTTCACACAGTTTTTAGGATAAGATGGTTTCTATTAGATTTCTCCTTATCCCATCTATATCTCGATATATTTGGATTTTTTTCGTAATGATTGATTAAGGGATGACTCTAAAAAAACATGTAATGATGCACAAAGACATATGTCACATCACTGTTCCAGAAAAGACTTCATAGATTTTTGTAATACATCTTCTAAACTTGAAACAATGCTTCCAAGATCGACGACATAATAGGACTGAAGTTCCAAAAAAGGTTTGACAAGTCTTTTCAAGACAATTTCAATAATTAAATCATTGCTCATCTTTATTGACGTGATGGGGACAGTCAGAATGGTAGCCAAGAATTTCGTGGGCATCTATTTCACCAATAGTTTCCAAATAACACTTGTAATGTGATATTATCAGAGAAAACTATACCAATTAAGCTGTTCTATCTTGATTAGTTAAGTTTTATGTTTATATCCGTTAGTTAACTGAAACTTTAAAATTAAGATGGTGTATATAGGATTTTTTTAATATAATATTGTTTTCGGAAGGGCAAACGAAGAACTATATTACTAATGTATGTGAAACTTTACAAGTAGGAGTAAAGAGCCATGAGAACAGAATAAATCCGCGCCTCCGGTAAGACTAGTGGCAGAGCTAGTTTTTTTAGTGAGGTTTTCAGTGAAAATACATGGCAGTAAAAAATTGAGGGGGGCAAAACTACGAAATTAAAAAGAATTAAGGAATATTTAAAAAAAAATTGAGGGTCACATGCCCCTCCTAGGGCCCATATGACTCTGCCACTGCGTAGGACACCCGACGCTCATGAACTCGTAGAAATAGTCTAGTTTGCATTCTAAACAATAATAACTATCCCTACACTGTACCGCGTGCTGAGAAACTAAATAATTAAAAACAAAACATCCAAATTTTAACCGAATAAAGTACTGCAAAGCATGAACTAAATAGAAAAAATAACTAGAGCTCCTTGGTGTATACTATCTCCCCCAAGACGAGGTCATCGGACTTGGTCCCGGGTCGTGAGGGGTATGCCACCATCCATCTATCCCTCGAGCATCAAAAAATCTCATGGGGCATGGCAGGGCTGTTTCGCAGCCCGTGCCTGATCAGAACCATTCTCAGAGTCTTCTGCTTCCTCATCGACAAGCCAGCACGATCTTTGTAGAGGATCTGGTCTCGAGTTTCTTCTGACGGGAAGTGGAAGGAGACGACCTCCTCGGAGACCGGTACCGATACTATGACTATGTCTTCTTCGTCCGGGTCATCTTTAAAGGATACAACACCAAGTCGATCGGAATTGGTTTTCTCAATCCCATTTGTGCAGGAGGGACCGACAATGATTGGCTTGACCAACGAGGGATTTGGTGTTGTATGTCGGGTCCGGGAAGAGGCACCTCTTGCGATGGGAGGTCCCGGCTGATAACCTACTATGAGGATGAGAGTGGCCGGAGGGCCGCTCGGGTAGTACCTCATCGCAACTACAGGGATGACGATGGCACTCGGTGAGGCGAGGTCATACGGCGAAAGGATGGCGGAACAGGTAGACCAACCGTGAGTGCTAATGGCTTGGTCGCGGTGGCTGCACCAGCGTGAAAGGGATAGGACGAAAGAGCTCCAAAAATGGCCATGGAGGTGTGTGCAGTTGTGTGAGAAAAGGGAGAAACCTTAAACTAGAGTCTCTTACACTAAAAAGTGATTGTTAATAATAATATAATATTGTTAAATATTTATTTGTAAGATAATACTTTGATTGTTCCTGTTAGTCTGAGCATGTCGACTATCTCTAGTATATCAGTTAAAGAAGATTGTTTTTGGTGTGAAGGAGTCGGGCGATGGTGCCATAGCTTCCTCAGTTGGTTGGTTGGGTGTTCGACCGTGCTCTCGCTAGTTCAGAGAGCGGATGCTAGGCACGCTGTGCAGTCGTCTCTGGAGATCCAAGAATCTCTGAATCCTAGAGATCCCGATGGTCTTGGATTTGATACTCAAAGTCCCCTTGATCCTGCGGGGGTCTCCGTTGAAAAAGTTACAGTCAATCCCGTCCAAGATTCTACATCTGCGTTTATGGCTGATTGTTCGGTCCTGTCTCATAAAAAAGGCCTAACCGACCAGGCCCAGGACCAAAACTTGGCTGGTGTTTTTAAATGGATTGGGACTGATTTGGGCCTGGTGTCTGTTGTGGGTTCGAGTTTAGTAGCCCATGACAACGGCGGTTGTAAGAACCGCCCCCGGTCGATCCCGGTCGAACCGGTGATTTTTGGCGAAGTTTGACTTTCAGCCGGAAAAGTTAATCGAAGACTCCGAGAGTCATTCCAGACCTTTCCGGGACCCAAAAAGCTTAGCCGTCATTACGGTTAGCTTAATTGGGCCGTTTCCTTTCAAATGACTGTAATTGTGAAAAAGTCAATTGTCGGTCATTTTCGGTCAAACCTGAGACTTAAAGGATTATTAATTGCTTTACTGAGATATTTTGGAAGAGGTGGTCCCCACTATGGACATATGTCCATAGTAGCTTGGGTGAGAAGAAACTAAGGCAAAAGACCCATGTACCCTTGATTTTGGTCTTGAAAGGCTTTTGGGCATGTGGGTCACTTCACTATTAGGTTAAAGGGGATCTAAGGTGAGCATTTCAGCCCAAAATCATAATGTTGGCCGAAATTAGAGAGAGGGTGGAGAGAGAGAGTGAAGCTTGAAGCTTGAAGAAGAAGAAAGGAGAGAAAGGAGGGAGTTTTGGGGTTATTTCTTCATCAAAGGCCTTGATTTTTCCATTTTCTTCTTCTAATCCCCATTTCCAAGGTAATCATCTAATCCTTTTTCGTTTTGGGTGATTTTGGTTCATGGGTTTTGACGAGAAATGATGAACTCGGTTGGGTGTTTGAAGTTTTGTAGTTGGTTGATGATTTATGGAGAGAAAAAGGTGTTAGATGATGGATTTAAATGGAATTGTTGTGTTTTTGATGAAGACCCATGTTGGGTGTTGAAGTAGATACGTTTTAGGGTCTGTTTTGGAGCTTTGGGAGGTCATCAATGGATATTTTCAGGGTTAATTTCATGGAAAACCGAAGCTGGAGGAAGAAGAAGGTGAACAGTGCCAGACCCGTCACAGATCCGTGACGGTCACCGTGACGAGAGACGTCACGGCTCCGTGAGGGAGACAGTGACGGCGTCAGTCACGGCTCCATGAGGAGAACCGTGACGGCGCTGACCGCGGATCCGTGACCAGATCCGTTACGGAGCCCGTCAGCGCTCCGTGACCCGAACCGTGTCAGACCTGAATTGGGCCTTTTGGGCCCATTTTGTTGGTTTTCGAGTAATTGGGACAGTTATCTATAACCGAGTCCTTTCGGGGTAAATTGGGAATGTTTCCTCCTTGAACCTTTTGCGTTATACTCTTGATTCGAGTGTTTAATTGTAATCCAAGACCTTGGACCCAAGCATGACGGAGGAAGAGGCCTTTGGACTGCGTGAGGGGACGAGGTGGAAGCTAGCCAGGTCGTCATCTTCTAGGATTGGATTGCTTTCGAGGTAGGGAAGAGTAGTAAACTTCACTCTTAATTTAAAGAATGCTAATAGTATCCCTATAGGATAATAATAACCGGAAAGGTCCTAGTTTGGATATAGGATGTGATTCACTAGAATATTTACCTTCAATTACGATAATAACCGGAAATGTCCTAGTTTCCATATAGGATGTGATTCACTAGAATAACCGCCTTCAATTACGATAATAACCGGATGAGTCCTAGTTTGCATATAGGATGTGATTCACTAGATTAACCGCTTTCAATTATTGGGAAATTGCCGTGCTGGTAGAATGACCATGACGAGCCTTAGGATTGATTTTTAATTGTGCTTGATTGTAGTCTTTAGTCCTAAAACGTTGATGCATGTTATCTTCTTTGATTACTTTAAGAGTCATTACATGCCTTATGAATTATGATGAATGTAATATGAATGGTTGTTCGCGATATGATTGGTTGAATGAATGTGATGAATGTAATATTGAATCTGGACTTGTGTTATGATCGGGTGAGTGATAGACCAATGTGGTGTGTTCGGTAAGTATCACGGTAAGCTATGACGATGCGGCATGATTGGTCCGGTATGCGTGTGATGTATTGTTGTTTGGTATGGTATTGTGTGGTGTGACTTGTACCCCATGCTATGGGAAGATACCCGACCGAGGTGTGTGCTGGTCCGGTATGTTATTTATGTGATTTACCCCGATGTGCGTTTCCGGGAAGACCGATGTGCGTTTCTGGTACGATATATTATTTACCCCGACGTGTAATTCCGGGAAGACCGACGGGTATTTCGGTATGATATGGTTGAGCCGTGCCGTGTTTTTCGACGTATTATTGGACACCTACCGTGTGTATGGTTATTAATGATTGACTATGTATGTTGGCTAGTTTGGTGTGATGTAGTTGCTTATGCATGTTAAGTGATACTTGTGTGACTTGAGTATAACGTTATGGGTGTTCGACGTCGAACTGTAAGTTGTAATTGTTGAGTTGTGCGTGATGATCGGATTGTCATGGGTACTTGTTTTATGTTGTGGGATGTCGGGTTTGGGTGACGTTTGTAATCGAGGTCATAGAAGAGTGTCCCACTATTTATAGAGTTCTATATTTGGGTCTAGTATCGATATTGTTATGTTCCTATTGGTTTCTGTCGTCGTTGGCGTTTATTAATAAGTGTTCTAACTCGAGTAAATTTTAGCGTTGGAACGGAAGGCCTTTCCCGAACTACTTTTTCCTACTGAGCGTAAGCTCACCCCTTTCTGTTTATACTATTTTACAGGTTTTGACCGTGAGTCGGTGTAGCCTCAGAGCCCGGGAGCTCATTGAGAGTCTGGGGTGTTTCTGTCGTAGAGACGTACTTTCTGTTTTTGTACTAAACATTGCTTTTCTTATTTGATTTCGAGCTTTGGACTCGCGGTTTTTTTTGTTGTTGAAGATTTGGAGCTAAATTAAGAAGTTATATTTCTTTAATTTTTGTTTATTATCATTATTTTTATCGTTACTTAGTTCACGTCTCGAGTCCGGTCACAACCGGATTTGGGGCGTGACAGCGGTCCTTTTGAGGAGGTTCATCCTCTGTGTGGTGAACCGAACCCGATCGTCGGGATTCAAGGCAGTCCATAGAAGGACGCCTTGTCAAAACCCCCGATTTCTAGAGTTGAACCAAAGAGACGTGGACGACCAAAGAAGGGTCAGTCGAAATTGGTTACTCCACCAGTTGTTTTATATCAGACAAGATCCAGGACTTCTGCTGATAAAGGGGTTAATTCGGGACGTTTTATCGTGGACGTTGCGAAAAAAGATAGCGACGGGAATTGGAGTTATAGCAAGAAAGTTGGGAAAAAGGCAGTTGATCTTTGTTCTTTGGCGCTCGATCAGTTCAAGAAGGACTCCGAGGGTATGAAGGACGAAGATTACCTTGAAGACAAAGATTTAACCCCTGTCCCGGTCTCTAATAGGTTTACTTTTTTGAATCCACATAGGAAGTAGACAAGATTTTTGTTTGCATCTTGTTTGGGCTTATTCTGTTTTTTGTTGCTCTTTGCAGTTGTTATGGTCTGAGTAAAAGGTCATTTTGGAGCCATTTTCTTGATTTATAGTCTTGTAGAACAATTATTCAATAAATTTTTCGCTTATAAAAAAAAGATAATACTATGATATATATTTTTTTTAATATAATAGTCTACGAAAAATTTATTTGCAAGATAATATCCTTAAAATTTTTTTTTACAATTTAACACTTAGTCAAACATTTAACCACAGTTTGGTACCTAATCGTTAACTTTTTACTATTTTTCCATCCAAAGAGTGTAAAAAGTCCAAAATACCCATCACCATGAAATGTCAAAATCGCCCTTCATTCATCTTCAAATTTTCAAAATTTAGTTATTATGGTAGATTTTGAAAATTTGAAGGTTAATAAAGGACAATTTTGACATCTCATGGTGAGGGGTATTTTGGCTTTTTTATACTCTTTAGATGGGAAAATAACAGAAGTTAACGGTTAAGTAACATATTGTGGTTAAATGATCGGCAGAGTATTATATTGCAAAAAAATTATACCAGTGTATTATCTTGCAAATTAATGCTTAGTAAAATATTATATACCAAAAAAAAATTAGGGTATTATCTTGCAAATAAATGTATGACAGGGTATTATGTTGAAATTTTCCCTTGTATATATTGTCAAAGGAAAACATAGTTTTTTGGGAGCAAGTCTTAGTTGACCTAGTCGTCGCATGTCTTTTCTTACGGGCTTCATCACGACCATAATACGGGTGTGGCCGATCATGGGAGAAGATGGGGTCACCGTTAGACTAGTGACACCGATACGTGGGACAAGAAAGTAGAAAGTGATCAGGAATCATTGTATGAGCCCCCACCGATCCGCACACTGAGGCAAGGGACTTATGGCCAGGCTTGAGGAAGGAGACGACCACGGGGCCCATGAAGGAGGCCCTAGGGATCAGGAACCTGGCGGGTTATACCAATACAATCGACGATATATGGAACAACGACCACCCCCGACGTCCTCATCTAATCCCTATATCAGGACCCCCGGATCATACTCGAAACCCCTACCGATAGTGGTATCATACACGGTCCGGATCATACCATACAACGAGGGGCGCGTATGACGGATACCCCCACATGAAACGGAGTGACCTTATATGCAACAGAGCGCGCGTGTGTGTGTGGGGAGGGGGGACGCACACTCCGCCCTGCTATGTCAAGCGTGAGCCTGGCACCTTGATCCTCCTATTTCCTGGTGTTCTCCCTGACTACTCGTGCACCCCCCATATTTCCCTAATATATCTCCACGAGCGTTAGGTCGAGTAAGGAAAGATGCTGAAGACTTTCAGTATCGCCCCAACCGTAGGAGCATGTCTCCTTTTTTTCACCACTAGTTTAGCCGGGTATTCTATTATAGGGTTGAGTGTTCTACACCAATGAGTTAGAACAGTGTCTCGTCTTTTTGGTTTTATATCCCTTGTTTTACCCTTACTAGCGATGATCTACTTGTACTTGGGTTTCCGTATCAATAAAACTTCCAACGTATGGTCAAAAAAAAATTAAGTTGTTCTATTTTCATTAGCTAAGTTTTATGTGTATATACGTTAGTTAACTAGTAGCATTGTTACGCATCCAAATAAGACGGTTTTGTAAAGTTTATAATAAATTTAGAATTAAATTCATATATGAATTGTTTAAAATTAAGGGTTATATACTTTTTGGTACCCTTATGTTCCGTCCACGAACGATTTGGTACCCTTATGTTCGGTCCACGAACGTTTTGAGTTAATGAGGTTAAAAAACAAACAGAGTAATTTGAAATAACCATTTGACCCTTATATTGACTTTTGACTTCATTTTTAAACTTATTTTTTAATAATTTTTTTTCATAAAAAGAAATAAATTTATTTTATTTTATTGAATTAATTTTTTTATAAAATTTTTATTTTAATATATTTTTCCAATTTCTTATTTTTTAATTTATGAAATAATTAATAATTTTTTTTAAATTTTCTAAAATAATTTTATGAATAATTGATTATTTTTTTTAATTTTTCATTTTTGTTATTAAATAAATCTATTTATTTATATTTATATTTTATTTATATTTGATTTTATTTTTTTATTTTTATTCATTTTTTTATAATTAACTAATTAATTATTTTTTATATATATATTATTTAATTATTTCTTGTATTATAACTAAGGGTATAATGATAATTTTGTCTATCAAATGTATAAGTTTAAAATAAGAAAGGGTAAAATCATCATTTCACACCCCACTTAACTACACATGACTAACTTAGAGTAATATTCCGTTAGTTTTCTAATGGAATATGCCACTTCCGTCTCTGGACTAAACAAAAGGGTACCAAATCGTTCGTGGACGGAACATAAGGGTACTAAAAAGTATATAACCCTAAAATTAAATATTCCAAATATTGAAATTTATACAAAAA